>AP028440.1:20049106-20404875 GCA_036509395.1 Antheraea yamamai | reverse complement strand
AACCTTTTTTTTTTCCTCTCAAGCTCTCAAGCTTCCGCTGTGTGTTATTCCACGCGGACGAAGTTGCTGGCTGAGGATAGTGAACTATATGATGGTTCCGATCTAGTTCTACTATACTGCTTGCTTACTGCGACATCCGTAAATATGACAGTATAACTGGTGCTACCTCTGTTTTTAAATGTTTATTTCATTTAGGGGCTTATTCCCACAAAGAACATATCATACCCATCATATCTTATATCCCTGGCATATTCATAAACAATTCTTTGAGTTAATCACAAACTTCCATTATATCTTGGCTTCTTCGCTTGCAGCTGCAAACAAGATTCTATGGATGATACCCTGAACTTAATGTATTAAGCTATAAATGATCTATTTCGTCTTCGGTGGGTTTTGTTTAGGTCACTTTCCATCAATAATTGTTACGCAATTAGGTAATACTGTTTTTGTGCTACCTTTTATGTATTTTCTGATCTCTATGCAACCGGACAAAATAGCTCTTAGCTTTTAAAATGTCAATGTTGTAAAGATAATTAAATGTTATTTACATTGTTTGTTTAAAAAAAATCTCATATTATACTTAACGCCAACCATCATTACTAAGGATAAATTATATTTATATATATAAACCAATGGTTTTTAGTTATTCCACTACCACAATACCTTTAAACTTATTTAGCACTTATGTGTTACTTTTCCCAATTATTATTGCTTCCGTATTTGTGCTGCACTTGGGACTTTCAGATCTGGATTTCACATTTACCAGTTTGGACTTTTTTAATATATAATTGATAAGCCAAATATCCATTACTTCTACTGAATCGTTGGAATACAATTTATACTGTCTGCCACCAAGTACTTATAGAGGTGTATTCCGGCAACTAGACATGAAGTCCAGTTCCGTCTAGGTTTTGCGTTTTTAAGTTTAATACAAACATATAACAATATTAGCGCATAGTAAGTGGTAATAAAAATATTCGTTTTATACGTCATTGAAATTCAAATGAAATTATTATTTGTAATAAAAATTATTATGTATCTAAAGCTTAGCTAAATGAGAAATATTCAAAAAATAATACCTAAATTATCACACAATTATTCATATTACTAACATGCCTCGTGGCGTAATGAAACTACGGTAAATACATCGAAATAATATAACATTATTAATTTATAAAGGAAAATTCGTTAAGAACTTTTGTATAGAACTTCAAAAGAACTACAAAATTGCCATTTAAGTTTTTATTCTTTATAGTTTAGCCGCAAAAGATAAAAAAAAATATATAAAAAATTCAAAATTGAAAGATCCGTAGAAATTAAAATATTAAACATAGGAATTTGACTCAATGATTTTTTTGTTGATAATTTATCGCTTAATGAGACCTATCCATTCATTTTTACAAAATAAAATTTCTTCACAGTTTGCAAGTGACAAAAATGTACAATTTTTTTCCCTATCTTAATATATATATTTCTTGTGTGCGTGTGTATGTGACTGAACTCCTCCTAAACGACTGGACCGATTTTGATGAAATTTTTTGTGTGTGTTCGTGGAGATTCGAGAATGGTTTAGATTGACAATTGGACTCGGTAGGTGGCGCTGCGGTTGACTTTTAAGATTTTTTTTATTATCAAGGCAGGACAACGTCCGCCCGGTCCGCTAGTATTATTTATATAGGAATATTTAAAGTTCGTTGGAGGTTCCACTTAAACTTAAATAATCTAATGCATATTATAAAAAAATCGCTTTATGCACTTCTCCTCCATATAAATTTTAATTATGCCAAATTTCACGCTCATCGGTTCGCGCAATTTGCCTAAACAGGGGTACAAAGTTCTCGCTTCATGTATTAATATATATACATATATTATATTAATTTAAAATTAACCTACAGTTTGACGAGTTTATTTCAAAGGGCATGTAAGGTGTGAAACATAAGTCATGTTAAAAATATTGAATGTAGGGTATAAAGTGGTAATTGGCACGTAAGAGTAAAATGAAGGATGTCAAAACGTCTTTTTCATTTACATGTGTGTATTGATGTGTGTCATTCAAGCAGTAGTGTGAGTAATGTATATTTTAATTAATTTAATATATTTGTAATGCATTTTATATAAAAAAAAATTGCTTTGTGCTCCAATCATCAGATCATCCTTTAGCGCAATTCGCTTAAAAAAAGGTACAAAGTTTTAGCGTCATGTATAATTAGTATAAAACAAAGTCCCCTACCGCGTCTGTCTGTCTGTCTGTTCGCAATAAACTCAAAAACTACTGAACGGATCTTTATGCAGTTTTCACCAGTAGATAAAGTGATTCACGAGGAACGTTTTGGTGTATAATTTGTCCCGGATTTTTTTATAATCAGGGCGGAACAACGTATGCCGGGCCGTTAGTTAATATATAAGATATATCGAGTTATCATAATAAATTCGCCTTCTGAATTCAACCCAGAAAGAGGGCCTTCTAAACAACAGAAATCTCGAAGTCCCATTCCTACTTCACAAGCACGCGAGCGCATTTTTCGTTACTTAAGTTTAAAATCCGTTGCCTAGCACTTATTCGGCTGCCTCACTTGAAAATACTTCAAGTTTAGTGTCTCCACATTTTTAGCCTCAAAAAAAATTTTTAAGTTAGACATTTTTTTTAGAATTACTCTACTTTTTTATATATTTTGAAAGTGAAACGTTTTTTTTCATCGCCTCAAATTTTTTCGTCCAATATCACATGTAGCATTACAGCCGGCCGCGAAGAAGCTGTAAAATGAAAAACGCTCAGCAGAGCAGCCAAGGCCAACACGGCGGCGCCCGTGGCTCAATTCAAAAAGATTCAATGAATTAAATAAATACTGTGCTCAGTTTTAACATGCGTCTAACATATGAATTATTATGTATTCCGTACTCGAATATACAGATTAATATTAGAATTTATAGCTGGATATCTTGTCTACTATTGATTTCCTATTATTATTCATATTACCCAATCATTAAGTTAAGATTAAAAACATGATTTTAATATCCTACATCGAATAATTTTCCGAAAATTTTCAGTTAAATGCCTACTACCCGAAAAGCCTTTCACTTTCTTCGAGGTTTAATAGAACCATACAATGTTTTTTTTATATCTTAAACTTACAAAAACACTATCTGTGATTAACTTACTTGGTTCATAATCATTAAATACAACATTACTTCGTACAATACTAATTGTATATTTATTTACACATGTATCGATACCTCATATAGTTGCCCTTAATTGAAATAGTCGTTATAATTTACGAAATCCAACCGGCATTGGATTCGACGTGACATGACATGGTTGTGACTATTTTTTTAAAAATTGGCCTTTTTAACTCATTACCGAATTGTTAATTAAGTTAATTCGGATTTGTGTTACCGGCTACGCGACCATGACTACCGTGTCGCGCCGATACGACAAAAAAAAACATAAATTCTTATTATATATTTTGTGTTACAATAAACTGGTTTTTCAAATGACACATTGAAATCGTTCTTATAATATTTCCGGGGCATTTGTGTACTGTTGCCCAAATAATGTCTCATTCAGTCCTTAGCCGCGTAGTAAGTCGGCCTTTTTGGTCTGATACCATTAGAAATGATTACACCACACACCATATATGGGGAAATGACGCACCTCTCTGCATCCACTAAAAACGAATGTAACTATCTATGTTTTGTAAAAATATACAACATGAAGAAAAAAACCACATCGAGTTTGTTGCCGGTTCTTCTCGACGACTGGGTTGTTTGTCCTGTGATACTTTGACGTTCATAAGCGCCTTCTTAGGGCCTAAATTGAATAAAGTATTTTTACGATTTGATGTATTATTATCTTCGTGAAACTATTGGTTTATATCATCAGGAGTGCTCAAACGGTCGATTGCGAATGATTTTGAGTTGATCTTGCAAAAAATTTGCCGTTATAGAACTATTCACAGATTTTGTTTCAGTAGGTAGGTAAATAAAACAAACTGTAATTAATAAGCGCCTAAAATGCATTTGTTCCATATTTAGGCCAGAATAAGGCCCCCATCAGTTTATTTTATCGTTTTTAGCGGGAGTTACCTACATCTATCTAGATGAGAATGCGTCACACATACTTGCAGCCTTTGAGGGTCGATCGACCGTAGTCTGACAATATTGAGGTGGACCGCCAGCAGTTCAAGTGTGAGCACACTTGGCAATCTTTTTTCAAACTTACATTTATATTATGACCAATTTAAGCAGAATCTTTATTAATTACTAGCTGAGCCGGCCACTTGTTGCTGTGACTCAGTTCTTACATGTTGAATTAAAATGATGATATAGTATTTGGTGTTATGGGGTAATGAGAAAGGCGAGGTTTTATTATTAACAGGACCTTCTTATACAGGCTCAGTGAAATTAATGTAATATATGATAAGCTAAATACAGTTATAGGAGATATACTCCTCTGGCAGTACAATGTAGACGTGGTACTGGGTGGTAGAACGACCTGGGTGAAAGCCACTATGAACCTGTATTTTTTTAATACTAGTTCGGCAAAATTACTGCATGATACCTGTGGAAAGTACGGTACAGTCCAAAAACAACGGCGACTGTCGACGTTAAATACCATAATCGGTAGTCGTCACCGTCATGCCGACCTGCAAAAGTGTCTCTTCACGCCTCGTTTGTAGGATCCGATATCGTAAGAAAAAGAGAAGGCGATTCCAAATCTTCACATACGACAGAGGTAAGAATTTTCGAATTTATTCGTTCTGTATTTATTTATATAGAATGATCTTGAAACTCTAGTGCTGTAAGAAGATATAATATTATTCTTGGAAAGCTTTACGCAAACTATTTTTGCATAGTAGTAGCAGATAGGGTTCAAATTCATAAAAATGTAGATGCACATGATATTAGACGTACTGTTTGTATCTATCACATCTACGCAGTTGCTAAAACACCTACCTTCCCGTCAGGGGTTCAGAATAGGGCTATCATGTATTAATAAAATATATTTTTTTAAATAATGTCATAAAAAAGGGGGTGCATCTAAAAAAGGGAATATTACAGATACATTAAATTAGTATCAATACTACCTATTATCAATTATCTTACCAGAATAGCTAAATTTACCAACAGTTGTCTGTGGTGTAAGATGTGCTATGTCGGTTTACTTTTCATTAAATTAATAATATTAGTATTGTAGCACTTCTTGTTGAAATTTCCAATAAATTGTGTATGGGATGCATTTAAAAAAAATGTTACGACAAAATATAGTGTGAATTTCGAACCCTAATCTTTATACATTTATGTTCTAAATAATTTAATGTATTGTCTGATATTTATGACCATTTTTTTGATACCAGTGGCGGCAAACGAACATGCGGGTCATCTGATGGTAAGTGACCACCGCCGCCCATGAACACCCGCGACACGAGGAGAATCACAGATGTGTTGCCTGTTCTTGAGAAAGAAGTAGGCTCGTTTCTTGAATGATGGTAAATTGTAATGGTCCGGAAACGCTGCCGCTGGGAATTCATTTCAGAAAACAGACGTACGCGGAAAAGCAAACGTGAGAACCGCACAGTGGACGACTTCCAACCATTGTGATGACACTGATGGTGCTTCAGTCCGTGACGAGTCGTTGTATAACGGAACTCAGCAGCAGGTATCAGTCCGAACAGCCCTTCAGAGCATTCTCCGTGGTAAATCTTGTACATGACGCAAAGCGACGCATGGTCCCTACAAAGCGTACAAAGAGCACCTGGTCGCCGATGAATCGAGCCGCTTGACGTTGGATACGGTCAAGAGGAAGTAGGTGATATTGAGGTGCTCCGGCCTAGAGATGAGAACAGTATTCCATATGTGGACGTACTTGCGCCTTATAGAGCTGAAGGCGGTGACTCGGTGTGAAATAACGTCCTGCTCTGTTAAGAACACCTAATTATTTTGAGGCCAGTTTTGCTCTGCCTTCCAAATGACCACAAAACTGAACGTCGCTTGATATGTCGACATCCAGGATACTGATATTAGGCTTGGCGACTAAGGGTACTCCCTGAAAGATAGGAACAACAAACAAAGGGAAGCGGGGCGCTGGTAGAGGTGCAGGACGCGGGTGGGACTGAGTGGTACGGTGTGATTAATTGTTTTCCTTATTATTATATCAATTCGTTTTTGCGTAAATCATGTTTAGTGTATATCAGTTTTGTTTTATCTCTAAATAATTAGGTCAAATATTAAGCACCTACTTTTTAAATTGATTTAGAACGAGAATCGACTAATGATTATTCTGTAAAAATATTGCTGGCGACTAACCAGTCGCACTGTATATTGATTTTTCATTCAAAAGGAATATTGTTACACCATCCAAAAAAGTTGTGTGTAGTTTACACGCGTTTGGTAAGTTATAGGTTATCGCGTTAATAATTTAGTAAACATCCGTTTTCGGCATTATTTTGTAATGTTTTGATATATATTGACAATGTTAATAATATACAACACAAAATATTTTTTAAAGTGCGCGATAGTCACTACGATCGCACAGAAAATAATGTGCTATAAATTTCAACACTTCTCTCTCTCTCTACCACTCTTTGTATATATTCCAAGTACATTAAACATACGGTATATCATTCTCTCAGAGACTAAAACCTACATTTATAGCTTGTATCTTTTTTGTTACACATTTTCATTTCACAAAATCCAATTTATACTGTCCCAAAAGAAGTTTCATTTGATAAAGTAAAAACATATTCATGTATTTTACTTAATGCTTCGGTATTTGAACGTTTACAGTTTAGAAAATGCAATTCGCTGTAATCGCTTCGCTACAGATAAAGTCGATGCCATTCCTGAGAAAGTGGAGCAAGAACAGCATATTAGTAATTACGACATTTCGGAACGACTATACACTGACCAGAAAACAGTTTGGACTCTGTGGCGTCTCGACCGCCACTATTTTTATCTGTGACAATTTTATTTTGTTTATAATTTTTGTCAATAATTAGAAATATGGAGTTTTGAGTTCTGGCGCGATCTTGGAATGTCATGTAATGGATTTTATATTTTATTCACAATCTTGTGATATTTGGCTCTATATTTTGTAATATTTGTGGTGTTGTATGTAATATAGTATGATAATTATACACAAGTGATAATACCACAGCGCATGAATTCTGATTTGCCACAAAAACTTCCTGGATAGTTCTAACAAGACTGCCACTATCTTGTTAGTTCACTGAAATGATCGCAGGAAACTTATAATATCGTTACCTATTTGACAATGGCACTACAATTTATTAAAAGATAGGTTGCCAAAAAAAAATACAAACATTAATGAATTAGGAAAGGACAAAAAAATAGTGACACAGATTGTAACCATATCTATTTACGAAGCATATTTTGGGGTTCATTCAAAAAAAATCCTTCTATAAAATATTGTTTTAAATCTATTTCTCATCTTCTTTACTATATAAAAAATTACGAAGAAAAATGTTGTGTTATCCATTCTGATATACCTCATTAAAAGATAGCGCTGCAGCGAGTCAACTTTTATACCGTTCAATCGATTGCTATGACAGTTGGTGTGTATCTAAGGCGAAGACTTCAATAAATAATAATAAAAGACGTAAATAACCGAGGGCATAGATAGTTTAGTATATTCTGTTGAAGCGAATGTTGCAGCTGTTAATTGTCATAGCAGAATTTGTATCTGGTGATTAAATTAAGGTGACTTAATCATAGATATTTGAAAGAAGTATGCCAAAATTAATTTTAAATTGGCTAGACATACAAAAAATCACGACATTTGGATGCCAAGCAATCTAACTTAGGCAAACTTTATGGAACGTGTTGTTATTTGCAATTTGCTAAAACGAAACCCTTGTTGAAAAGAATGATCACGACTTGTGATAAATGGATCACTTACGATACATATTTACTGAAAAGATCATGGTCAATGCACCCAACAAACGAGTTTCACAGGCGGTTGTGAAACGCGGATTAGCGTACATTGTAATATAATATCACGTAAAATTAGAAAACAAAATTAATAAAGATCGATGAATATTTGTTTCTCTTTCACGTACAAACTGCGTATGGAATTTTTCTAGAACTTTGCAGTATTATAGATTACACATACGACTAAAGTATAGGTTATAATTTATAAAGATATTGTTTCTTTCAATTGACCAATAGTAAAGTATTTTTATATGTCACTAGCTGACCCGGCTGTGGCTCAGTTATTACATGATTAACAGAACGCGTGCATCATAAGATAAACTGGAGTAAAAAAAAAATGTAAACATTTATGAGGTATCTATAACAGTTGGTCCTACAATTTTCTGTCAACAAACTAATCTAAAGCGCCATCTATTCGAGACTTATAATTAATAACAACAATCAACATTGACAATAATTTACTTTGTAATTAAAAATATTGATGGCATTAACCAAAATATAAATTATCCTATCTCTTCAGTTGGACCAAATAATACATAAATGCCAACGTTTCATGAAGATCGGTTGAGTAGTTTCGAAGTTTGTTGTGGACAAACATCATGACGCTGGATTTTTATATATTTACATAGGTTTTAACGTTTGAGCATAATCTCCCCTGATGTGAAGTTACATTAACATGGTAAACACGCTAAAACTAGACGGGAACTGACTTTCAAATTCAGTTATTAATTTAACAGTGATAAGTTTGGACTCGAACACTTGGAGTTGATCACAAGAGCGATTTGTCTCTCAGCGTAACACTGGAGCTGACAGTACTGCGCCCCGAAACTCGTACACACATTGTTTATATAGTTACGTTTATGATTTTCATTCCGAGTAAATAAATAAAGGAAATTAAACTCACAAATGAAATCTCAACGCGAAATCCACTTTACTCAAGTAAACGTGCGACAAGCGCGAATACTGTCGCTCGACTGTACCAGTGCATAGTGCAGTGCTTGATTGAAGGGTTGACCTGAGAACTAGCATGGTCAAGGTGAGGTCAAGGCCGGTGCAACACTTTCAGCAAGGGTGATTAGCAGCATCGCATTTACAATTAGTAAACGGTAACACTAAGTAGTTGTTACGAGATATCCCATAATTTTAAGAAATTAGCTGTGCCCGAGACTACGTCCACGTGGAACCTAATGTTAGAACACACTGACTAGTAAGTTCATCTGAATGTATTAAGTCCATTTACTTGTCGTTACCAGTTACTCGTCATTAAAATTACAATAACGTTTAATAGAGTGAGCCGACTGTAATGAAACTGAGACTAAATGTTACTCGAGGATATGTTTTAAGATTTTGTTAGTGAGGTTTTATCGTGAACGCAGTACTTTAACAGTGATGCGTGTTCAAACAAACAAACAGAACAGACAGACAAAAAGACATTTCTAATAATGATTAAAATGTATTTTATTACTTATTCCATGACATCAGTAACAATTTTTTTCACAAAGATCTAAAAAGAACAAAACACTTTAGATTTATATTCTTATTATATGTATAGATAAAAACTATCAACGTCTATGACTCAAGTTCATAGTTTATTAGAAGCGATATCATTCGTTGTCAATTTTATTGATCATTTATTGTCGGTGATTGTGATTGCTTAGAGCTTTCAAGTATATGTTATGTACTCATCGCCATGTTACCACCTCATTTCGAGGCAGTTTTAAGTTCGCTGCTACCAAATGCTGGAACGACCTACCCCCTCCAATGCGCAATCTCAACGCATTACTTACATTTAAAATTCATTATAAAAAGTTTTTATTATTATCGCAATGCTTGTAAACTAAAGGTTTTGCATCCAATTTGAGTTGCATATATATATTTTTGTCACGCCTGCAATTGCTTCTCTTGTATGTTGTTTTATGTATCCTACTTTTTTTATTTTATTAATTTCCCCTATATATATTATGTACCGTATTATTTTTGTACATTACTTAATATCCCTCTATACATATTATATTTTATAATTATAATTCATATTTTTTATTTGTTACGCACCGTGACTTGCATTGGGTTCCGGCTGAAAATCAGCGCTAAGTGTTTCTCATAACGCTAGCATATGCTGAGCTGGACACCATTTCATAATGCACAGATATGCATATTTTTGTCCATTCTTGTATTTTATGTTATGCTTTATGAATAAAAATATTTCTTTCTTTCTTTAACAGATAGAATAGTGAAAACAGCAGTGTTGCCACTGTAGTCGCAGTTTTGCAGATTTGTCTTCTCTAATAAAAATATTGTGAACTAGCCCGTGGGTTTGCTTCGACAGTTACAATTAAGAACTTAGTTTTGGTGCTTTACATGTTATCAGATTCGAAACAGTTAGGATTTCGCTTGACCTCAATACAAAAATCATATAATTTTTTCTTCGTATATTATGTTTATGAGTTGATAACTCTGTGTATCCTAAATTAGTGAGTAGTGCATTTCCTTATAGAATTTAGTAAAATTGTATTCACGGTATATGTCGCAATTGTTAGAGTACCTATAAGAAATGTTTCTATAACATTTTTAGTCGCAACCAATTTATTCGGGCATACATTGACTTTGGCATACATACATGAGGCGAAATTATTTATTTATTTATCAAGGGACTGTTAGTAACGAATACCGATACCACACTTTAATCGACACTATATTATATGAATAATGTAATAGGCACATTGGCCCTTAAAAGCTGTTATAGTGTGCGCTATGTGGTAGATAAACTAAATCAAGCCACTATAAAGACAAACATAATATAAACTAAAATAATAACAAATAATCCTAAATAGCTAATACAATAGAAATATTGTGAGTCATGAAAATATTCAATATCAAGAATAGGAAATACAAAATCAAAGCGGAAACATAATAAAGTTATTATTTATAAATTGTTAGTAGCTAAAACCTATGTCTCTCAGCAACAATAATGCTTTTTCGCACAACGAATCAATTACCAAAGTTGTCCAATTCATTTCCTAATTTGTTGTACATATTACTTAGTCTTGATACAAGTGCATTTAATCCGATATTAGTTTTTATGGTTGGAGTTTTAAGTAAGTTGATGTTGACTAAATTATTTTTGTTATAAAAGTTAAAAATCGCGAATGAGCGGTCACCTGCATTCGCACTTGTGTATTGTTTCGATACCGACGGGGCACTACAATCGGTGTTTTCTTGAATTTGATATCTGACGTGTGCATTATTTGGTAAGTGGGTGCAATGTGAATACTTGCAGCGGTGGCGTTGTAAATTATCGAGTTCTTTGACATAGATGTTGTGGTGTATCTACTACCAGTCAATTTTAGAAATATAGTCCATTTCATAGGATAACTACCTCGGTCTTTGTGGATGTAGTAGTTGCCACAACACAACTTTCATGACGAGAAGTATGTTACTATCATTTGATATTGAGTGTTTGTCAATTTTCTTTGGCTATTAAATTATCAGTGATAATTTTGAATTTTGATATTCGTAAAATATATTTGTAACAAAGAAAAATAAGGGGTCGAATATAATAAGCGTATGATAGCTACTAGCAATTTAATATATTTAAACATTTAGGTTATTTTAAATAATGACGATATATTGAAGATAGTGTATTCACCCCTCGGCAGCGGCTCAAGCCTAGGTCCGTTCCCTCGGCGTGGAGCCCTTGAGTCCGCTGCTCGCGCGATACAGTGACACAAAATCTTACATCACTGCGACAACATTACACACATCACCTCCACACACGTGCACGCATACACGCTTACACATGCAAGTGGAAGGGTTTTATTTTTTTCCCTTATCAGACTGAAATAGTTTAGAATATTATCCGATACGAAATATATATAAGAGTTGTTGAAGTATGTATGCTTGGTACACATATATGTTTCAACAACTCATATATGTATGAATAGTTAGCTTAGCTTAGGTTAGCTCAGATAGGTCGCGAATTGCATGTATCAGGCAACAGCCAAAGCCGAGGTGTGCCGTGCACCCTTGAGCTAGTTGTCCAAATAAAATCAGCTGAGTGCCTTAAGCGCTCGCCTTAGTAGTCCGGTGAAGCTATTAAGACCTTGCTTGGTCAATAGCGTAGTCAGTTCGGAAAAAAAATAGTGTATTCAGTTTGGCTATATGGAATATTGTCGAGATATCCTGCCCAATTACTAACTTAAACTTCATAATCATGACTAAATGGTACCCGCGGCTTTGCCCGCGTTTATTATCTTTTATTATATTACCTTTACCTTTAATTTTATTACTTTTCTCTCGTATTTAACTCGCGTCGTCATTACAGTTACAATAACTTTTGATAGAGTGGGCCAATTTTAATAAAACAAAGACTAAATATTACTCGAGGATATGCTTTATGATTTTTTGGTCAAGTATTATCGTATCCAAACAAACCAACAGACAGACAGACATTTCTAAATATGGTTGAGATGTATTTTATTACTTATTTCTAGACATCTCTAACAATTTTTTTCACGAAAATCGAAAGAGTACAGACACGTTAGATTTACATTCTTATTATATGTATAGAATATATGTTTAGGTAGAAGTCAACTTTTAGGAAGTGCCGATAACTGATATAAGTGCGATGCTTACGTCGTCAAAAAGAGATGGCAAGTCAAGTTAATTACTCAGCTTATTGGACATCATACTTACCCTTGTACTAATTTTATCATCAGTAATTGTCGATTACACCATGATTCCTAGGATATGTTTTTATGTGCGGAAGATGCGAGGTCGCGCGGTTTCCGCGTTTCCCGCCAATCACCGTGCAATGGAGTCGTCGCTGCGGACATAACGCCAGAATAATGGCGGACACGTTTGGGTGCTTCTTTGTTTCGGAGTTGATTCATTGTGTATATAAGTTAACTGTAAAATCTTCAAATTAAGTCAGTTTAATTTGATTACTGTTGTGTTATTTTTTGTTCTCAATTTTACCGTGAGATTTTACGTCACAATTGTGTAAAAAAGCTGTCGAATTCAATTTAATTACTGTAACAATTATTTATATTATTTCCGTCATTGTCTACTATTTACTGTGTTCAAAATAAAAATCAAAAAATATTTAATTTAATTTAGGCGCTGAGAAGGCGATTATGAACGTCAAAGCTACCACCGATTGGAAAAAACTACCCGGTCATTGAGAAGAACCGACAAGAAACTAGATCTGGTTTATATCATGATAAATATTTTTACAAACATAGATAGTTATATTCGTTTTTGACGGATGCACAGAGATGGGCGTCATTTTCAGACGTCACCATCGTTCACATCTCGATCTCTCCTATAATAGCCTTTAGACATTAAAACCCGCTTGAGATGGTGCTTGAACTCACTATCTGGCAAATTAGTAATGTACTTTAAAACTTTGTCATAACACCTAACACTATTACCTAAAAACTGTTACTGGTCTTAGAGAGCCTGAAGCATGGAACGACCGTTTTGTTACTGTGTTCCAGTATTCAAATTAAGTTGGTCTTTTAATTCAGCATATCTAAGTTTTTGCGGACATACATTGTTTATCAAGAATATATTGGGAGGGCAGAGTTAAGATACCATTGAGCATTCTAATACATACTAAGATAAAGAACAAGTGGCATTAGATTCATTAGATTGACATCAGATGACAGCGCTGGTAGGAATAAGTTTAGTCAAAAATTATATAAATACAACTAAAACGAAACAAGAAAAACAATACCATCTCCAAGTTGAAAATTTGTCGTCATGTGTGTGTAGGTGTGTTTTAGTAGCAGCAGTTATAAGCCAGTTCATTGATTTATAACGTGTTACATGAGCCGACATATTGATTGCTATGTCGCCAGCAAAGTGATGCATTGTGTTCAAAATGACCCATAATAACCCACGAAGGTATTAAGTAAACAATATGCTTTTAATATATTTATTGACAGATGATTTTTTATACGTTCATAAAAATAAATATACGTTTACGTAGTTGTTTAACGTGACGAAGAATGATGAAAATGTATCCTCTTCTATAACATAATATGTATGTATCTAATACTTATATTAGGATTAATTTTTCAAAGAAAATTTCACATAATATCTCAAACTGAACTTTTGAATATAAAACATATTCACTTTAAATTCTGTTTTTATAATTTATGAAATTGTTACTTTTTATTGTCGTAACATGTAATAGACTATTGCACGTCATAATTGACTTCTACGCCAAATTTTATGAAAATCCATCCAACCATTTGAACTTAACTAATAGACGAACTTTCTAACAACAGTAATTTCACATTAAAATATGTGTTACGATATAATATATTAAATTAATTTTTACGTATTCATTTTATATCCTATTGTACAGTGGTATATTTATAGTTGGTCGAATATCCAACACAGTATCTTCAACGTAAGTTAGGTATCCTGCATATATTTAAGTTAAATTGAAAAGTTAATTTGAAAATTGATTGTAGTACCATCTAGTAAACCGTTTTCATACTAAATGTGCGACATCTGTTGGAGAGTAGTATATAAAAATAAGTTTACTCACTGCTTTAAATATTATATAGTTCATTAATTCGACAACAGATAGCGTTAGATGCCTTTGAAAACGATGTTCTATGAAACTCTACAACAACAACAGTAACCACTTCGTATTCGAAGGGGATATAGATTCCATCATTTTATTATATCTCGAATACAGAATGGTATTCTATATATAAAAAAAAAATTAAATATATTAAATTGTAATTAATTTATTTATATAATTAAATTTATTAATACAAAACACACTGCGGTTTATTTATTTTTATTTAGATATTATGTGACGGTTGAGTGTAACTTTTGACTGTCCTGCATCTTTTAAGAAGTAATATAATTTCGAATACATAGCTTCAAGCTGACGAGGGTGACGGTCACTTTTGTCCAAAAGCAGAACAACAGCCTTTTATTTTTCTATAAATAAGTTTTACCTCCTATAAAACAATTTAGAAATTAGTCAATTAATTTTATGTATAATAGAGTTGATTATATCTTCCATACAATACATCCATACAAAGGGTTTGAAATACGGTACTGTGACACAGTGCCTGATATGTACCCCACTTGAATGACCACAAAGAGTCTCATGATGGGATTTATGATTATATAGTACTCTTTTCTTTGCATATTTATACTCGCTCAGAGGAATTGTTAGCACTTTGGTCATTGTTTGGGTAAATCTAGTACTATCTACAAATTGTGGTCATGATTTTTTTAAATATTGTTTTATATTATACGGGGCAAACGAACAGGCGGGTCATTTGACGGAAAGTGATCACCGCAGTCAATAAACACTAGCAACACCAGGGGAGCCGCAAGTGCGTTGCCGGTTATGATTTTACATTTGTTACTAACTATTGTTATGTGTATGCTTTTATTATTTTGATACATATCTATATGTATGTGTATATGAGCAGGTGTTGTTATATATATGTCCGTACATTTCAAAATGAGCTGAATCCAACTTTAGCCGTTGCTAATATTTTACAGTATTTTTTCATGATTTTCAAATTTAGTACATGTAAAGCATAAGGTCATAAAAAAAACTAAAAACCTTATGGACGGCAAAATTTTAAATTCGTTGTCAGTGTATAACTGACATTTAACGACACATGTGTACTAATTCTATCTATTCAGTACACGAGTTATTTATTACTATTTTTTTCTTATTTTTTATATATTCGCTACGTACAATAACTTTTTTTTACAAAATCTTTTGACAAGTCTCTCTAGCGTACAAACCAAAGTGCACAATAAAATATTCATCCAGTCATTCAAGTTTTTAAGTCAGAAGAAATCAAATTGAATTATTCATTCTAGTTACTTTTGAGTAATATTCTGTTTATAAAACTTGTGAAGTATTTAATATGACACATAAAGTTATTAACAAATAAACCCGCGTGCAGCTTGAAACTACCTATATCATTTAATTATCCTTAAATATACTGTTCTAGTATGTAACTAAAAGTACCACAATGAATTCCGAACAGTTTAGATAGAGCGATGATTTGCCGAAAAGCGGCAGAAAATTCCTTTGTATTTACAAATTGATCGAATACCTCAGAGCTAATTAACAATAACTACTTATATTCAAGTAGTTTTTTTTGTTATATACAAATTGAAATAGATATTATAGGTCAAATAGTTAAATGCCGACGTAGTCTAAAATGGTGAACACGCTAAATTTAGGGAGACTGACTCTTAACTACAGCTGCTTGCACACATTCGTAGGTGGTTGGTGACAGATTTTTAACTTGAGGTTTGGTAACTAACCAAGCTCGCTTACAAAAAGCCCTACCACCATGTTGTAGCTTCATCGTATATTTTCCTTCTACAAGAGCTGCAGCTTAACGTGTTTTCACGCGCTGAGTACTGAGCCACTGTGGTTTTAAAATAAAGCGCACTTTTCTTCCTGCTGAATGCTTACAGTGCAGCTATCATTTACAATAGCAAGCAAGTTACGAGCAAACGAATTTCTTCTCATCGGAGACTTCAACAATCTACTCTACACTGACCGAGAAAACTTGATTCAGATGGCTTACACCAGACCAGCGGCCGTAGCCGGTATTGACCAACAGCTCAACTGCACATACAGGAACCTGATGGATGTAGCCTACACATTAAGTCAAGTATACGACGGTATATACTCACCGAAACCGATAGTGAGATCTCTGAGCATCAGCGGCTATCAGGGCGAACAAATATCCTCACACTTCCCCGATACTCTTTTCTTTGTACACACACAAGAATAGAAAAAGGCTCTAATAAACAAGGGTTACGGGGCAGGGGAAGGATTGTGCATCCTGACAGTCCATGAATCCCAGGGATTGACCAGGAACAGACCTTCAAATCGGTGGTGATCTTGCACACAAAGGGCAGAAGGATACATATCCACAATAGCGTTTCACATGCTGTAGTAGCAATATCCAGACACATTAACACCTGTATCTACTATACCGAAATTATTGACAATTGGTAGGTTCATCCATCGGGCCGTGGACGCTCCGGTGGGGGACAATCTGGATTATAATTTTAAAATGCCTATAAAAGATCAAAATAAAGCCTCCATAAAAGCAATAATCCCAGAAAAAAATCCGATCTACAATAGTTAAGTTAAATAATAACAATAGATGCTCACAATTACAATATTTTTGAAATAAATAATAAATTCAACGAAAGAAAAAAAGGTGCGGACCAACAGTCTGAAGAAAAAAAAGCTATCGTTTACATGCTAATAACTTTTATCATTGTAATTTTGTAATTTTAACATTGTAATACGTGCAAGTGATCGATTTTAGTTTTTAAATTGTTACTCGACACGTCTTACGTCACACAATTGGAAATGTATTTCTCTGCGAACTTTTTCTACATACAACGTTACAGGCATAATCGTCTGACATATGTATAGCAATCGGCACAACAGTATCCATTCGTCCTTATGTAATACATATATTATTGTCATCCTTAAAATGAAGTTCATGACATCATTATCTGTGCCTGCTACGAGTAAGGTGGCAATGATTTCATTACTTTTGTAAGGTTTCTGTCTTATATAACATTAGTAGTTCCTCGTGACTTCATCTGTATTGTCGCTTCAAAGCTTTATGTAACTCTCGTTGACATAATCCTCAGATGGTAGGATTTTTTCTAACTTACTTGACACTTATGATTATATTTTGGCCAATTATAGGCAATGTGCTATTCTGATATATAAATTATACAACTTTAAAATGTCGTCGTAATTAGTTCAGTACTTTTGCTGTGAATAACTTACACACAAATTTTCTCATTATTCATAGGTTTTTAGGTAGACCGATACACAACCTAGTTTATGAAAGGTAAATAAATATATATGACAAAAATAGCGGCTAAATATTAACAAATAGTAATAATAATAAATATTAGTAAAAAAAACTGAATCCTGAGGTACATACATATTGTAAAAATATCCTTTTGTAATGATTCGTTTTAGTGCTGATCGTTTTAGAGTTAATCAGTTATATTTAAGCTTGAAATTGTCATTATTGTTATATAATGACAATTTCAAGCTGGTATTGATATGTTGGTATCTTCCTATAACTAATAGTATGCTTATTGTCACAATATCTTCAAGTATATCATTTACCTTTAGAGAAAAAAAAGAATTCCAAGAGAAACAAAATATATGGTCATCCTAAATCACTTGGTGGTTCCCCTTGTGCCTGCGTGATGTCCATACAAACAAACAGACGGCGTTTAAGATGCACCCGGGCTGTTACAACGGCCGCCATCGCTGGCTGACCATGGCGCGGGGTCGCAACGACGACTCTAAACTGTCACAATGAATATTAGTCGTCTGAATTACTCAGTTAACCTTCTAGCTATATTATTATTTAAGATCTTGACTTCTTTATACTACTAACATCGCGGGCTAAGCAGATACATATAAAATGCTACGAATTTTAAATTACTTCCGTAATTTCACGCTCAGGGAATCTTTTTGAAATAGCGCCATCTTGTATAACAATGGAAAGATATATCATTTCTTCGTTATACATATATGGAGGGTAGAGGTAAGGAGAACTATCTCATAAGGCGGACATGTTGAAAAAGAGTCCTACTCTAAACACTAAATAATAGTTACAAGACACTCCAAAATGGCGCTAGCATAGGCAAAGGATGGATGGTCCGCAATAATCATGTAATTTTATATAACCTAAAATAAATGCTGTAAGAAAACGTGCAGTGTCATAGAATTCTTGTGAACTTTAAATAACACGTTTAGTAATTTTTGAGTGTTTACTTTTATAAAACTTGTTGAAATAATGGAACAAAAATAAACCTTGTTGCTACTGAAGCGCCACCCTAATTTAACGCATTATGACGGACACTTTTTTATACATAGATGATTTTCCTTACTTCTACACGCCATAGCATAAATGTACTGTAAAACATGAGAACACGCGATGCTACGTGACGCGTGTTGTCTTGAATCAAATTGTATGACTAAAAATATGTAATAAACACCCGGATTGACGTGATGCTAACAAACGCCACCCAATTCGGCTGATACAGAATGTCATATGACCGAGGTTTGGAGTAGCTATGGCTGTCTGCCGAGTTGAGGCTGTAACTCTATCCTTAATAGTTTATCCGAGAAATTTAAAAAAAACGCAATGTTATTAAAAATTCAAATTTCAAAGACCCGTTAAAGATACTTAAATTCTAACGATAGAAAAGTGACTCAAGGGGATTTTTGTACAAATTAGACCTTCCCATTCATTTTAACAAAATAAATTTCCTTCACAGTTTGCGGGTGACAATAATGTTAAAAAATAACACCTGTCCTTTGAACATAATAATAATACAACTTTGCGTTCGTTACCAAAAAAAAATGTTATAAAATGTCATTTGGATCAAAATACTTATTAATATATTTCCTTAACACAATGTATTAATAATAGCTTATAGTTAAATAACTTTTTTAATATATAAACTTCCTCGTGACGTATGTTCAAGGAAGGACGATGAAACTCTATTTCCCTCCTGTATTCGTCATGGACCTTGAGGAAGTCGCTCCTGGATGTAATCGAAGTCATCATAGACGCGTGGACTGTGTGACGTCGAGAAGCAGGATGGCATAGTGCCTGTGTAGATCCGTAAAAACTGGTCATAATTACTAGCTTTGGGATTACGTTTAAACTCAGATGATTTTAATGGAATTGTGGTGGCCCTCGTCACGCTTGTTACTAAACTGTACTCATCATTTGAAGTTCTCTTTTCAATACAGTCATGTAAAAATAACCGGTAACAACAGAACAGATCATTTCAACAAAGAATTAATTTCAATATGATTTCATGGGTTTTACCAAAAGTATTGTGGTGAGTATGGTCGTTGATTATGTGTAACAGAAAGGTATATGACATAGTTTGTGTAGTCGGCAGGCTAATACGAATAAAGGCATGACTAAGTCTCTTTGAAAATACGATATATATGCTTTTTCTTTTCTCAAATATTCAATTATCGTGCAGTGAAGATTGATATTTTAAATTATATTTTTTTTATTTCACCAAATCACGATAACTTTTTTATGCCTTATAGATTTATCGTTTGAGCAGTCTCTCATCTGATGTTAATCGACAATGTGCTCTAAAAAGGTAAACATGTTAAGTTTAGAGAGGAAGTGGCTCTCAAGTTCTCGGCACTCACCAACTGATGCTTTATAGATTATCAGCTCGAGTGTGGTAGTTACTCAGGCGGTCTTAAGAGAAGCCTTACAAACATGCTATGCTTTCATCACGTTGTATTCCTTCACCGAAACCTCAGGCGCATTCGCAAGAATTCGAACCTACTTACCGAAGCGGTTTTCGGGCAAACTACCCATCATATTATATTAAAACGAAATTGGCCATATAATTTTTTTATGTATGTAATTGATTGCTCAAGATCAGATCTAATTTTATGATGAACTAGCGGACTTGGTGAATGCTGTTCCACCATGTTATTAAAGAACCTTGATTGATTACATGCCCAACTCTTCCTTATGAATCACTCTACCTATTGGTGAAAACCGCATGAAAATTTGTTCAGTAGTTTCGGATTTTTCGCGAACAGACAGACAGACGTGGCAGAAGATTTTGTTTTATAATATGTATTTAGCGATTTTTGTATTAAAATATTTCATATACAAGTTTACCTATACAGTATTTTTGGATATAATTTTAAGTGCTATATATGTATATTTACCGCACTTTTAGGCAAGCGCTGAAGTTACTAATTCGTATGGCAATAAGCACAAAGACACTAAACTGGGGGAAACTCGGACTGGACTGAGGTCTTGAAAATAACATGAACAGCAACAAGTTTTTTTACAAGATGTCTATAACAAAATGTAAGTGAGATTTATCTTAATGGTAGCGCCATCTCTTATTGATTTGATGACGTTAAAAACCTTAGACTCTATAAAAATTTGCCAACACCTAAGTATCTTCTTACCTTAATCGTATCTTTACCTCTAATGATTATATAGCTGTTCTGCATTTTAAGCCTTAATGATTTTAAAAATAAAATTTCAATTAAACAACCACGGTTACTCGGTCACTTAGATTATAATCCCAAGATACTTATTTTTACTTTACAGGGTTAACTTTTACAAATTCTTATTAAAACAAATAGCTAAATCAAAATAAAAATTTCATGGAGATAAAGTTTATTTTTACAGCATGTTAATTGATGGAGTTGGTTACAAGAAATAGCATAACAACTATAAGCCGGTAAAATAATCGCGTTGTCGTGAGCATAGTCAATGGGGCGCAGAGGCGAGGGCCAGAGGACCAGCCCAGGGGATACCGGGAAGACATTTCTTGCCAATATATATAAGATAGTTTGGAATCACAATTGGACTCGGTAGGTGTCGCTACAATCAGGTTCTAGATTTTTTAAGATTTTTCGCGTCTGATAATAAAATTGGAACTGGTAATAACCGGTTTGGCGCAGTCGAAGTTGCACGGGTCGGCTAATCTTAATATATATATTTCTTGTGTGCGTGTGTATGTGACTGAACTCCTCCTAAACGACTGGACCGATTTTGATGAAATTTTGTGTGCGTGTTCGAGTGGATCCGAGAATGGTTTAGATTCACAATTGGACCCGGTAGGTGGCGCTGCGGTCGACTTTTAGGATTTTTTTGTTTTCAAGGCAGGACAACGTCCGCCCGGTCCGCTAGTATATAATAAAATATCCAAATAGTAAGTGCTGCTTCAATCTCTACGTAAATTATTTTGTTAAATTTTTAAATATGTAAAATAGTTTAATATTTAATTTATTGTTGGAGCAAGCCGTGGTTGTCTCTAAATATGACTACATTTATAATGTATCACAATAATCCTACTTTTTATATACTTACTAGTGTATTGTCATGTTGACGATCCTAAAATAAATAAAATAAAAAAAATAAAATAAACTTTGCTCTAAGCTATAACTTAGAAAACGGACCAGAAGAAGAACTAATAAAAATGAAAATTTAAGTCGAATTTTGTATAAGTCATCTTGTTTTTTATATTCTGATATTTGGATTACAAAACAAATTTCAACACCCAAAAGTCTATCGTACGTAATTATTGATCATATCTATTACATTAATATGTGGTGCAAATCTTTGTACCCCTTTTTAAGAATATTGTACGCACGGAGGAGCATGAGATTTGATATAGCTGAAAAATCATATGACTAAGGAGGTGAAGGAGTTGAGAAAGATAAAATATGTTATAATATATGCTAGAAATTGGATAAATCATTACATAGTATAAAACAGAGTCCCCCACCGCGTCTGTCTGTTCGCGATAAACTCAAAAACTACTGAACGGATTTTCATGCGGTTTTCACCAGTGGATACAGTAATTCATGGGGAAGGTTTTAGTATATAATTTGTCAAGGGTTTTTTATAGTCAGGGCAGGACAGCGTCTGCCGGGCCCGCTAGTTAAAAGAAATAAAGTAATCAATTTTCACGTTTAAATCGAATCTCAAACGTATAAAAGTCGAATTCATATTAATTATATTACTGGTCAAACAGTTGCTCTAAGTCTAAACAAAGGTTATTACTAAAGGAGTAATATCTTTGTAACATAAATCACTTTTGTAAACACTCGAACTGACGTAATAAAACAACATTATAAATAAATATATATTCAATGGTTATAGAAGTCACACTCTTTGATAAAAAAATAACCTCATCAACTTTCAAACTTAAAAAAATAATTGTTACAGTCGATCACTGAACGGCTAGTAGTAATTTAATTGGCTCCTTCATATATTTCAAATGCCACTTATCAAATATTAAATAAATATATTGAATTTATGTATTACTTCATACTTTGTAAGGCTATTAATATAATAAATATGATATTGTATGGTTGTTATTAATGGTGAAAAAAATTTATTTGCGTCACTGGCAGTATGCTCTGTTGATAATATTAATTAGCAGTTGTATGTGGTCCAATTTATCGCTTTGTACTTAAATTAATAAGGTGTAGGCATGTTTTTATTACAAATTATTTATGTGTTTATATTATAACAATGTTTGTGTTATTATTACTTCTTATATTGTAACTACTGAACGCCCGCGACTTTGTCAGGTTAAATTACTTAATAAAATTAAAATATAATTTAGAGTCATCTAGTGACCAATTTTGTAAATGCGGGAGTACTAACTAATCTAATTCTACTAATCTGTCTTCTATGTCTATACATGTAATAAGAATGTGAAAATAAATTGTTGCAGGTGTCTTGGAATAAGTAATAAAATACATTCCAAACATTATTAGATATGTTTGTCAGTCTGTTTGCTTGAACACGCATGTATGCTAAAATACTAAGTACACGATAAAACCTAAAAAAGATCAGGAAAAACATAAAACATATCCTCGAGTAATATTTAGTCTTAGTTTCATTACAATCGGTTCAATATATTCAGATGATTTTATTAGTCACTGTTTTTTTACAGTCGGTTTCACGCGGACCGAGTTGCGGGCACAACTAGTATAAAATAAATGTACAAAATAGTATCAGTAGCCACGACAGCGTTAACATAATATTAGGCGGGGTTTTTTTAACAACGTCCAATGAATTGCACAATCAATTCTCACGT
This sequence comes from Antheraea yamamai, assembly GCA_036509395.1. Taxonomy (NCBI): domain Eukaryota; kingdom Metazoa; phylum Arthropoda; class Insecta; order Lepidoptera; family Saturniidae; genus Antheraea; species Antheraea yamamai. Next base: position 20,381,256 of record AP028440.1, on the reverse strand, counting down.
AAGCTATTATAATTACTATTCATAACGGTACCTCAGAGATGTTTACAATAAAAAATAGTAGTGGCCGTGTTTCCGGTAGGATTTCCCATCATCGATAACAGGGGTTAAATGTTATTAAAGGTTCAAGGGATGAATAAAAATTAATTGTGAGTTTTTTGTAGTGTATTTTTTATTTTATTCATGATGTTATGTTATTTGTCTATATATTATGTAATATTATAAAACATCACATATTATACAAAAATAAAACATGTAATAAAATGAAATAAAATCAAACTTTATTAGTGCTTTGTGGAATATCTACATGGTTTCTAGACGTGTATCTCTTTAAGCTGAGCGTTATCCATAACTTCATCCTAAGATTTTTTTTTTGAACTGACTACGCTATTGACCTGGCAAGGTCTTAACAGCTTCACCGGACTACTAAGGCGAGCGCTTAAGGCACTCAGCCGATTTTATTTTGACAACTAGCTCAAGGGTGCACGGCACACCTCGGCTTGGGCTGTTGCCTGATACATGCAATTCGCGACCTATGTGAACTAACCTAAACTAAGCTAACTATTCATACATATATGAGTTGTTGAAACAAGCATACATACCTCAACAACTCTTATATATATTTCGTATCGGATAATTTTCTAAACTATTTCAGTTTGATAAGGGAAAAAAATAAAACCCTTCCACTTGCATATGTAAGCGTGTATGCGTGCACGTGTGTGGAGGTGATATTTGTAATGTTGTCGCAGTGATGTAAGATTTTGTGTCACTGTTTCGCGCGAGCAGCGTACTCAAGGGCTCTACGCCGAGGGAACGGACCTAGGCTTGAGTCGCTGCCGAGGGGGAGCTAATCTGGTGTGCGGGAGCAAAATTTACCCCCAGACCACGGCGGCGTGATCTGTGGTTACGCGGGCGTGGGCGTGAGCACGCTCTGTTTCGAGAGACAGGCTGGTACTGATCGTTCACTGCCGTTATTTCATCGGGAGGGTTGGTAAAAATATGTCGCGGACGTCTTTTACAACGCGCAGCGTTCGGTACGGGTTCGTATTTTGCGGCGGATACCACTAACGGACTGGGATGATTCACGGCTTTTTCAAAATAACTAATCGTAAGTGATTTTACTTCATCCTAAGAGCTTATTAAACTTACTAGCGTACCCAGTGTTTCAACCCATTATGTCCTGTTACAGAATTTTAATTGATTTTTTTAAGGGTTTGATCAACAAGAACACGTCTTCCTTATCCATTGAACATGGTGACGCCGTTGCGTTGTCGACGTCACCGTAGGGGAGGGGGTTTCTTTGCTAATTTAAGTGGACTGTATATGCGGGGGTGCTATATTTGATATTCAACTATTGCGATCAGCTACGAAGAGGGAGACAAGGGTAGGAAGGAAACTTGGCACATACCTCACGCGCTGCAGTTTCCACGTGGCTAGCCGGCTAGGTGATTCTCGTTGCTCTCCACTGGGTTTTCTCCCACACAACACTTATTGTTTATAATGTATGTCGGCACACAATATATGCGAAGCGATGCGTTTATTTCTCACTCGACCAGGCGAAAATTCAAACTATTTGCATGCGGCGAGATACGACAAAATGGACGCGGCGCGGGCAACAACAATAGTAGTAGTAGTGGTGGCGACGCGTCCGACGCGCGCGGCGCGGCGCGGAAACAACGCTAATAGTAGCAGTGGCGGCGCGCCCGACGCGCCACCGAATATAAGCATGTGCCATAGGAAAGGGTAATTGGGCGGGGCTGGAAAGTGGCGCGATCTGATCACAATAATGCGGGAATTTCAAATATATATAAAGCGGCGCAACCAGAACATGTTATACTCGTATATAAATAAAGAGTAAAATTTATGCAAATTCCTACCGACGTCCACCAAATCATAAATTAATTTGGCTTCTTCCAGTGCTGGACGAACCAACATTTTGTTTGTTATTTATAAGAATATACTTGCATTATCATTATTCTTACATATCTAATGAGTTATGAATATAAAAAAAGTCGAGGCAGTCATAAGTACTGCCGACAGAAGTGAAAACTCAAAAGAATGGAATTTAAACTGTGTTCCCTTTTGAATTTTTAAATTATAATTTTTTTTACACTGGTTCAGCAAAATGACTGCACTGTACCTGATGGAAAGTACAGTACAGTCCATAAACAACGGCGACTGTCAATGTTAAATAGCAATGGCAGTCATCGCTATCATGCCGACCTGCAAAAGTGCTTCTTCACGCCTCGTTTGAAGGACCCCATGTCATACGAGGAAGGGAACACACTGGCTGGGAGACGATTCCACATCTTCACAGTACGACAAAATTACTACTTAATTTTTTTAAATTAATTTAAAATTATTACTTAATACTATAGATTATTTAACTTTCATAATTTGTGAATTGAAATTATTATCATTAGTCTCTCTTTTACATATATTGGCACCCCGAATAATAATTATTTACTTATTTATACAGATTCTTAATTTATGAAACATATGATGAACACAATCTCAATATTAGATGTACACAGGCTTTTATACTACGTGTCACTAGTCTGACGTAAATTGCGCAAACGTAATACGGTCGGTCACGCCTAGTAGCATATCATGACGCGAAATTATAAATTTGTCTCCTGCCAAAAAAATACCGCTTAATGCGCTTAAAGATGTTATCGCTTCAAAAGTACTGCTAAAAAAACAATCGGTTAGTTGCTGGGAAGCTGACAATCTGGGATTTTATGTTGGGAAGGTAAAACAAAATCTTCATAACAGCGCTAACTACCGTCTTCAACTATAACTACACACGTATATACGAACTAAACAAGTATACCCATAATTAGAAAAAAAAAAACATAAGAATCACTCAAATCGTTTAGGAGAATAAGAATTAGACACACATCTGAACTTTATATATAAAGTAAGGTCAAATAACAAATTCGTTGTAGCCAGGAATATTTGCCTACAAATGACGATTTAAAATAGCCACGATGGCTTTTGTGATATTTACCTGTATATACATTTTGGTAAATAAAGATCTATCTTTTATACCGCGACACTTTTCACTTTTGGACACAGTGCCGACCGACGTGGCTTTGGATGAAGAAAAATATCGTGATGAAACCATAGCATGGTGGTAGGATTTTTTTTGTTTTGAGTCTCCCTGTCGTTCCGTCTGGTGCAGGTGCTGACTGGGCACGGGTGCTTCGGTTGGTACCTGCATCGGATAGCACGCAGCGAGCCAACCGCCGTATGCCACGAGTGTGGCATTGAACCGGACACCGCGCAGCACACACTGTCTGAATGTGCTGCGTAGGAGGAGCAACGCCGCACTCTGGTTGTGGTGGTGGGGCGAGATCTCTCGTTGCCGAACGTGGTGAAACGGCCAGGACGACTCTCTAAGCGGCCCTCTCCGCCAACGGAGGACCGGTAGGAGGAGGCGGTAATTTTCCCACCTGCCGCCACCGTAGTCGAACCTCGCGAGGATGGGTCAGGGGGCCCATGTTCCTACTGCGCAGTTTCGGCGGACGGAGGAGACGACCGGTTTATACACGGCTGTCTCCTGATAAGACCGGGCGTGGTGGCGGCGTTTTCTACCGCTGGGCCACCCGCTGGCGCGGCACGGTGAAGTCTGTAGAGATCTCGTGTCGCCCCAACTATAGCGGCAGATATACACCGTAGGGTTTTAGTCCGTGGAAGTTGGACATAACCCACTCTCTCCCCCGGGAGGGCGGTGTAACCATAAGGGATATCCCTACGTAAAAAAAGAGCTTTTTCAAAGTTCGCTTGGCTCTAGGTTTAGCGTGTTTACTATCCTCGACCACATCGTTATTTAACATCAGGTGAGATTGTGATTAAACGATAAAAACTGTAACGTAAAAAAATATAATCGACAGTCGCTGTTGTTTTTGGATTCTGACGTATTTATTATCTATCAAGCTCTAAAGCAGTCCTTTGGCAACAATTGTTTTAAATACTATTACGATAGTATTAAGAAAAACAACAGTGCGTGTATCAGCGTGTACACACCAAGGATGTGAAAATTCTTTGGTTTATATGTATTAAATTATATACATACAGTGTAAACTTTTTATAACGTTCGTTCTTACGAAAAACTTTCTATAACGTAGAAATTAGTTCAATTTGGTTAGTTTACCACAAAACCATTTGTTTGTTCTCGTCGCACCGTATAACGAAAACAAATGCTCGGTCCCTTGAAATACAGAGTTCACATTGTGTATTGGAATGTTCATAAACTATATACTATATGAAGTCCCATAGTATAACTACTTAACTACAAATTTAGTAATTTTAATATACAACTAGACCCTTCCAGACATTTATAAAACTTACGCATACACACAAATACATACCTACCTTATGATTAACGCTTAACGAAAAAATTTCCCGACCGTATCAACAAGAAGTTTCACTTAAAAAATTTAATTTTAGAGATTTTCTGTCCCATTTCTTCAAATGTATTAATGATTCCAGTCACAGTTTCTTTTTTAAATAAGTATATTATTAGAATTAGTAGTTTTTCTCTGAATAATTTTACTTGACGTGGGTGTTCCTTTAACCTACTTTTAGATAGAGCTAAACATGTAGCCACAAGTTCTATGACAATATTTTTGTTTTTATTCACCGTTAACTAAAGACTTTAATAATATGTATTACTAGTTTCTGCCCGCGACTTCGTCCTTGTGGAATAGATAGTTTGGGCTAACGCTAACACGCGGGTAGCTCTCAAAAGAAAAAAAAAACGATTTTGAAACAGTCTTAATTGGTGATCCACTCCTATTGGTCTTAGCGTGATGATATATAGCCAATAGTCTTCGATAAATGGGCTATATAACATGAAGAGATTAAGTAAGAGATTAACGCTTTCAAAACCAAACAAACCCTCCGGCTTTGTAGTATTCGTATAAATTAATATGCACTCCAAGAATTAATATTTGTTTGCCGTTATTGGCTGCACAATGCTTAAAGTAGCCTAAAAATATAAATCAGTATCAGCAAGAGCTGTTTTGTTTCTACGTACAAATTGCATTGAAATTGTATACACATTAACACTAGGATATCTTCGAATGAAAGTTGCATTTATATTTATGTTTAGTATAAGTTTGCGATGGCGATGGAATTCGAAGCAGGTCTTGGCAATTCCCGATGTTTACTGCTGAAAGTGAATTTATTTATTTATTATGTATTATGTACGCGGTTCATAATCACCCCTCGCCTCGCTTCCCTCCGAACACTGCGCGTGCTTCATTACGCTCACTACATATTGCTTGTTGTTATTTCCCGCATAATAGTAAACATGTATTATCATTACAAACGTTTTTTAACAATGTTTGTGACATAATGCAAAATGATAGAAATGACAGCACATATTTAATTTTAGGTGATTATAATATATCTCAGGCAGAATGGGTTCGTGACGAATATTATCAATTAAAATTGTTAAATAATGGTAACTATAATGTAGTAACAATTCTATCCGATTTTATGAGTTTAAGTAATACTTTACAATACAACCATTGTTATAATACCAATAGGCGTATCCTCGATCTAGTGTTAAGCAACCAAAATTGCTCTGTCACTGCTTGTACCTCACCCCTTATCCCTGAAGACGTTCATCACAAATCTCTTGAAATTGTGCTTAATTTTTCTCCTATCATATTTATGAAAGATAAATACCGTTTTAAATATATCTTTCATTGTGCCAATTTTGAAGCTCTAAGTAAGGGTTTGATGGATATCGATTGGGTTCATTGTCTCAGCAACTTAAACACGGAGAAAACAGTGACTTATTTCTATTGCATTTTGCATAAGCTTATTGATTTATACGTTCCTAAGAAACCCATATGTATAAATAAAAATTATCCACCCTGGTATTCACGTGCCCTTTTAAAACTTATTCGTGAAAAATTAAAAACTCATGCAAATTGGAAAAAATATAAAAATTATCGAGACTTTGAAGACTTTAAACTGCTGCGTAAAAGAGAAAAAATATTAGAAGCAGAATGCTATCGCAATTATATTTCATATTCTGAAGATAAAATTAATACATCCCCAAAATATTTTTGGTCTTTTATAAAATCAAAATTCTCCGACAACAACATACCAGCGCATATAAATTACAACAACCAATCCTCAACTGATAGTGAAGAAATATGCAATATGTTTAATACGTATTTCAATTCAGTCTATGTAACCAGTCCTCAGGAAAATAATCATAGTTCAAATGATAACATATCTCAAACTGTATCTTCGTTGGTTGATATTAGTTCTGTCAACGTTTCACAAGAAATGGTTTTCAAGCTTTTAAAACAAACGAACGTTAATAAAGGGGCTGGTTTTGATAATATTCACCCCATTCTTGTTTCGAAACTTGCGAAAGAATTATCTACACCACTTTTTATAATTTATAAAAAATCTCTAACAGAAGGATGTTTCCCGAATATTTGGAAGATGGCACTGATAACACCAATACTAAAAGGAGGTGATAAACATGATGTTAAACAATATAGACCAATCTCAAAACTTTGCGTTTTTGCAAAACTTTTTGAAAAAATTATCACGAACGAATTAACGACACAAATTCATCACCATGTCGCTGTTGAACAACATGGTTTCTATCGTGGTCGTAGTGTTGATACCAATTTAATCTCTTACACTAGTTTTATTACTAAAGCTCTTGATTCTGGTTGTCAAGTGGATGCCGTGTATACTGATTTCTCTAAAGCTTTTGACAAAATAAATCATTCAATATTACTTAAAAAATTATTGACCATGGGTATACACGGCGATCTGCTAAGATGGATTGAGTCCTATATTATAAACCGCAGTCAAGCTGTAGCACTTAAAGGATATCGATCTGAGTTTCTCACGATTCCTTCCGGTATTCCACAAGGATCTCATCTGGGCCCGTTCCTTTTTACGCTATATATTAATGACATTGGAAATTGTTTCAATAAATCTTGCCATCTACTTTATGCAGACGACACAAAGATTTTCAAAATTATCCAGTCTGAAGCTGACTGTAAGGAATTACAATGTGATCTCGATATTTTTAACGAATATTGCTCCTTGAATCAACTTTTTATTAACAGTGACAAATGTCATATTATCACTTTCACCCGAAAACACAATCCTTTAATTTACAACTATGTGCTTGCCGGTAATATAATCACTCGCAATAATGCAATTCGTGACCTAGGCGTTATTCTAGACTCTAAACTCAATTTCAATCATCATATAGATGTCATAGTTTCTAAAGCTTTCAAAAAACTCGGCCTAATTCTTCGTCTCGGGAAACCTTTTCAAAGACCAGAAACTTTAAAAGTGTTATATTTCGCTTATGTCCGCAGTATATTGGAGTTTGCAAGCGTAGTATGGAGTCCGCAATACGAGACACATATAGCTAGGATTGAAAAAGTAAACAATAGATTTTTACAGACCCTGGATTTCAAAACTAACAACTCGTTAAGTAATTGTAAATCAAGTACCTCTAGACATAATTTGCAATCTTTAAAAGACAGAAGAATTTATCTGGACGCAATTTTCTTATATAAAATAATTAATAACTATATTGACTCATCCCCGCTTCTAGAACAAATCTTTTTTAAAACACCACGACCTAGTACTCGTAGTAAGGATACTTTTCATATCTCCTTTTGTCGAACAAATTATTTTAGGAATTCATTTTTTCAACGATCTTGTAATCACTACAATAAATATCTTAACAGTGTTGACATATTTTCTAATAATTTATTATCTTATAAAAGGAAAGTGGCTGATGTGCTGTATAAGACTGGTATATGAAGTATTAATTCATGTATTTTTATTCTTTAGTTCTTTATTACTTTTTTGTGTATGTTAAAAGAAAGAAAGTTACATTCGCAGATGTAAAAGAAAAAAAAAAAAAAAATATATATATTTCTAATTAATTTAAACCACGCATAAGTAAATACTTATCAAGTTAATGCTATGATGTCTTAAAACAGTTTAAAAATATGTTTTTCAAATAATGGTACTTTAGGCCTTTTAGTTTATATTATAATTATAACATGTTTATGTATGGCTGTTTGTTACCTAAATAAAATAAATATAAATATAAATTTACATAGATTTTATATGAGGCGTGTTGACATCGTCAAATAGTTTAAAATTGTAGCGAGAATTTCTGAAATAATTTAACCGAATTTGTTCAGACTCCACAATCTAGTAGTTTCAGAGAGATAATTTGATTACACTTTTCGATGGAGGCTAAGCAGTACTGACATAACTTAAACAAAAAGGCTGGACACTCTATCTTCGCTTCCTTCAGATTTATAGCACTATTTATATGCTCACACTGGTTCCGATATATCACTGCCTCTGCAGTCAGCACTGTTGAAGTAAACTTTTTATAGCACTGCAGAAAAAAAATTGTTACGCGTTAAACATAATGTAGGTAGGTATGTTATTTGTGTAAGTATGTATATATATCTGTCTGGGTCCAGTAGTATACAAAAATGAGTAGTATAGATAAGTACTTAGACTACGGGACTACGTATAGTACCTACATAGTTTATGAGCATTCTCATATATGTATAATTTAATACATAAAAGCCAAAAAAAGTTTCACTTCCTCCGTGTGTAAATATTATCATTTTTATTTTATTTTTTCAGTATAAGTCAGTGTCCGTCGAAATTTAGCAGTGTCGTGATGAACACATTTAAAACATGACACTGTCTTCCAAAGTAAATATTCTACATACCTTTACCTATACATATAATAAAAATGAAGTGTATGTATGTCATATCAAAATAAATAAAAATTACTGATTGAGTGTGAAAGTATAAACGATATTGATAAAATTTTTGTCTGTCTGTTTTTCCGGGTAATCTCCGAAACGGATTGACCGATTTTAACGGGAACTTCACTGGCAGATAGCTGAAATGACAGCAGGTTACTTAGGCTACTTTAAATTAGACTAACTGTTAACCGCGGCTTCGCCCACATTGCTATCTCCAAACCGTTTAACCGATTTTTACAGGACTTTCATCGGCAGATTGTACTGGACTTTAAGAATATATGTAATGGAAATTCGTATGTCTGTATTTATGTTTGTAATTTGAATTATATTGTCTTTTTAGTCATTTTGGCGGCTATTTTGTTTTATACACCAGGCTTTCGTCTACATAACTTAGTAACCATAGTAAATTATAAGAATACTATATAAGAATATAAGACTAATATAAGAATATTGTATCGAGTTCAATGAGCACTATTTATATTGTCAAATATTAAAAACGATTTAAACAGGTATAAAGTTTTTAATATTCGACAATTGAAATAGTGCTCATTGAACTCGACACAATATTCTTATATGTTACTATGGGAATTGAGTTATGTAGACGAAAGCGCGGTAAATAAAACAAAATGGCCGCTAAAATGACCAAAAAGACAATATAATTCAAATAACACACGTAGATACACATGCTTACAGTGAACAACATATTTTTGCTAAATTTCATGCGGACGAAGTCGCGGGTAACCACTAGTCTGTATATAAATCAATAGTGGGAAACAGTTGAGAACATCTCCCTCCTCTGTTTCTCAGTCGATTTCATTATTGTTTTCTGTAGTAGCTATTGACGAGCTTTAGTGTTATCAAAAATGGTAAAAGTTTTTCTTCTCTTTGGTCAAAGTTCGCTAACTAGACGAGCACTTGTATATAATTCTTCTGTGTGTGTTTATCAGTTAACTTTATAAGCTGCGGCACCGATTTTGACAAAACTATTTATGTGTGTGTCCCTGTATGCTTTAAATTCATAATTTGACTTAGTGGCTGGCGCTCCGATATGATCGCTGGATTTTCTTCATTTTCAGGGCAAGACCACCCGTTGTTATTTATAATCAAATCAAATCAAAAATACTTTATTCTGTTTAGGCCCTAATAAGGCACTTACGAACGTCAAAAACTACCATCGGTACAGAAAACAACCCAGTCATCGAGAAGAACCGATCGGGTACATTTTTTTAACATATATTTCCAATACATCATACAATGCTTTTAGTGGATGCACAGAGAGGAGTCAATTCCAGACATCACTATCATTCACATACTGATCCACTCTATAATATCCTTTTGATACTAAAATCCGTTTGACGTGGCGCTTAAATTTACAGTCCAGCAAATCGGTAACATGCTTTGGGACTTTATTGTAGAACCTAACACTATTACCTAAAAAACTATTACTGGTTTTGCTAAGGCTGAAACATGGGACCACCAGTTTATTACAGTTTCTAGTATTTAGATTATGCCGGTCTATTATTTATTCAGTTTTTCAAAGTTTTTACGGGCATACATTAAATTATCAAGAATGTATTGGGAGGGTAGAGTTAAGATACCGAATTCCTGGAATTTAGATTTTAATGATTCGCGAGGTCCCATATTATATATTATAGCTCCATGAAAACAAAAAAAATCCTAAGTCGTCGCAGCGCCACCTGCCGGGTCCAATTGTATATATATAATACTAGCGGTTTTCCACAAACACACACAAAAAATTCCGCCCGTATCCGTCTTTGTTCGTCCATACACCGCACACAGAAATTTTATTAATATATCCCATATATCTCATATTAATATATAATAAAGACGTTGTCTCGCCCTGATTATAAAAAAATCCTGGACAAATTATATACCAAAACGTTCCTCGTGAATCACTTTATCCACTGATGAAAATTGCATAAAGATCCGTTCAGTAGTTTTTGAGTTTATCGCGAACAGACAGACAGACAGACGCGGTAGGGAACTTTGTTTTATACTATAAAATAGGGTTTAAAAAAAGAGAATTTTTTTTTTTTTTTTTTGTTTAAAAAAAATAAAAAAATAAAAAAAAAAAAAAATTTTGGTATAATAATTTATAAAAAAAAAAAAAATATTTTTTTTTTTTTTTTTTTTTTTTTTTATATAAAAAAAAAGGAAAAATTTTTTTTTTTTTTTTTTATTTTTTATTATTTAAATATTATAAAAAAAAAAAAAAAAAAAAATATTAAAAAATTTAAAAAAAAAAAAGAAAAAAAATTAAAATAAATAAAAAAAAGGGAAAAAAAAAAAAAAAAAAAAAAATTTAAAATATTTAAAAAAAAAAAAAAAAAAAATATAAATTATATTTTTTATTTTTTATTAATAAAATTTTTTTAATTGATAAAAATTTTAAAATTTTTTTATTTAATAATTAAATAATAAATAAAAAAATAATAAAAAAATAAAAAAAAAAATAAAAAATATTTTATAATATTTTTTTTATAATTTAAAATTTATTTTTTTTTTTTTTAAAAAAATAAAAAATAAAAATAAAAATAAATAAAAAAAAAAAAAAAAAAATTTAAAAAAATTAAAATAAAAAATAAAATATAAAAATTTATAAATATTTTAAAATTATTTATTTTTTTAAAAAAAAATATTATTTTAAAAAAAAAAAAAAAAAAAAAAAAAAAAAAAAAAAAAAAAAAAAAAAAAAAAAAAAAAAAAAAAAAAAAAAAAAAAAAAAATAAAAAAAAAAATAAAAAAATTTTATAAATTTTTAATATTTATTATATGTTATTAAAAAAAAAAAAAAAAAAAAAAAAAAAAAAAAAAAAAATAAAAAAAAAAAAAAAAAAAAAAAAAAAAAAAAAAAAAAAAAAAAAAAAAAAAAAAAAAAAAAAAAAAAAAAAAAAAAAAAAAAAAAAAAAAAAAAAAAAAAAAAAAAAAAAAAAAAAAAAAAAGTAAAGATATCCATATATGAGTAGTAGAATCTGTATGAATCGGCCTTTGCGTTGCCACGCCTATTTCTGACGCAATGTTCACATAGCTGTGTTTTGCACATTTCAACAGCAAACACTAAGACAAGGGAAAGAAATAGAGAACATTTATTAAGTGTAAAATATGGGCACAATTACATACACATAAGTATAACTGGTGTAAAATATTACATACAATGATAGCATCAAGATATTGTAGAAGTAGTTACCGCATTCTACAGCGATAAGGACCTAATAGCTCATCATGCGCTTCATATAACTGTCATTTCAACTTACTAGTCTGGAGTAACATTTTATTAAGACAGTGGCCTCAGGAGAGGTTTTTAACAAACATTCAACCATCAACATTGTAGAATTTCTGTGTAAAACTTCATGCTTTTACACCATTTTTTATGCTTTTATTATGTTACACCTACGAATTTAAACCGTGCTTTTTCCATAAGCCAGTCGTAAGAGTAATATGGACCATGGAGATAAACCATAATAAATAAACCATGGAAAGAACTAGCAGAAACTACTTCGGCAGGGAATCGGTTCCAGTTCAGAACCACTCTGTTAATGAGGAAATTGTGTGAATTGTTGGGGAGTAATTTTATTTAGTAGATTTAATCACTAATTTTGTTGTGTCTCTTAAAATATAATTAAGTAAGAGGATGTTGTATTTATGAGAACTATTTTATAAGTTAGAGGTCACACGAAGGGCTCGTAGGGCAGATGTTACGTTCAAAAAGAACCTCAAACGGCACAAGTATCCTCTCCTTGGCTTGTGCAGCCTTTTTAAACAAATAGTGCGTTGGCTGCTCAACGTTGGCTTAGTTTAATAAATATCGGTTGTAACTAAGTTATCTATAATAGTCAATCCGTCAATTTTTCCAGGCTAACAATTTTGAAGTATAAACTCCCCATATACAACGAATAATTTAAACTAAAAAAGTATTACCAAAAGCATCAGGTCTTGTATTAAACATACATATGATATAATATACAATTTATTGAGAATACCTAATACATAATAAGTTCTTTCATAAATTCTCTGATTCTCTAGGAATCATTACTTTTATTGTACTGTTACATAGAATTTAGATAATTGCATCTACGGTATTCACTTTTTAGATGTATAGACGTGAAAAAGAAACAAGAAATCACCAAGCGATTGTCTTGTCCATTATTAAAATTCGACGTCATTTCAAACACGAAACGTGAAGTAAGCATTCTTATTGAACAAATGAATAAAAAGAAAGATGCTAAATTAAATGTATTTGAAAGAGACACCATATATGATCGCGACGTTGCCGTTTTCAAGAAAAAACATCATTATAACAGAATGTATAATTTTTGTTTTTATTTGAGATTTAGTTCCTCTGGCAAATAAAATAAATACAAGAATAATAAAATATTAAATAACTATTCAAGTAATTAAATGAATTTAATCTATAGAAATAGATAAATAAAAAGTGTCTGTTTGTCACGGCTAACCTACGAAAAACTGAACCGATGTTCATGAGACTAGTAGCTAAGCAGCGATTTTAAGAAAGCTAACTTAAAATCGGTAAAACGGTTGAAAGGTAGTAATGTTTGTAGTGACGACACAAATATAAAAACATGTGGCCCATTAATTTATTAAAAATAAGTGCAAAATAGTTAATTATATCTGAATATATAAATATCAAGCGTCATGATGTTTGTCACGATGAACTTCGAAACCACTCAACTTTGGTTCAACTTGAGAGATGGATAATTTATATTTTGATTAATGGACTTAATATTTTTCATTACAAATTAAATGATTGCCAATGTTGTTTAATTTACTTTGTTGACAGAAAATTGTAGGACCGACTGTTGTAGATATCTCATAGATAGCGCCACGTTTTAATTTTGAGTTTCTTTTTAACTGAGACACAGCGTGGCGTGGCCGGCTCAGCTTTAATATGTAGGCTGCACAACTGGCAGTGCACGATGCTAAATACTGTTTTCTCGAACTTCAATACTCGCACATTCACACTCATTTACAATATTTAGAAAGTCGAATGGAGAGAGCAAAACGCTTGTAGCTTACGTGACGATTTTTACCACTCAACTCCTACCACAAGCCGTTTTAAGGAACTCCGTTTTAGAAAAATAGGGCCATTATAAATCATGTCCACTGTCTAGTTTAAATATATAAAAATCCAGTGTCACGATGTTTATCCACGTTGAACTCAGAAACTACTCAACCGATCTTCAGGGAACTTTACATTTATATATAATTTGGTCTAACTTGAGAGATAGAATAATTTATTGAAGTGAAACTTCTTTATCGGCGTTGGAAAAAAATTTACCGTCACATTTTTCGGTTACGCGTCACATTTTTCCGTTACGCGCTATCTTTTTTGTATTCATGTCTATGATAATAAAATCCTTTTGTTTAAAAATTATATAAATTAAATTTATTTTTTAAAATATTAAAGAAATTGTTTGCCAAAAAAAAAGAAGGGGTTTTTTAAAAAAATTTTGGGAAGTATAAAAAAAATAATTTGTGAAAAAAAAGGGCTTAAAAAAATATCACTTCTTAAGGGTGTAAAAAAAAAAACGCACACATTTTTTTTTATTTCGATTAAAGGCCTCATTATTTTTTTATTACAAATTAATAGATTGTCAACGTTCATTATTTTTATTAATTGTAAGTTTCACCAATCTCGAACAGATGGCGCTTTACATTAGTTTGTTGATAGAAAACTGCACGACCGACTATTATAGATATCTCATGATTATGGTGTACGTGTTCTGTTAATACCAAATACTTTATCATGATTTAACTGTAACATGTAATAACTGTGCCACAGCAACGCGTGGCCGGGCTGCTAGTATTCGATTATATGCAACATATGTATATAAAAAGCTCCAAGAATTATATTACTGTAAATCGTCACCACCCGCCAGAGCAAATTGCGTACGTGTTAGGAATCCGCCGCCATAATTATTACTCGGTATATATTGTGGTATAGAGATATATTACAATATAATTACCAATAGTTTCCTTGTAGTGTTACCTACTGAGCAATTACATGTTGCGTGCTTCAACGATGATTCCTATATTAAAATCCAATTAATGAATATCGGAGTTTTTTTTTGGAGTTTCCTCGAACAGTACGAGGATTATGAAGAATGTTGGGTTTTGGGTAGTAACGCCTGAATTGCTTGTAACTAGAAACAGGATAGCCAACCGACCTCTAAATTACGTATTTCGTAAGAATATAAATAAAAATGGTTCAATGACCGCTTCAAAATTCAATCAAAATCTATCAAAAATGCAATCAAAAATGCAAAAATTTACGCCTTAAGAAGGTGCTTGTACATTAAAACTACCATCGGTCCGGACAAACAATCCAGTTATCGAAAAGTACTGGTAAAAAACTTAATCTGGTTTACCTCTTTAATACATGTATTATATATGTCATAGTGCGAGTATTCGGCAGTCGGAGCATTCAGCACTTCAAATTAACACATAAATAGTAACACATAGTTTTAAGACAGAATCTTACGAAGATTCGAATTATCATAGGTGCTTGCTAACAGCGCCATCTATCATATGGACTTCTATTTTATTATTAATGTGGTTTATTCTAAATTATTTAGTAATTGAAATTGGATTAAACTGTTCTTAACTTCAAAGATTTTCACCTGTTTACCACATAAGGAATGATAAAAGCCACTAAATAAACTGGTGTCATGTCGCACGCGACATAAAACGTGACGTCGTGCGTCGGTTCAGATGTTAATCGATAAAATTTGTATCTTGATTTCATTCTTGATTTAAAGCAAACCCAAATTAGTGTCACAATAATTAATAACATCAAATTTGTGAAATTGTAATAGAATGATTCTAGACTTAAGTAACACGTTGAGACCTTTTCTGTTATTTATTTAATATCTTTAAAACCGGATTTACATCAGACGTGCAGCCGAGTTAGAATAATATAGTTACTATTTAAAATGAATAACAATGTAATTAACTTTATAATTGTTAGGATAATTTGTCAAATAAGGATTCGCAAAGTACTTCAGTTGTTGCAACTGTGAATTATTTAAGATAATTAATGACAACCTAATTAATTCAGTGTATGATGTTAAAATCGTTATTTATTTATAATTATAATTATTAGCGAATCTAAAATGTAAATATGCACAAAATCGTAGATTTGAAAGTTAATTAGAATTTCGTTTCTTCACTTGGGTTGTCGGCAGGTGAAGGAAGGTGATTCCTTTGTAAGTGCGTGTACGAGGTTGTGCAACATTATTATTTCTGAGTTTCTGAAATCATTAGATATTGTTTCTGAAATCGTTATTGATTATTGTCGCTAAGAGCAATTCATTATTGTCTGCGAGAGCGTTGTTGACTCTGAAATTATTGTAAAATCATTATTAATAAAAAAAAATTACAAAAATAATAAACCGCCTCGATGTGAAAAACTAATAAGACACTAAAAAGCGAAAAATAACTGAATTATTAAAAAATATTGATATTTGCGCTACCTAATAATATATTTGAAGTCAATAATATCGAAATAAAGAATATCGAAAACTATAGGACGGATTTTCATGTGGTTTTCATTAATGATGGAGTGATTTCCGGGGAAGGTTTAAGTAATAATTAGTCAGGATTTTTTGGAAATTGGTTAAAATACAACGATGAATGTTGGAAGTACCGAAAAAAGTCAAACCGCCTGGTGGCTTTCGTCGAAAATGCTGCACAATCCCTTTGAGATATAACAAAACAATGGAGATATTAAACAAAGCAGACGGAGTCGGAGGAATAAGATAGTATATCTTTTTTTATATTATAGGAGGAAACGAACAGGTGGGTCACCTGATGTTAAGTGATCACTACCGTTCATAGACACTTGCAACACCAGGGGAGTCGCACGCAAGTGCATTCCTAGCCTGTGTTTGGAGGAGAGGGGAGTGGTGAAGTGGGGAATGGGGAGAGGGAGAACGAGGAAGGGGAGGTGGGTATCCGGCGCTCCATTGACCGAACGAAATCCAACAATGCAAGCACTGTTACTTCACGTGGGTGTTTTGTGTGGGTCGGGAGGTAGTATCCCGGGCGACCCGACCCACTCATGCTGAAACCAGTAATAGCTTCTCTTCTCTATCATCTACAAATATACTATCGAGACTTCTGTAGGCATTTATGAGATGCACAATTCGGTAGCAGGTACATTGTTTTCATGTACCCCAAATGGTATAGCCAGCGTTACTAATCAACTCTTTATGCTTTTATTCGAACACGTCGATTTGTTTTCTAATTTATGCTATTTGTGCGTATACACATGCCTCTCAAAACAAACTCTCTGAAGATTAATAAAACCGTGTCAACATTCGTGGACGAAGACACGCGAGAAGTGACTTTGTTTTATAATATTTATAAATGAACCTGAAAAATACTGGAATCTGGCTACAGAATAGATCTATGGTTAAAAGCGTCTGAGAAGAATGAAACACAGAAATAACTAATTAATTGAAGGATTGCTAGGAAATTTCATAATTAATATATTTTCTCGAGTTGTGAAAATAAACATTTTATTTTACATCATTCAATTCATCTACTACATTTTAAACTTCATCAGATAACACAATACGCTACGAAACGGCAAATGCTTAAAAACTACGAGTATAACTGCGCAGGCGCGAACTTATTGGCTGCCTTTGACCAATAAGCGTGCAGAAACGGTCGTGACGGGAAAATCTTACATTTCTTTTCGCGTAGCCCCATCCGTACCGTGTGATAAGGAACTTCGACTAAAATCTTTTTGCCTTTGCCTCGGGATTTCACACCGATTTTATTTTCTCACATTAGATATCCCAAGTATTTTCTGACCTGACAAACATGTTGTACCAACCCCACTTATGTGGGATAAAGGTAAGCAGAAGAAGAAGGAGAAGTATTTTCTGACCTATACTTTGTTTAATACTTCCTCTGCTCCTTAGCGTTATAACATGAGGTTAGATAATCTATAACCTTCCTCAATACATAGATTATAAAACAAAAAAAAAATAATATGACGAACGAACAACATAAAAATAAACACATCTTTTTGGTTTATAATATACTATGAGAGAATAATATTGTGTCTTTGATGCAATTAAAATAAAATATGTCTGAATATAATATGCATATAAATATTGTTATCCTGTCAAACGAAGAATGAACAATAATAAATTATGAGATATGAATGCGAAAAACTCAAACCAATATACCTGGAGGTGACTCCATAGCCTTGAACTTGTCTCATACAACTGAGCAGAAACTGGTTTAGTCCAATTAGTTTTTTTTTTAATGTTGCTTATAAGGTATTAGGTATATTCTCATGATTCAGATATAAAATGATTGTACCTTTAGACATTAAGGTCTTGCTTTATGTCGATGCGATGGTTTTACCGTAATGTGGTTTAAAATATATGAGTCAGGTATGAGTTTTAGTTATTTTTAAAATTATGTGCATGTTCCAATCTTTACTCTGCCCGTGACCTTGTCCACGTCCACGTCCATCGGTAATATTCGTTCGCCTCGAATCATTGGTACTGCGTCGGGACATCGCGTCTACCACGGTGAGTGTTCAGTGGAGTTGTTGGGACTGATACCCGTCGCTGCATTTCACTATTGTACAACCCGCCTAAAACTGAAATGTCATCCACACCATCTGGATGGGTGGAAGTCTTCCACGTTGAGGTTTTCAAGGTACCTGTGGAATCGACTCCTAACAGCGGTGTTTCCAAACCATTACGAATTACAAACCTTCAAGAAACGAGCTTATACACTTCACACAAAGACCAACAACACAGTTGTGACTCTCCTGGTGTTGCTAGTGTCTATGGACGGTAGTTATCACTTATCATCAGGTGATCCGCCTGTTCATTTGCCCCTTATAAAATAAAAAAAAAATATCTTTATAAGTGTTAACAATAAATATTAGCTTGGTGTAACCCTAAAGTGTTATACATTGCCCGTCGAGACAGATTTTTGGCTTTCACCGATACAAATGGAAACAGGTCAAATTTCGGATACTTAGACCCATTGGTTTCAGTTATCAGTGAAACCGTGACAAACTGGTCTTCCCATATTTTAGACTCAGTAAAACCTGTAACAAAGTCCCAAAGCATATTATCACTTTGCCGGATTACCAGTTTGAGTGCCATGCCAAGCGGGTTTTGGTGTCAAAAGGCTATTATAGGGTGTATCAATATGTGAACAATGGTGACGTCTGGAAATGAAGCCCCTCTCTGTGCATCCACTAAAAACTATTGTGACGTGAAATGTATTCTAAATAGGTAAACCAGATTCAGTTTCTTGTCGGTTCTTTTTGATAACCGGTGGTAGTTTGACGTTCATAAGCTACTTCTTAGGTCCTAAATTAAATAAAGTAATTTTAATTTTGAGCTGGTTTTAGCAGACATAACGTTTACGAAAGCAAAATCAATTAAGTTATGTTTGAAACTAAATAATGTACTATAATAATTATAATATATCAATTAATAATGACGAAGATGTACTCCTTGATGCATCCGTCAACAGCGAACCCTGTCATATCCAGGAATGGGAGCGAATATGTCTCGCGAAACAAAATTTAGTTTTAAATTTAGGGTTTTTTCCTTCTTTTCTGCAGACTCTTGGTTCGCACGTTTTGCTTTCGTTTTATTTATTGTGTAAGGCAAAAATCGTATCAGTGTGCAACGATTGGGTGTATTTTTTAATTTTTTTTTATTTATAATAATTATCATTTTATATATATATATATTATTTTTATGATTTCATTTGACTATTAACTATTTTAGGACGGATTTTTTAATAACGTTATTGCCTTTATAGTGGTTTCATTTTGATCCTTAAATGTAGGGTTGCACGGGGCACAGTGTAACTGTTCGGAGGAGTTTCGAGTATAGGCATAAGAAGGCTTAGGACAGTCCTTTTTGAGAAAGCGTTTTGCATCGAGGTCTTTTAATCGATGAACTTCGAATATTTTTCGAAAAAGAGAAGGCAGTCGTTCTTAACAAAGTTGCGCTAGTGTGAGCTGCAGAGTTGCACCAGCTCTTTCCAGTTGTCTGTTTATTTGTTTGTCTTTCCATTTCCAAAACTCAAAACAATGAAATATAAGTACGACTTATTTAAATTTCATAATTTGTATATTGATATTATTAACATTAGTCTGGTTTATACATCTATTGGCACCCCGAACCATAATTATATACATTTTTTTATTAATTTATCAAACATATGATGGGCTGCACAATCTTAATACAAGACATGAATATTAGACATACACAGGCGCACATACTACCCGACGCTAGTCAGATACTACGCGACGCTAGTCAGATACTACGCGACGCTAGTCAGATACTACGCGACCCTAGTCAGATACTACGCGACGCTAGTCAGATACTACGCGACGCTAGTCAGATACTACGCGACGCTAGTCAGATACTACGCGACGCTAGTGAGATACTAGCCGAATAGGCGCAATACGGTCCGTCACGCTTACAGGCATTTCATGACACGAAATTATAACTTTATCTCTTGCCAAAAATACCTAACGAAGTTTTTACATCAAAAAGGACGAGGTATCTTACTTCTTTTCTTGTTTAATGTCAATAGTTTCATACTCTGTACTCCTGTAAATACAGATAAATATAAATAAATAAATATATATAAATTATTGATTGACAGCGTGTCCATTGTTGTTGCTTCAAATAAATCAATATCAACTTTAAATCACGTGGTAACTCTAGAACGTTTTGTAGTGTTGCAAACATTTGTCCAATCTCAGATGAAATTCTTCCTTAAGGTGGGGACACAGATGAATACAGATGACGATGGACCATCTGATCGTTAACATGAGATGGCCCTTTAGCCATTTATTTCTTCTTTCGTATAAAACAAAATAAAGGTAGCTGTTCATTATCGCTAAATGACTTTTTTTCTATACAAATGATCTGGATAGTTCTGCTAAATTACGTATAAGATCGTAAACTTTTCCGAACCGTAAGCTGATGAAGTTCCTTTTTATACTTCGCCCTTAACCTAATTGAAAATATTCTTGCCTATTCGACATTTATGTTAATTAATATCGTACATGTGAACAGACATTTTGGAGAGATAAATATCGAAATCATAAAAATAAGGGCCTCGAATATTCATATGTATTTTTTTATAAATTTTACTGATTCTTATAATGAAACGAAAAATGTTTTGCTGTCAAATATTAGCGTAAGAAATTGTGATTATACTTGCAAAAACTTCGACGGGAATAGGCAGACATTTCTATACCTATTGATTTTGCTAATGATTAATTGACCAATATTCTTGACTAATCTATAACTTGTGATTTACAATTAGTCAGAGGAGTTTTATAAAATTGTCTCATAGTGTAGTTGTTTTTTAAATAATTATAATCAGTGAGAATTAGTTTTTTAAAACCCATCGTTTGCTTTGACTAAATCTGACCTTATCCCATTATGGATACGTGTGATTCTTAGATCTTCGGTATAGTCCTTTAGTGATTTGACTGACCTTTCTTCCAAGAGACTTTAAGGGCGATGGCGATTGTTTCTGACCGCATCACGGCTACCATACTTATATTCCGGGATCAGGATCCAGTGGT
This sequence comes from Antheraea yamamai, assembly GCA_036509395.1. Lineage (NCBI taxonomy): Eukaryota > Metazoa > Arthropoda > Insecta > Lepidoptera > Saturniidae > Antheraea > Antheraea yamamai. Next base: position 20,359,824 of record AP028440.1, on the reverse strand, counting down.
TTAGTCTTGCAGGTCACATGACAGTGACGACTGTCAATAAATTGTGGATCGCTCCGTGTCCGCTGTTCATTGTGAAAAGAACGGAACTACCTCTTTGTAGCAAAAGCAAAAAGTTCATTGTAATAAAAGCAGTGACATTTTTAACTTACCAAATAACTGACAATCGTTTATTGCTCACAGGTAGTCCGGTGAAGCTGTTAAGACCTTGCTTGGTCAATAGCGTAGTCAGTTCGAAGAAAGCGTTTATTGCTCACGTACTTTGTGTGCAAATTTTTATGTTATTAACATTTGTTTGATAAATGGGTATTTTTTTTATCATACGCGAGTATTTGATATCGTAATCGCTCTCTTTGTTAGAAAAAAAAATAGGAATTAGCTCGTGGCAGCTATTTTTAATAACCTATAGGTACTCAAATATATGACGTGGTCATGTCACCGAGCTGATATGGAAGTATTAATAATATTGTTCCATAGAAAAAAAATTAAGGTGTTTAAAACCACATAAGGTAAAATATTATAATAATTGAGTTATACAAACAATTTGTCCTGTAAATTGTTCCATTTACATTTTGTAACATTAAGGAAAATCGGATTGGCTAACGTTTTTAACGTAAAATCCGTGCTGCAACGTACTGATTGATATATCTTACAAATATGTATTATAAAATTTAGATCTGAGTTTTAGTTATAAGATATATACATAGTTGTAATATTTATTGAAGTGAAAATTTCTTTAGGCGCGTTGAGCAGTATTATTAGTGGGAGATAAAGTTATAAATTAGCGTCATGACATACTAGTAAACGTGACCAATCATATTGCGCTTGCACGGCTTGCGCCTGCCCAGCGACGCGTAGTATAGCGGCCTGCGTACGTCTAATATTAATATTTTGTACTGCGATTGTGCATCCCGACATGTTTAATTAATTAATAAAATGTATAAAATAAAATTATTGTTCGGAGTGCCAATAGATATGAAAACCAGAGTAATATACTATAATAAAACTGTAGCAAGGTCAAATCTGTACATTAAATATTTTTTGAAAATTTTGATCGGGGTAGACTTTGTTATCGATATAGAAGCCAAAAATAATCTTTTTACAATTTTTGTCTGTCTGTCTGTCTGTCTGTCTGTCTCTTTGTCTTTCTGTCCCTGTGAACACGCATCACGCTGAAACTACTGAACCGATTTTAACGAAACTTGACACAATAATAACTAATATTCCAAGGTTACATTTAGGATACTTTTTGTCCCATAAAACGCAAGGGGTTCTCCAAGATAACGAAAGACAAAAAATTGTAGTTAATGTAACTAGACTTTTTTGCGACACCTTAGTACAAGAGCCAGCAATGTTGGAAGAACGAGAATTTTAGAAAAGCTGGTTCTTTAAAATGAAGATATATTATGCCCTACCAAACAGAATTCAGGATACCTGGTAGCCAGTTAACGTTGTGTTTTTTAATGCGCATCACACTTTTACAGGTTAAAATTTTGGATTATAAATAATTTAAGGTTCATTTTTTTCAGTAACTTTAAAACGCTATTAAAAACACGAATTTATCACTGCCAGACAATTTTGTTATTGAAAATAATGTGCCAGGTGAAATTCTTTATAAATAAAATAATTCATTTCAAACCATTTTATTTTTTCCATTGCAAAGAACATATTTCATTTTATTAACCATTATGATATTGAGATTTCACCGTAAACACCGTAAACGAAAAACAACGATAAACGTAGACATATGACTTGAGACTGACGTCATCTTGAATACATGCGTCTATAACAGGCGCTTCCACAATTATCACTATCTTTATCATACATAAAATGAGGTAAACATATCAATGCAGTTGCAGTATCTAGCTCTAAGTTTCTAAACGTTTTCAAAGCATTAGCTGGTTTTAATTGGGGTGTTCATCCATAACATTTAGTTCGTTTATACTTCAATATTACACGCAGTCGAATTGACTATGCCAGCTTTCTTTATGATAGTAGTGCTCAGGTTAACCTCTATAAACTTGAAAAAGTCCAAAACTAGGCCATGAGAATTATCGGGGGTTTCATTAGAAGTACTCCAATCCATGTTATGGAAAGCGAATTGAGCATATGTCCGTTACATCTTAGGAGACAATATTAAGCTGGCAAAATTCTATTTAAATTTAAGTCATTCGAAAAGAACGAACTTACTAATGTATCAGAAGAACTGTCCACCTCTTTCCAATCACTCTATTGGCGTAAAAGAAAAAGAGAACTATTTTTTCTCAATATAAAAATACTCCAAGTCAAACAAGTATAAAACATATAATTGTTCACTTTACATACCTGGGTCGATAACATTAATTTGCACAATATAATTAAAATAAATGTAGATGGTATTTGGAAGCCAAAGCGTCAATATGGTGTTGTTAAAATAAAAAATATTTGTCTTCAATATATAAATAAATATTATCAAAATTTTGTTAAAATATACACTGACGGATCTAAAGCTGGTAATTATTTAGGAGCCGCATTTTCTGAGTCAAATTCCAAAACTTTTATGAAATTTCAAATTGATGAAAATATTTCAGTTATGCACACTGAATTAATAGCAATTGCAGAGGCCTTATCATTTGCACAATTAACTGAGTCCATTAAGATTGTTATTTTATCCGATTCAAAAAGTGTTCTTCAACACGTAGCGCGATGTACCTCGACTTTTCGAGGAATACCGATAGCCTACATACACTATTTTGAAGCAATTACTAGATTTCAAAGCAAAGAACAAAGTAATTGTTTTACAATGGATCCCTTCTCATATAGGTATAACTGGGAATGAAAGAGCTGATCTTTTAGCTAGAGGAGGATCCTCCGAAGGTGCTCCTATTAATATTTTACCAACATACTTGCTCAGTATTTAAAAATAGCTGTTACTCGCATTGGAAGGAATACTTTGATGAGCGTTCTAAAACAAAACGAATATGGTACAGAACGATTCAGCCACGCCCCTTAAGGTCACCATGGATTGATAACAGTACGATTTGCCGTCGGGAAGCAATCACAGGAATAAGATTACGCTCAGAACACATCCCATGTAAAAAGTTCGCCTACCTGATGCGTAAAGTACTATCACCACTCTGCCAGAGTTGTGAGCTCATCGATGATGTGCACCACATCCTGGCAGAATGTGTTCGAAACGAAGATATTAGATCTCGGCTTAATGCTTCTGGTTCATTCTACACTGGTTTGTACAATTTGTTATTGTCTGACCCCACTTTGAAAGATGCTAAAGAATTGTACAAAATTAATATAAGCCATTGTTAAGTGTATTGTCATTCTTATTGTTGTATAGTTGTATGTCACTTAGGCGATATAGCCGAGAAGGCGACTAAGCCTTCATTAAAAAATAAATAATAATAATATTAAAATTACAGATATCTTAACATGGTTTGGACATACTTTATTTTATTTACAAAAAAAATAGCATCGGGCACATTATTGTTAATAACAAAAATGTCTGGCTATGATAATTTCATGTTTTAGTAGCGTTTCTAAGTTAGTAAAAAACAAAACATTCAAAAATCAATATTTTTGCCTGTAAAGGTGCGATATGCACTAATAAACGCAACGTTTACCGGCAGCGAGGTAGCCCGCACTCCGTTCGGAGGAACATAAAGATGTATAAAAACTGGCTTATTTTCTTTTTCGAAACCGTTGCTAGCTCTTAGACAAATAGTTACAGGCAAGTGACATTTGACGCGTCGTGCTCATATCTTTTTAATATTTATATTTTTCTTCAATACAATGGAATGTGAAAAAGTTTTAATACAAGTTGAAAATAGTTATGATATTATTCAGTGTTTCATTTATCATCATTTTATTTTATGAATACATTTTATCGTTTAATTTACAATTTAACTCTATCAATTTGATATTTTATAATGTAAACTGTACTGACTGTATAGTAAACGTCTACAAAAAAGGGAAAGGAACTTCGTTAGAAACTGGGGGGTCCATAGACCTTTAAACCTTTTTTTCACATTACCACCAATATATGTTGGTTGCTACGAACGGGTTGTAGGCTTATTTTAAAAGATTTCTCACATACCATCTGGGTATACGTTTGATTGAGTCCCTTGATAGTTTGGATTCACAATTGGAAACCGATGGTGTGGCTGCAATAAGGTTTTAGTTACCTATATTAAAATTTTTCGCGTTTAAAAATACAATTGGCACCAGTGATAACCGATTTGGTGCAGACGAAGTTGCACGGGTCAGCTAGTATTTAATAATATTACGTGTCCGCACTAAACATTTCATGAAAGATTTGCAACTAAGGCATAAACGAGCCGTGATTTGCCGACCTCTAGGGAAAGCTTCAGCAAAGATATCATTTTATAGTCTGAGTATTCGCGAGAGGAAACTCATCTCAAACTGTATTACTTACTACTTTGATTTTAAGGATTGAGAATTCACTCCAACGGTAATTTCAAATCTATATAAGTATATGAACCCTTTATACAAACGGAAACGAAGTATTTAAAAAAATTTAGATACAGTTTTTGAGTTTGAGATCGCAAATGATTGTAACGGCTCGTTTTTGAGTTTCATTGAGTCCAAGCTGGTATTCGGGTATACATAATTGCCACATTTTCATACTAGGCCTAGCAAAACTAGCTACAACTAAAACACCCTATCAGCGCTATAGACTTGTGATTCTCAAAGTCGTCTTAATTGAACCCAAGGGTCGGTGACGACTAGCTTAGTGGGGATATTAGTAAAAACAAAAAAAAAGTATGTGTGTACTTATGTACACACGTGAGTTGTTATACCTTTATCTTAAAAATAGAAATGAAACGGAATTGACACAATGTTTTACTCAAAAATACTTAATTAATTTGAAAAGACTTCAAAATTCATTTTGTGTATATCCGTATAGATACGAAGTAAGATCCCAAAAAGAAGTAGAATAAGCTATCTATCAAACAATAATATAAAAATGATAACTTGTAATGTAAACAATTAAAAAGTATACGTCGGCGCCATACCAGAATTCACCCCAGAATTCATCATAAAAATGATACTATTCATGAGAACCAAATTAATTATATTTTCTTTTACAGCGTCACATTACAATTATCGTCCAAAGAATATTTTCTTCTTCTTGCCCGTTTGTAACTCGTTCAACTCCGCCATATCTTATTTTTTAATAATAACATGTTTTTTATTACAAAAATAATTAATATTAACGGTTTACAAAACAATATAAAATAAATAACAAAACGCAATTATTTTTAATCTTAATTAAAAGATGAAATATATCTTAATTAGCTTATTTATTTATTTACGTGTTTATTCAAATATTTATCTATTTGTTTACTTCCCAGATATTTGGTTATTTACTTGCCTATATAGTTATTTACTTATCTATCTATTTATTTCTGTATATATTCACTCATTTATTTACGTATTTATTTAACAATTTATCTATCTATTCACTTCTTTATATATTCAGTTAATCATTTATCCATTTATTTGTTTCTTTATATATGTAATAATCACTTATTTAGTTTTTTATCTACTTGTTTATTTATTTACGTAATTTTATGTTATTTTTCCCCTGTATCCCTTTAGTTATCTATCTACTTAATTGTTTGTTTATTTACGTAGTTTTATGTTATTTTTCCCCTGTCTCCCTTAGTTATTTTTTTGCATTTTTTTCCTATTCTGTTTTGTTTTAAACAGCTCTCTTGGCCCGGACTCGGGATAGTCCCCTAGTTCTTCGCTTGGCGTGCCCCCTGCCCCAAAGGCAGGAAGGTTGGTTCGCGTCTCCTTCAGGCCACGGAAAGGCCCAGATTAATATATATTAGGACTCCGCGACGATTTACTCGCAAATGGAGTCGACGAAAGCGTCGACGACACCATTCTCACGCGTCATTGTTTCCCGTCCTCGGAGGACGTTCAATGTGTGCCCCGTGTGGCAACAGCCAATATGTTCGCGCCTCTCGATTCGCCTGAGTCATCGCTAAACCAGGCGAATAGAGGTCAGTTGCCAAGCTCCAGTTCAGAGGCCGGCTCCAAGTTGGAGTTAAACATAGTCGCGCCTGTCGCGCCTCTTATGCTCGCGATTTCCGCGTCTACGGTTACCAAGCCCTCTGCGCTAGACAATAACGATAATTTTGAAGTTGTTTCGCATCAAAAGTATAAACAACCATCTCGCCCCGCGTCTCGCTCGTCTGACTCAGACTTGGGTACCGGATGCCCGGCCGAGAAACTCGTACGTAATGTAGATGGCGCTCGGGCGTCTGTCACGGTTGTGCCGGAAGCCGTTCGACCGCTAGCTAACTCTTTCTCTGTCCCGCTCTCACAAGTTTACGCTACGGATGCCGTAGCGGCGAATAAGAAGCTCCGCCCACCGCCTCCGGTTACCATTCAGGACAAGTCCCAGTCGACGTCCATTTCTAATAGATTAAAACTACTTTACATCAATTATACGTCCTGGCGAGCATCCAGGTTAGGATCCCCTCTGTTAACGACTTCCGCCAGCTGACAAATTTTTTTCGGGAAGCTAAGTTAGCCTATTTTACTTTCACATCTGGGGAGGAACGCCTCCTCCGTGTAGTGAATCGCCGTGTTTCAATCGAGATCTCGGTCAAAGACGTGATCACCTCCCTTAAGGAGAAGAATTTCCCAATTAGAATGGTACATCGGATGTACCACGCACGAACCCGAGCCCCTTATAATATGGCCATCTCTAGCCTGACCTCAGTTTGCAACCTTAACGACATCACCGTTAATCCTCCTCGAAAAACCCATACCCCGTCGCAGTGTCACAACTGCCAGAGTTACGGCCACTCGGTGCGTAACTGTCATCTCCACCCTAGGTGCGTCAAGTACCTAGGTGATCACTGCACAAAGGAGTGCGGGCACACACCCGACACCTCTGTGCCCACTAGTTGCGTGTTGTGCGGCAACGCGGGCCATCCCGCGAACTATCGCGGCAGTCCCCGCATACAACGTCCTCGTCAAGCGAGACAGGCGCCCAGCTACCGCCCGCACTCCGCCTCGACGTCTTATGTCCGTACAAGACTTCCCTGGCCTGCCGCGCCTCTTGCTTCCCGACCCCAGCCTCAGGTTCAGCCCCCACAGGTGAAGCCGGGACAGGCCACGCCAGCCTTCCCTTTCGCTCTCGCCGGGATTAATTGGGTCACTCAATTACTCCTGGTATACGGCGTCCAGGAAATAGCTGAATTTAACGCGATTCTCGAGAACAAGACAGACTTAGGCCTAATCAGCGCGATCGCGCGATACCCAGGCGTTGCTACGACGCTGCTATGCTTCGCCCGTACGGCCCTTAGTAATCCAAAATAGAATTCGCGGCCATGAATAAAATCGAAGGTGACGTCGGCAATGGAGGCGCCCTGCTGCCGAACACAAATATATGTCGACCCCTGGTTCAGGATGGAGAGCCCAATTTCAAGGGACCATTCATGGAGTGCCCTGCCACGTATGTCGGTAACAGGAGATCCCCACGCAGAAGACTTGGCATTGAAATCTCCTGCCACCACCATAGGACAGGGCAGTGTCTGTCCAATGAATGTTCCAAATGTCGGAGGTGATTTTAATGGGCATTTAGGTAGAGAGAGTGTGCGGAGGCTGGGGTTTTGGGAATAAAAACAAAGAAGGTGAAAACCTCATTGAATCTGCAGTTGCTTTGGATTTTGCAATAGCTATTACTTTTTTTCAGAAAATAGATCAGCAACTAATCACTTACAGTAGTGATAATCATACTACCCGAATTGATTATTTTCTCTTACGAAGAAATAATATTAAAATGGTGAAGGATTGTAAGGTTTTGCCTGGAGAGGTATTAGCAACTCAACATCGTTTATTAGTGTTAGATTTAAAAATAATTTAAAACTGGCCGGAAATATTTACAAACCTCCACCCAGAACTAAATGGTATCTAATGGAAAAAGATGAATATGCGAAAGAATTTAGGACCAAAGTTGTCAATAAAATGATAGAAATGAAAAATATGGAAACGAAAACAGTTAATGAATGTTGGAATGAAATGGCAGCATTATGAGGAATGTGGGAAGAGATGTCTTTGGTGAAACAAAAAGAAGACAAAAGATATATAAAGACATTTGATGGTGGAATGAAGAGGTACAAAAGGCTTTGAAAGAAAAGCAGATAGCTTTTAAGGAATGGAAATGTATTGAAAATCGGGATAGCACGGTTAAAGAAAATAAGAGAATAATGTAAGCAAAATGTAAGAGAAATGCAAAAAGAGCGGTAGCTATTGCTAGGGCCAAAGTACAAGATGAATTGTAGCAGTCACTGGAGAGCTCACAAGCACAAAAATATTTGTATCGTTTAGCAAAAGCGAGAGAGAAGAGTACAAGGGATATTACACACGTAAAATGTATAAAAGACGATAGAGGAAAAGTTTTGATGAATGATGAGGACATAAAGAGTCGTTGGAAGAGATATTTTGAAAGACTGATGAATGAAGAAAATGACAGGACCGGAGAGTTAGAGACTGTACCGTTAAATTTAGGCGTTATACAAGAAATAAGCGAGAATAAGGTAAGAAAAGCTGTGAATAGTATGAAAAACGGAAAAGTCATAGTGTCAGATGACATACCTATTGAAGTATGGAAGTTTTTAAAAGTAGATCCATGGATGTGACTAACTTTATTTTTTAATAAGATGTTACAAGAAGAAGCGATCCCAAAAGAATGGTGCAATAGCATAATAATACCTATCTTTAAGAATACGGGCGATATATAGGACTGTAACAATTATCGAGGAATTAAGCTCATGTCCACATAGTATGAAGTTTGGGAAAGAGTGATAGCAAGACGAATAAGAGATGAGAATGAAGTGACTCAGAATCAATATGGGTTTATGCCTAAACGAGCGACAACAGATGCCATTTTCGCACTTCGGCAACTGTGCGAAAAAAACAAACGTGTACATAAGAACTTGCATATGGTGTTTGTTGATCTGGACAAGGCATATGATCGAGTAACCCGAGATATTTTGTGTTGGGCTTTGAAAAAGAAAAGAGTGCCTGGAAAGTACCTACAACTTATTCGTGGTATGTACGGCCAAGCCAAAATACACGTTAGGTCCGAAACTGGAGTTACCGATGACTTCAATGTGGCTGTAGGTTTACGCCAGGGTTCAGTTTTGAGCCCTTATTTATTTATTCTTGTTATGGATGCATTAACATCACACATATAGGAGGATACACCTTGGTATATGCTGTTTGTTGATGATATTGTTCATATCGGAGTAACTGCTGCCGAGGTCCAGAGCAGGCTGAAAAAATGGCGAGAAAAACTGAAGAATGTTGGTTTGAAAATTAGTAGAACAAAAACTGAACATTTGTTTTGCGACTTCAGTGGTACATCTAGTTTTTCTCCTATAGCCTTAAATGGTGTATTCTTACCAGCCTGCACTAATTTTCGGTATCTTGGTTCATGGATACAAAACGTCGGTGGCATTAATAAGGACGTGAGGAATAGGATAAATGCAGGATGGATGAAATGGCGAAATGTGTCTGGGGTAGCTTGTGACCCACGAATTCCTTTGAAACTCAAGGGGAAGGTTTATAAAACTATGATTAGACCAGTCGTACTGTATGTATCTGAGTGCTAGGCTACGAAAGAGACGGATGAGAGAAAATGACGTGTGGTAGATATGCGAATGTTAAGGTGGATGTGTGGTATGACTACAATGGATAAGATTAAGACTGAGTATATTAGAGGAAATTTGAAAATAGCATCAGTGACAGAGAAGTTGAGGAGTAATAGGTATGAGCTCACAGCAATAGTGGGCGATTACCTCTTGTAGGAGCTTCGGCTCACTACTAGAACATTCCAGACTAACACGGACAGCGTAATAATAAGACTTGGAGAGTGTAAAATAGACTGTTTATTAAAATGATCATAAAAGGTATTTATACAGACATGCGACATTTCATTTATTTGTTCAATTGTTTGAACGATATTCTATTTACAATATTTACAAAAGTTTCAGCCAGTCTACCAGAGAGGATGATATTCTCGGTAGCTACACTCTCTTTGCCGGCTGTGATTCGTTCCATGGTCGGCAGTGAGAGGGCATGGAACGCTGTTGTGAGCTTCTGTGAGGACGTAGTCTCCCGGAAGGAGGAAGCCGAGAGTCAGCGTGAAAGGGTTGCTGATAGATAGATCGACGTGGTAGAGTCAGCCGCAGAGGCCGCAGAGGGAGAGCCGTCCACCATCAGAGGCTCCTCTAACTAAACTCCAGGAGACAGACGCGGGGGCGTCTGTTGCCGCAGAATGGAGTACCCATGAGTTGAAGCACGGCCAGCCGGCCATCCACACATCTACGGGTGACCCAAGTGCGCGACCAGGGCATCCATGCATGCAAATCGTGAGCCCGTACCCTGGTCCACATACGCGTACAAGCGGGCTAGGGGTTTTAGCCGGTAGGAGTCCGGCATAACCCTCTCACTCTCCCCCGGCAGTGGGGAGGTGTATGCTATACAGGATTTCCCCTATTAAAAAAAAAACATGGTATGGGCATGTCATGAGGAGAGATGACAACCATGTAACTAGAAAAGTGTTGAGTATGATGGTGGACGGATATACGAGTAGAGGAAGACCGAAAAAGGTATGGATGGACTGTGTGAAAAATGATATGTGCGTAAAAGGTGTGAATACTGAGATGACATTTGACAGGAGAAAGCGGAAAAAGAAAACATGTTGTGCCAACCTTACATAGGTGGGATAAGGGTGATGATGATGATGACATAACACAACATAATGACTGAAATATAAAACCCACTACATGACATTCGAAGATCCTGCTAAAACCTGGAATCCTCTGTTATACATTCATATTAATTTGAGATAATTCTGGAGATTGCCGAATTCATAATTCCCCTGTAACATCATTTGTGGCGACTTGACGAAATCATTTTGAATATATGTCCTCAATTGTGTGAATGGTAAATAACGAGTTAAACGCATTATGCATTACTGACACGTATTCTGCATTACGATTACATCTGTTGGAAGGACAAGGCCTCAGCGAGTGGTCGAGCGACCACTGCTCGAATGCGTTTACACTCGTTTGGCAGCATTTGATCATTTAATCTCACATCTAGAAGGTTTCAATGTAAACATGTTAAGCTACGATTTGGATACACACAACGAAGGCAAGGCTTAGAAAAGCGAGGCAATTTTTAATGCAATACCGTAATTTATATCAACTCTTTAATTTTGTCGACTCCACAACTTGTTTTTGACCAAGATGACGAAACGACAACAAAACAACGATTCAGACAAGAAGATAATTGATCATTTGGGATACCTGGCTAGTTGATTTATATCTTTTGTTCGAACTGACTACGCTATTGACCTAGCAAGGCCTTAACAACTTCAACGGACTACACAGCTTCATCGGAGTACTTGATTTATGTCGCATCGAGAGGCGTATGTCTTTAACACAGCGACTTCATGAAACAATAAAATAAATCTTGTATGATTAAATGTAATGCAGAAATCAGATTTGTCGCGAACACCTTAAATGTCCCAATACCGGGGTCGGCTCTATTTTCAGTGTTTCAATCACCGTACCACGTTCAATAAGGAATGCACTCTCTTGTGGGCCTCTGAGTCTTACTCGCGATGTTTCCTTTCACTGTTATTTGTAACCTTATTATCCTAAATATATAAAAATCTAGTCTAATGATGTTTGTCCAAGATGAACACCAAAACTACTGAACCGATCTTCATGAAAGTTGGTATTTATGTATAATTTGGTCCAACTTGAGAAATAGCATGATTTATATTTTGGTTAATTGTTTCAATATTTTTTAATTAGAAACTAAATTATTGTCAATGTTGATTATTATTGTTAATTGTAAGTTCATAAGTCTCGAACAGTTGACGGTTCTAAGTAGTATGTTGACAGAAAACTGTAGAACCGACTGTTAAAGATATCTCATAGATGGCGCCGCGTTTTAGTTGTGTATTTCTTTTTCAACTCCACTTTATTTTATGGTGCACGTGTTCTGTTAATATATTTAGCAGGTATTTTGTTTTGTCTGTACCAATATTATTTTCATTTGATTTCATTCAATGATAAAACTTTAGTAAATGTAATTTAAAATCGATAAAAGCTTAACAGGAGTTAAGTGATCATAATTGAATGACATAAAAAAAAGAAAAGACAAACCATAATTAATGCTGATAAAATACTTAAACAATTAAATTAGCTTATACCTATGACGTTGCCTGCGACGTTTATCATAAAAATATACATACATACAGAGGAAAAAACTTTAGCACCACAGAGCTTGCCCCACTTCTTCACCACAAGAAAAGACATATCGCTAAATGCATAGTGTTTATAAAAATCATAGTTTTTCAAAAGTTTAATAAGTTTAGTAGTTTTAGTTTAGTGTTTTTGAGTGATTCTTTCCATTAAGTTAGACGATACGTAACAACTCGGCCCATTTTTTTTTTGTATCAAAAAGTTGTGTGTTGAAATATTAGACTAATTGAATAAGGATTTAAAGTACGCACACATTTTTGATTAAATAAAACATGTGATCAAAGGCACAAATGTGGGGTTGCGTTTTCTCACATCAGTAGTAAACTTGGGGGGCTGATGTAAAGTTTAATTTGAATGTAACAAAGACAAAGCCATATCAAGTGACAGTAAGTCACCTTAAACGATTTTAACTAGTACGAGTGGACCTTGAGTAGGGTTTTTGCCCTGACGCGGACATTTGTATTATAAAGTCATGGCATGGACTAACTACATAGGTTCATGGACGTCTAAACCAGTAGTCCTCTCATGTTTACCTTCATAGGCGACCGACTGACGACATTTTAGGGTGGCACGAACCGTTATGAAGACATAACTTCTCTTGGAGATGAATTCTAACAATCTGTAATTCCCTTCAATAATACAATATTTCTGACAGCTTTACCGAATCTTTTCAGTGATATTAAAGTCTACTATTGAGCTCAAAATTGAAAGGTCAGGTTTACTCCACATATAAGTGACTTTTATGATTTGTATAAATGCCAATTTTGTGACTGGGTGGTAGATATGATATATGTAGGTATATCGGCTGTTTGAATACCATAATACAAGCTACGCTTATTTGGGGATTGAAGGGTTGTTTTTTAAAGTGTATTCTAATAAAAAAATTATAACGTTAACTGACGATGTGATCAAATACGGGGGTAACATTATAGCGACTATGTGCTATAACTGGAACACTTCAGTAAGTGTTTGGTGACGGATTTTTGCTTCAAATGACCTCAAGATTTTTTTTGATAAGATTTTATCAGTATACAACAGTGTCATTGCGATGTTTCCGCTGTTATTATTATTATTATAGTAAAGGGAGCTATGCAGGCTATAGTCCTGTACACTGCCACAAGTATGATCTATTGCTGATCGCTCCACATTGCTAAAGCTCCCTTCCTAGTCCTATAGCATTTATATACTGCTGGATTTTTTTGTTATCCGCTATCAAAATCTTAAGTAAATTTTAGGATTCAAATATATATAGTTAAACTATTGAACTGTTATCGCCAGAAATGTTAATCGTTCTAATAAATTCGACTAATACGTCGTATATCAATTCCACAACAATAATCATATTTAAAACATATTTCATTAGTCAAAGGCTGTATGCCAAGGACAAGAGATAAGGAAATGAACACAAGGTCTCTCCCAGGGAAATCCCGCTGCGCTACACCTGTACATTCATCAGAACTGTTCGAAATCATTTCATCGCGCGAAGAACGTGTTTTTAACCGACTTCAAAAAAAGGAGGAGGTTATCAATTCGACTGTATTTTTTTTTAAGTTATAATTCTTTAGGCGCGTTATGAAAAAATGATGAGAGTGAAATTTTAAGATGCGCGCGCATCTGTGACACAAAATTAACAGTATGAAGCTGTCTGCAAACCGGCACTCTGAAGTTAGCTATAGTCAACATTTTGTTTCTTTGTATTTCTTTGTATTAAAACTTTCAATGGATTAAACACCTTTTTTCTATTGTTAGTGTCGTTTTTTCTACAAACGTAGAATAAGGCGAAAGATAAAATTTTTGAAAAGATTTTTATCTTGTTACGCCAAAGAAGTATAACTTCTAACGCGTGTACATAAGTACACAACACACTTTTTTTTATGTTTGTTACCTCATAACTTTGGACTGGGTGAACCGATTTTGATTTTTTTTTTTTATTTGAAAGCTGGTACTTCCCGTGTGGTCCCATTTCAATTTGGTCCAGTTCCAACGACGGCATCCAGTGCAAAACCCTATAAGTTTTAAATTTGCATTAATTGTGTAAACGACACATAGACGAATAACTCAATATCACGCTAACCGATTTCGATGATTCATTTTTTATTGGAAGGGATGTACTTCAAGAGTAGTTTGATGAGAATTTGTTTAGGTTCTGATCATGGGATCCGTGACAAAGTAAGAAAACCTTCATGAAACGAGCCTACTCCTTTCTTAAAGGCCGGCAACGCATCTGTGTTTCCTCTCGTGTCGCAGGTGTCCATGGGCGGCCGTGATCACTTACCATCAGGTGACCCGTATGTTCGTTTGCCACCAATATTATAAAAAAAACTCTTCAATTCTTAGGAGCCTATTGTGCTTATGTTCGTTGCTGTGTTGCAACATGACACAAGCATTGTAATTACATTACTTAAGGTGTATTATGTGTGAAGCGATGGTAGCCGAGTTGGTGGTAGAAACTATCGCGGATTATTGATAAGGTTGCGTTCGTACCAAACGTTACTTATTGTACAACCAATTGAAACCATATCGCATACCATACCGATAGATACCATACCGCAAAAATGCGCATATTTTAATATACTTAAGGCGGAACGGAGTTCGCGGGCACTGCTAGTAAAATATATTTATGTACACTAAAAATGGAAAAATAAAGTAAATTTTCAAAAAAAAGTATTAACCGACTTCAATATCAATCAAAAACCCATAAGGCACTAAAAAGCGGAAAATAAATAGTTTATCAAATTAACCAAATTAAATAAAACATATGAATATGTGTGCTACCCAGAGATGTATTGGAAGTCGGTGCCAACCGAAAATCATATCATCTACATAGGTACAAAGTTTAAGTCCACTCTCGCGTCTCTGTAATACATATCTACCTGGAACAAATTTGAAATTTCGGTTCGCACCGACTTCCAATACATCTGTAGGTAGCACACATAGTCATATGTTTTATTTAATTTGGTTAATTTGATAAACTATTTATTTTCCGCTTTTTAGTGCCTTATGGGTTTTTGATTGATATTGAAGTCGGTTAATACTTTTTTTTGAAAATTTACTTTATTTACTTTATATTAATGAATTATTTTAGTTTAATTTATTATTTGTGGTAATAGAATAAGGTTCTCATTTGTTTAACGAAGGATTTCCATACGATTATTTACAAATGTGCTTTCAGTTTGTTTTCTACTTTTTGTCACAATACATAAGATGGTTATGTTACAGAATTTTATATGCACAACGAATGCACGTTACCTGTTAAAAGAAGCGAAAGAGTATACCATAGAATATAACTTGTATCGATCGTATCGATTGCATCGACTTGTATCTGGATCAGATGTAATGGTAATCAACTTTATAAATAAATTTTCACGCTTATACATCACTGGATAAATGGATCTCTTATGTTATTACATTTCGGAACAACCTGTCTATAACCAGTTGCTGCGAGTCATGTCAGCGGAGGTAGGCGGTGGTTGTCGTAATTTTTGAATTGCATTGTTCTTTTTTATATCATAGGAGGCAAACGAACAGGTGGGTCACCTGATGTTAAGTGATCACCACCATTCATAGACACTTGCAACACAAGTGCGTGTTTCTGTGGGTCGGGTGGTAGTACCCCGGACGAGCCGATCCATTCATGCTGAAACCAGTAATAGCTTCAGCGTGCCTCTACCACCTACCATTATGTACCGCGCAGTGGCATTGATGTACAGCATTCTAAAAAGACAACTATTTTCTAGTATCTACACCGATCGCTGAATTCTAAGTATAATTTTTGTGATCTTAAAGATTGTCTTCTCTTATCATCAGGTTACAAAGGAACAAAACTTGTGCAATAAAATATTAACAATGAAGGTTAACTTGTAATGAAAATTATAATTTTAAAAACCCGCGTAGCAGTCTGATGTCTGTTGACGTCATACTTTTAGGATAAACTGGTTTTATTAATTCACATATATTTCTGTGATGTCTGATGTATCTGTTTTTGATTAAAAATCAATATCGGATAATAATAGTAGGCATAAAATTGAAATTATTTGCCAAATCATTCTATGTTATGTCAAGTTTCATTTCTGTAATTTTTTTCTACGTACTTTATTTTATTAATATTAAAAGTTACTATAATCAGATAGCCGATTAGTTAGTAAAAAAATGTGTGATAATTTGGTTGCCTGTGGAATATTTAGTAGAATAGTGCGAAGAAGCAATCTATAGGGAATGTTTACATTTTTTTACTACCACTATCGCAATTTTTTTTTCTAGAATTGACTACGCTATTGGATTAGCAAGGCCTTAAAAGCTTCATCGGACTACATTCATTATCGCCATACCATTATTACTGCCATTATCGAGTAGGTGAAGATATTACAAGTTTCTTGTGATCATTTCAATGAATTACAAAGGTGGTGGCCGTCTTGTTAGAAATTTCCAGGGAGTCTTTGTTGCAAGTCACAATCCTGGCTCCATGATATCTTTTCCCGTCCATTTCCCTTGTGTATAATAAACAAACTAAATTAACTAAACTAAATTATCTAAATTAAATTAAAACAAATAACACAACAAGATTATGTGTAAAATATAAAATCTGCTACATGCCATTCAAGATCCTGCCAAAAACTCCTATGGGGAATATTGTAATACAGTATAACATAATTTCAAATTACATTTTACAAACAGCAATTTATATTTTAATTGAGATTTACCGAACTATTTATTATTATTCAGTACTAGCTGACCCGCGCAACTTCGTCTGCGTCAAATCTCGTCAAATTTTATCTCCAAACGCGAAAAATCTTAAAAAACCTAGAACCTGATTGTAGTGACACTTACCGGGTCCAATAGTGAATCCAAACTATCCTATATATATATTTTTTTATTTCTTCTTCTTTTCTGCAGGCTCTTGGTCCGCACCTCATTTTTTGCTATCGTTTTATTTAATGTGTAAGTTAAAAATCGTATCTGTGAGCAACTATTGGGTGTTTTTTTTATTATTTATTTATTTATTATTATTATTTTATATATATATATTTTAATTGTTATGATTTCATTTAACTATTAATTATTTTATGAGGGATTTTTTAAAGGCGTTATTGCCTTTATGGCAGTTTCATTTTGATAATTTATCGCCATCTTTAGGTTCTAATCCGCAATATGCCACGCCGGAGCGTCCATGGCCCGATGGATGAACCTACTAACTGAGTCGTCAGTCACGTCGGTATAGTAGACACAGGTGTCGGTGTGTATTGCCACTATAGCATGTGAAACACTATCGTGGATTTGCATCTTTCTGCCTTTTGTTTGCAGGATCACCACCGATTTGAAGGTCAATCCCTGGGATTCGTGGACCGTCAGAACGCGCGATCCTTCTTCTACCCCGTAGCCCTTGTTTATCAGGGCTTTTTTCTCTTCTTGTGTGTGTACCAGGAAGAGAGTGTCTGGGTTGTGTGAGGATATTTGCTCGCCCTGATAGCCCTTGATGCTCAGAGATCTCATTATCGGTTTCGGTGAGTATATACCGTCGTATAGTTGACTCAGTGCATAGGCTACATCCATCGGGTTCCTGTATGTTCCTAGTCTCTGCAGCATATTTGGATTTGAATCGAAGGTACTCGTCAATGACATTTGGTCTACGATGGGGAGCAGCGTTTCGTATTCGCCTTTTCCTTTTTAAAACTTCTTTCTTAAGGTCGGTCAACTTCTTTGACCACCATGGCGGAGTGGGATTTCCATTCCATTTGCCTGCTCTTAGGATGGTCATCGAGCAGGCCACATAGATGGCAGACGTAGGCGTACCTACTGTAGGCTTCTACGGCCGCCTCTAAATGTTCTGGGGTCTTCGATTTCATTATAAAACCTCGGATGTTCTTTTCTTCCAACTGTCTGTTGAAGAGCTGAGCGAATTCTGACCAATTAGCTTTACTTGTGTTATAAATACGCGTGGAAACTGAGGGCAGTGCTGTCAATGCTTGTTCCAAGCGTGCTGTAAAGCGTATTGCATTATGGTCCGATGTTATGAGATTTCGTTCCACTCTCCAACCCTCTATCTTTCCCAGGAGCGAACCACTGCACGCAGTAACGTCCACGATGCTTGTGTACATTCTGTCGCCTCTGAGAGCCTCGAATATTGGGGTATTGCCAGTGTTGAGGATTTCCAACCCCATCTCATTCAAGAATGAATTATAGGCTGCTCCTCTACTGTCCTCCAATCTGCTGCCTCACCAGTGGCTCCAAGCGTTCACGTCTCCTGCTACGATGAGGTGTTTGGTTCCGATATTGTTACAGGCCCTCAGAATTCTGTTAAGGAATGGCTCGATTTCCTTGTGTCCTTCGAGGTAGATAGATACCGCTTCAAACTTCAGTCCTCCACCTTCCAGTTGTACTGCAGCTTCGGTCTCTCTAACAAGCTGCGGATCTGTAACGTTAAGCTTGTCTCCGAAAACTATTATGGCTGCTTTCACTGGTTTTTCTTGGCTTCCGGTACATTGAATTATCCGTGTGCTGGGATATTGTTTCATTGTGCCCATATTTCCCACGTAGGGTTCTTGAACTAGGGCAACTGTTACCCTCGTTTCCTTTGCCACTTGTAGCAGTTCGGCGGTCGCGGTTTTGGAGCGATTGGTTTTGGAGCGAAGTTCGGTTGGATGAATTGCAAACCTGCTCCATCTATTATTCTTGTAACTGAGCTGGTGGTGGTTGAGGTGCCCTTAGCAGTAGTTTACTCGAGACCTCGCTATAGCGTCTTCAAATCTTCGATCTTCAAATCGTCTTTAAATCACGTCTTACCATGGTCTTACGTCTGGTCTAACAGCGGAAATTGCAAAATGTAACAATCCCCTACTAATAATAAAAGACCTCATGGCATACATGACAGATTCAGATATAACGGAAAACATGTTATCGCAAAACAAACAAATATTGAGACAATAAAAAAAAATCCTATATATCGGCGGAACTACAATAATTAGTCGATTACCAGAATGATTTGATTAATTTATAATGAGTTAATAAGCAATTACTTCACAATAATTGCATGATTACATTTCAATACTTAGTATAAAACTTATATACGCGCGCACGTGCGTCGCGCTCTATAAATACGGCCACACCGCACCTGCGGCGCGCACGTGCGTCGCGCCCTATAAATACAGCCGCACCGCACGTGCAGAGCGCACGTGCAGCCGCACCGCACGTGCAGAGCGCCCTATAAATACGGCCGCACAGAGTGCGCTCGGGACGTTCACTATCGAGTCGCCGGACAGTACGGATCTCTGTGTGACGTCATTACACTTTAAGAATGAGTAATCACCATGATTATTACACTAGTGACGTCAGCTCAGCTGACGTCACGCTTTTTAAAAAAACACTATTGAGGGTCATCCTCCGTCATCAGACCAGACTGAGGATGACCCTCAATAGTGTTTTTAAAAAGCGTGACGTCAGCTGAGCTGACGTCACTAGTGTAATAATCATGGTGATTATTCATTCTTAAAGTGTAATGACGTCACACAGAGATCCGTACTGCCCGGCGACTCGATAGTGAATCTCTCCTGCGCACTCTGTGCGGCCGTATTTATAGGGCGCGACGCACGTGCGCGCTGCAGGTGCGCGCCGCAGGTGCGCGCCGCAGGTGCACGCCGCAGGTGCCCGCCGCAGGTGCGGTGTGGCCGTATTTATGCGACGCACGTGCGCGCCGCAGGTGCGCGCCGCAGGTGCGGTGTGGCTGTATTTATAGAGCGCGACGCACGTGCGCGCCGCACGTGCGCGCGTATATAAGTTTTATACTAAGTATTGGAATGTAATCATGCAATTATTGTGAAGTAATTGCTTATGAACTCATTATAAATTAATCAAATCATTCTGGTAATCGACTAATTATTGTAGTTCCGCCGATACGGCCATACTGACAGGCGGTGCGTGCTCTGCACCAGCCTCGTTGATTTTTGTAGTGATATTCGTTAATCAGCTGTGAACATAAAATAATTTTCTTTGAGCAACTTGCGTTGCTTACGTTACGTAGTTAAACATAAAGACACAAGTGTCTTGTTCTCGGAGGTTCTCGGGGATTCTCGGGGATTCTCGGGGATTCTCGGGGATTCTCGGGGATTCTCGGAGGTTCTCGGAGGTTCTCGGAGGTTCTCGGAGGTTCTCGGAGGTTCTCGGAGGTTCTCGGAGATTCTCGTAGAGTTATTTAAACTTATTGACGGAGGATGACCCTCAATAGTGTTTTTAAAAAGCGTGACGTCAGCTGAGCTGACGTCACTAGTGTAATAATCATGGTGATTACTCATTCTTAAAGTGTAATGACGTCACACAGAGATCCGTACTGTCCGGCGACTCGATAGTGAATCTCCTTTGCGCACTCTGTGCGGCCGTATTTATAGGGCGCGCCGCAGGTGCGCGCCGCAGGTGCCCGCCGCAGGTGCGGTGTGGCCGTATTTATGCGACGCACGTGCGCGCCGCAGGTGCGGTGTGGCTGTATTTATAGAGCGCGACGCACGTGCGCGCCGCACGTGCGCGCGTATATAAGTTTTATACTAAGTATTGGAATGTAATCATGCAATTATTGTGAAGTAATTGCTTATGAACTCATTATAAATTAATCAAATCATTCTGGTAATCGACTAATTATTGTAGTTCCGCCGATACGGCCATACTGACAGGCGGTGCGTGCTCTGCACCAGCCTCGTTGATTTTTGTAGTGATATTCGTTAATCAGCTGTGAACATAAAATAATTTTCTTTGAGCAACTTGCGTTGCTTACGTTACGTAGTTAAACATAAAGACACAAGTGTCTTGTTCTCGGAGGTTCTCGGAGGTTCTCGGAGGTTCTCGGAGGTTCTCGGAGATTCTCGTAGAGTTATTTAAACTTATTTTAATCAGCTGTGAACATAAAAATAACTTTCTTTGAGTGGGGTATCTGTAAGCAACTTGCGTTGCTTACGTTACGTAGTTAAACATAAAGACAAGTGTCTTGTTCTCGGAGGTTCTCGGAGGTTCTCGGAGGTTCTCGGAGGTTCTCGGAGGTTCTCGGAGATTCTCGTAGAGTTATTTAAACTAGGTTCTCGGAGATTCTCGTAGAGTTATTTAAACTTATTGATTGAGTTACTCACCGTTTATTCGGATGAAATGTCTCACCTAGTAGGTCGTGTTCTCTTCTCGAGAAGTCGATGGAATGGGCTCAGTTGGTGCCGAGTCTCGATGAGCGGGTGATTCGTTTTCCGCCGATACGGTCAACTGATCACCAGGTTGTGGAGCACGGTGTAGCTGATCATGGGCGACCTTGCGGGGCCGTCCTCTGCCAATGACTTTCCCAGTGACCCGATGAGTTGTACAGTTCATTGCCAATTGAAGTTCCTCAAGTACTGTATGCCACTGCTCTGTTTCGTAGTTTTTGATCATCACCAATGCATTTTTGAGAGTAGCAACGACCCTTTCGACTTGGCCATTCGCTCGGCTGACTCCTGGAACAATAGCGTGAATATTTATCCCGACCTGGATACAGTACTCTTTGAACTCACCAAGAAATTCTCTTCCTCCATCGACTATGATCTGGACCGGTGTGCCAAATAGATGCACAGTACGTTTCAGAGCAGCCAATGTACTGTGTGGGTTTTTGTTGAGTTTTGCAGGAACGCCCACCAGCGATGAATCCTTGGTAGAAGATCCCTCCTGTATTTAGAAGCACTGCTAGTGCTTCCAACTCATAAGAGTGGTAACGACTTTCGGCCTCGATGGTTCTCACACAAAAGCAACTGCATGTTGACGTTCATCACTTGCACTAGTACTGCACCGAATCCAATACCACTTGCATCCGTGAATAAGAGTATGGGTGCTTCTTGTTTCGTTAATTCGTACAAAGGTACCATTATTCGTGAAAAGTTACGAATATATTTCCTGAAGTATCCTGCCAGACCATTGAACTGTCTGACCTGCTTGACAGTTTTAGGTACTGGAGCTTTGACGAACTTCCTCAGGATACCTCCGTAAATTGTTATCACAATCTGTTCAATGGTTTCGGCATGCATAGCGGACAAAGATACAAACATTGATTTTTATATATAAAGATTTGGTATTATTATGTATCTTTAAACGTTTTGTTGATAAGCGATGATGATAATACGATGAGTCGTCTTCTGACGTTAGTTGCAGATGTCCTTTTTTAATGTCTAGACAGTTGTTGTCTATTATTTGAAGGTATTTTTTTAGTTCGGCATATCTCTTTTGTAAGCTTATTTAACCTATGGAAGCTGTAATCATTGTGTATTAATTTATGAATTGATTTTTGTATAATGACAACACGGTGTCGGCGCTAAGACGTAAAACGAGTTTGAATATCTAATTTCTTTTTTAAATATTATTTATGGTCTAAATTGACTTTTGTTTTTCCTTTTTGATTAATTCAAAAAAACATGGAGATGTAATAGTGGTTGCTAAGACTAGTTATATATAGACATGAGTAATAAATCTGTTATTATTTCCAAAATCCTGCAGTTTGACTGAGTTGAATATCTGAATCTTTCAACTCAGAAGTGGGATAGACCTAGCCTACTGGATATTTTCGAAAAATCTACAATATTTATATATTTCTTTGAAAGAGAAATACGAAATAACTAATAATGGATAAGACTGCTTCACCGTCTATTAATACGATTTTTCTGAAGAGAATGTTCGCAGTAAAACCAGCCGTATCTGCGAGCATCAAGGCAGTCGTCCCGGTGAGCATCGGAGCAGCCGTCTCCGAGAACGTCGGGGTAGACAGCCGCGAGCATCGAGACAGTCGTCCCCGTGAGCATCGGAGCAGCCGTTTCCGAGAACGTCGGGGTAGACAGCCGCGAGCATCAAGGCAGTCGTCCCGGTGAGCATCGGAGCAGCCGTCTCCGAGAACGTCGGGGTAGACAGCCGCGAGCATCGAGGCAGCCGCCCCGGTGAGCATCGGAACAGCTGTCTCCGAGAAGGTCGGGCTAGACAGCCGCGAGCATTGAGGCAGTCGTTCTCGTGAGCGTCGTGGCAAGCTTCTCAGCGATCATCGCGGTAGCCGCCCTTACGAGCATTGAGACAGCAGCCCCCGTGAACTTCAGAGACAGATGGAGGTACAGTTTTACCTGTAATTCGATTGATGGGGAGACTTCGCGTTCTCCTTTGCGGGAGAAACAGGTATACCGTTCTAATAATACTAGTGAAATTTCAATACTATTGTATGAATTGGTAAAGTCATTAGTGAATAGTCGTCTGGTAGGCAACAAATTTTTATATGCTCGGGAATATAATCCAATGATAAAAGGACAGACTATGGCATAGCTCAACAATGTTGATGAGTACTCGAAATTATACAAATAGGGTGATGATCAAATAATTCACTATGCGTTAACTAAATGATTGGGTGTAGCAAGGCCTGGTACCAAGCATTACCTATCATGCCCTACTCCTGGGTGCAGGAATAAAGTTATGGAGTTTTTTTTTCCCTAGTAGTGATGACTACGCTGACTTGTTGACGGGAATGTTGTTTATACGTGCAAAATATAACGATTTTTAGAACTTTATTATCACGAAAGGGCTTATTTATTAAATAGATATGAAATTGTAGGTAAACGAACTGTTGATTGTTTGCTTTGTGGTATTGAGGATAGATTGTTAAGATTAGGCGCGAAAGCTTCGAAATGTCAAGAGTCCGAGCAAGTACTTGAATATTTTCAGACTGTTAAACCAGGGGTACCTAAACTTTAAAAAAATAACGGAACATCAACCAAATACCTTTTATTCTATGGAACCTCATATCAAACGATTATAAATCAACACTGGAATTTATATAAGAAATATTTTTTATAACAAATGTGTAATATAATTGAAACACATTATTCTTAACTTAAAGTTTTAATACGAAGAATGAAATTGCTTTACTGTTTATGAATACTTGTTTTATAGTTCGGTATTATGTCCGACAATTGTTTGCGTATATCTGGGGTAGCGCCCAATCTTTACCTATATTTGTTTTTTTATATAAATATAGATTTGGCGGACACTGATAACTAGTTTACAGATCCATTAGGTTAAGCGGAACCCAGTTTGGGAATCCCTGTATTAAACAACAAAAGCGAGATGTAAACAGGGTGAAATCAACAAATATTAAAAAATATACATTCACGAACAATAGTAGTCACACAAATAAAAAGCCTAGTAACGATTCACAGGCTAGAATTCAATCAAATGGTGCTGTAGTATGTTATAACTGTAATGAACCAGTTCATGTTAGCTTCAAATGCACTAAGAGAATATTGAAATGTACTATATGCAGTAAGTAGGGCATACAACTATAAATTGTTCAAGGCTACCTTCGAATATTGACCATAATTCCGATAAGACTAGGAAACAGGACGTTTTACGGGTTTACTCGGGTCATTTTAGTAATTGTAAATATATAATACTCCTAAAACTTAATAGGCATTTTTAACCGGGTATGTTGACCTTGGTAGTAAACGCAGATTAATACGCTGCAATGGTACTCAAAGTTTCGGTATTTTATGGAATACCAATGATAATCTGCCAGTTATGCGAGGTATATGTAATATTGTTGTAGTTCCATTAGGTGTACTTTCAGTTTATATTGAAATACAAGGTTGAGGAACGGGTTGAAATATTTCTAGAATATGATGATATTATTAAGTATCCTGCATTGATAGGTCATAGTTTTACCGAAAGACCTAATATAGTTCTCACCAAAACAAGTGAACGTCTGATTTTTGCGTGACGTGTGAGTTTTATTTATTACTGTGTGATTATTAGTTTATAAATGGTAAAAAAAATGGTTAAGGTTGTGTGTGTCTGGTGAATCAATATACTTAGCGAAGGGTACCATATTGATACGTATTCATCGAGTGTATCGTACTATGGACATATATACTTTAGATTTCGATAATAATGTATCGCCTGATTCGAACAAAGTACATAGGTGAAACATTTTCACGGCTGAGGAGTTTAGTCAGTTAAAATGCCTGCCGAAGCGATATGAAGGTTCTTTTTCAAGGAGTTAAGGGACTTAGGTTGGCTATATAAACGTGACACAATTGGTAATCGACCCGAATGATAACCGACCGGTATTTTATCGTCCATAACGACTTTCGTATTCCGAGCAAGACTTGGTGTGGTCAATGGTACAGGAGATGGTTGAGTCAGACACAGTGAGTCAAAGTCACCAAAGCCAGTCCGATCTTGCTGGTTAAGAAAATACTGGTGAGAAAAGTAGTGAGAAAAGACTCTGTATACAATACAGAGCTTTTAACAGTAAACAAAAAAACACTACCCTCTACCATTGATCGACGACCAACTAGATTGGTTAACCGGACATGCCTTGTTTATTACAATTAACTGTGCACTATTGGAAATCAAATTTAGTTTGAAAATGGGACGACGATCGTAGGAATGCTTTTGAGATACTTAAGCAGAAACTTGTAGAACGAACAATTCTGGCGTTATATGGCGTTACTCTGGAGACCGAACTACACACCGAGGCTTTCAAATGAGGTGTTGCGGGGATATTAATGCTAAGGCAAGTCCATGGAGTTCTTAGGCCGATAGTCAATTTTAGTCGTAAAACTACGAGTGATGAACAAAAATTACATTTGTTTGATTTAGAAACTTTAGCCGATATAGTAGCTTCACTAAAACGATTTAAAGTGTAATTTTGGGCCATAAATTCAAATTATAACCGATTGTAGTGCGTTACGAACCACATTACGTAAAAGAAACCTCATTCCGCGAATTTCCTGATGGTGGATATAGATACAATAGTATGACTGTGAGATGGAATACCAAGTGGGAAGTCGTATGGGGCACGTCGATGCACATTGTGGGGATCCTGTATTAATCTGGTAATTGGTGACGAAGATTGTCACGCTCTTGATGTTTTACATGTAGAATTAAAAGACTGGGTCTCTACAGCGCAGGGAAATCATGATGAAATAAATGGAATTAAGGAAACTTGCGTGATCCTCAAACAAAACGAGTAACAGATATATATAAAAACTATCAACTTAAGGGCAAGTACGTTTATAGGATTGTAGACAATAGGACGCGATGGGTAGTTCAGCGAGCAGTAATATGGCAGGTTTGAAAAATAAACCATGGTGACGTAGGACATTTCAATTTCGACAAAACTCCAAGTTACTAACAGAGCGTGATGTAGTGACGTAAAGATGCGTCGCCTTTCAAAATAGTACATATCAGCTTGCGTAAACAATGTTAATCAGAAACCCTCAGGGTTTGCAAGGAAGGGATGATGCATCCTATCACAAACTTGAGGTGCCTTTTCACACGTTGTACCAAAAGTACTATGTAAAAAGTATGTATGTACAAAAGTAGTATGATTTTATATGCTCTGGATGTAAATGTCATGTTAAAGATAACATTCTGTGGGTTGGATAAAGAGGCGACATACAGTTAGGGTTAAATATTTTAACAAAACTACTGGTAAGAGTCCTTCTAAGTTGATATACGAATGAAGGTTAGTTAATGCCTCTGAAAATATATTAAATTACATCTTTTTTTAATGTAGTGAATAGATAAATAGAGAGGATGTGCAGAGATTGAGGGAACAAACTAAGGACCGTATAGAAATTGATTAGCATGGGAAACCAGGTATAAAATACAATATTTATGATTAGGTAAGTCAAATAAATTGAGACCAAAGTTTAAAGATCCGTGCCTGATTGTAAAGATTTTAGATAATGATAGGTTTTTAATTGAAGATACTCCATTAACACGAAGAGGTAATAAAAAAATAAGAATATAGTTGCATTGGATAAAATACATCCCTGGCTGGTGTTTAACTCTATTGCAAGTGAGGCTTGACATAGCAGTAGTAGCAGCGCTAATGATTAGAAAAGTGATTTAGTAGATTTTAGAACGAAAATGAAATGATTTGCCTATTAGAAATTATTAAACTTATACATTACATTATTAATTGTTATATGTAAGTAATCTGATGTGTAATATCTTATTTATTCCCTAACAGATATTGATGTGATTTGATTTGATTTGATGCGATTTGATTTGATTTGATGCGATTTGATTTGATTTGATGCGATTTGATTTGATTTAATGAGATTTGATTTGATACGATTTGAGTTGATTGACTTTGTGATGTTGATTTGAGCTTAGGCTATGAGCGGTCAGTGCTAAGGAGCAGATGGTCGTAGATCATCGCAGACATTGTTCACGGGAGTCGTGAAGAGGACCTCGAGCGATCAGCGTTAAAGCATAGATGACCGCAGATCATAGCAGACTGAGCAAGATAATGTAGCTATACTTTAAGTAGACACTCTATATGCGATCTGGTTAATGACCTGAAATGATTTGAAATGTATTCAGACTATTTAGATAATGATTTGAGTTAATAGGAAACAATTACACTTGTAATAATACTAGTTTTATTTTTAACGTGAGAGGACTCACTACATTAAGGATGGCCGAGCTGTAAGCTTATTTAACCTATGGAAGCTGTAATCATTGTGTATTAATTTATGAATTGATTTTTGTATAATGACAACACGGTGTCGGCGCTAAGACGTAAAACGAGTTTGAATATCTAATTTCTTTTTTAAATATTATTTATGGTCTAAATTGACTTTTGTTTTTCCTTTTTGATTAATTCAAAAAAACATTGAGATGTAATAGTGGTTGCTAAGACAAGTTATATATAGACATGAGTAATAAATCTGTTATTATTTCCAAAATCCTGCAGTTTCACTGAGTTGAATATCTGAATCTTTCACTTTTAATGACGCAAATGTAGTTTATATTTTTTTGGATTATTTGGCTGAATTAAGCATAATTAACTGTGAATCAGCTGTTCGACAATTTTTATTGAACCAATAATAAATTACTCGTCAGTGAATTTTAATATTTTTCTATTGTTGAAATTTATGGAGATAACAATATTATGTGTAGTTAGCTGACCTGTGCAAGTTCGTCTGCACCAAAACGGTTATTACCGGTTTTAATTGTATTTTTAAATGCAGAAAATCTTAAAATACTTAAAATCCGATTGCAGCGACACCTATCGTTTCCAATCGCGAATCCAAACTACCCATGGACTCACTCAAACATATACCCAGTTGGTATGTGAGCAATCTTTTTTAAAATAAGCCTAGGACCCGCTCGCAGCATCACCTACCGGGTCCAATTAAGATAAAAACTAACATATATTGCCGATAAATGTCTTCCCAGTAACCCTTGGGTTGCTCTTGTGCCACTCACCTTCGCATTCGTTCATTATTCGCGTATTTACAATTAATATTTCGCATTAGTTTCAGACTAACTTCATCAATTAACATACTGTAACATCTAAACTTTATCTACATTAAATTTCTATTTTGATTTAGTTGTTTGTTTTATAAGAATTTGTAAAGTATACGTGTCAAGTACAAATCCTCATCCGCATCAAGGTTTTCCTCATATGTAGGTGAGAGCTAAAGACAAAATATCCTATAACAACATTCAAGTAGCATGATGCTTGATATATTGCCGACAGGAATTCTCATCAAATGAACTACTAATTACTAAAGGAATTAATTTATTCAATCGCGTGTCTAGATAGAGTATCCATCTTTTTTTTTGTAGATTATTTGTCGCTGCGAGATTTAAGTTATCTGGAAAGAAAGAAAGAAATATTTTATTCATAAAGCATAACATAAAATACAAGAATGAACATAAATATGCATATCTGTGCATTATGAAATGGTGTGCAGCTCAGCATATGCTAGCGTTATGAGAAACACTTAGCGCTGATTTTCAGCTGGAACCCAATGCAAGTCACGGTGCGTAAAAAATAAAAAATATGAATTAAAATTATAAAATATAATATATATATATATATAGGGAAAGTAAGTAATGTACAAAAAATAATACGGTACATCATTACATAGTATAAAACAAAGTCCCCTACCGCGTCTGTCTTTCTGTCTGTTCGCGATAAACTCAAAAACTACTGAACGGATTTACATGCGGTTTTCACCAGTGGGGATACAGTGATTCATGAGGAACGTTTTGATATATACTTTGTCAAGGATTTTTTTTATAACCAGGGCTGGACAACGTATGCCGGGCCCGCTAGTAATATATATAGGGGAAATTAATAAAATAAAAAAGTAGGATACATAAAACAACATACAAGAGAAGCAATTGCAGGCGTGACTAAAATATATATATGCAATTCAAATTGGATGCAAAACCTTTAGTTTACAAGCATTGCGATAATAATAAAAACTTTTTATAATGAATTTTAAATGTAAGTAATGCGTTGAGATTGCGCATTGGAGGGGGTAGGTCATTCCAGCGATTGGTAGCAGCAAACTTAAAACTGCCCCGAAATTAAGTGGTAACATGGCGATGAGTACATAACATATACTTAGAAGCTCTAGTTCTGTAACTATTCAGATCTCTTGCCCAAACTAGTTTCTCATAAAGATATTCAGGCTTCCCGGTTTTTATCACACCGAATAATAGTGTGGCTAGGTGTAACTGCCTCCTATTTTCCATTTTTAGGAGTTGTCCTTGGTTTAAAAAAGGCGTGATATGAGTTCGAGATGGAATATGAAAACAAAAACGTGCGCAGGCATTCTGTACCCTCTGTATAAGCCGTTTTGTTTTATTAAGAATACATGAGTCATACACAATATCAGCATTTAGACAGAATGAGCGACTCACATAGCATAATAACTTGGTTAGAGTTATATATATAAAGGTTAAGTCGATACATACAATTACGTGTTGCCTCCAGAACATGCTTTTCAAAACGCAGGGATGAATCCATAAGTAAACCAAGATTACGAGACTCTGATACACACTCAATGGGTTCGTTGGATATCATGAACAGTGCAGCGGCCAAATATTTGTAACTCTTTAGCAGCTCCCGGGGAGCACATGCAGGAAAATGAGAGTTACACTTCCAGCGGACGCGAGTACCATCAGCCCTCCAAGGAATCGATAAATGTACACCTTGATATTTTGGATACTTGTCGCATATAATGGTGGGATACTATTGCAAAATTTTCAAAACGAAAGCCAACAAAAATCACAAAAAATTCATAGTTTTAGGTTGCTTCCCATACATTGAAAACAATTTTATTCAATTTACACTTAAACTATGAGTCCAGTCTAAAAAGTGCAATTATGTATTTCTCTTGGTTTTAGTTAGTTTTTTTGTTAGTATTTAAACATTAAAAGGTTTTTCGGGGAGTTATATTATATATACTATATTGTATATCTAATATACTCGTAGTAGAAGTTAGATAGACATGTAATATATAGTTATACATAATTTAGAAATCAGTGTATTCTATTAACTTCTATAAATGATTGGGAGTAACTGAACGTCACTATTGACAATGCAGAACAGCAATTTGCTCCTTTAAACGCGGTTATTAATTTATACGAAATTTCACGAGCAGATTGATGTCAAAACAGCCATAATAGCGTGCTGGTAATTTACTACCATCAAACTCTCCAGATTAGGTATCATTTTAAAGTGTAAGCTTAACTTTCAGCATGGAGGTGTGAAGATAATTTAAGATAAAGTGAACGCAAATATTTCGCAGGTCCGATACCTTTAACATTCCAACCGGTTCTCCAAAGGCACCATCTTTACTCAACACAGCAAAAAGTAAAAGAGGAAAGGAAACTTATACAGAAATTAAAACTATCGGTCAGTTTGTTGTCGTTTAATTTATTTTAAAATTTGTATATATATTGCATGAAATCAAAATCAAAATACTCTTATTCAATTTAGGCCCGGAGAAGGCACTTATGACCGTCAAAACTACAACCGGTTGAACTGTGTAAAAATGTAAATATGTAAAAAGGTATGAGAAATAAGAATTAGCTTCCCAATTATATATTTTGTTAGAGGAAAGCGATAGCATAAATGGATGAATATTAGTTTCAAAATAGCGAATCTCAATTACCTTTAGAAAAGAAATTATTATGCTGTATCTGTATATGTAATACCAGAATCATCTTACTATTAATTGTATAAAGGAGATTGCGTATTTTGTAGTTACATTATGAATGGCTTACGATCTAGATTTACCATTCTGACGCTGTTGCTCATCCATGTCTATTATCGCCCCGGTCTTCTATGAATGGATTCAGAATAGACATTACGTTTAATAAAAAGCACACGTAGTCAGTGAACTCTCATTACAATTGTTTTTGGTTTGGATTCTTTTTGATAGTGTGTCCTCTGTCACTGCAAATAACTATCTTTATATTTATTATTTTATTACTAGCAGAGCCTGCGGACGTTATCCCGCCTTGATAATAAATAATATTGACAAATTATATATCAAAACCTTCCTCATGAACCAACTTATCTACTAAAACCGCATGAAAATCTGTTCAGTATGTTTTGAGTTTATCGCGAACAGACAAACAGACGTGGCAGAGGATTTTGTTTTATAATATGTAGAGTGATTATTGGATTTGTTAATTATTAGTTTTTTCTTCCATCGCATAAAACAAGCTCAACTATCCCTATATAAATTGGTCAACGAATGAAACTCAAGGAGGGTTTAGTTGTTGACAATGTTATGTTACTTTTTACTCACGTTAGTTGACATCCCTGGCCTGATTACTTCTCAAGATATTGCGAACAAAACCTTATATAATATAGCACCACAAGCAAATCCAGGTAAGCAATAAGAGTTAAAATAAAGGAGAGGCCAAAAACCGAATGCATTATGATTTGCGATGGTGAAACCTGTATTTTGTATCGCCATATTGAAAATATCTGACGGGTGATTGCGTACCTGTTCTTTCATTTGGATTTTTGGTGTCCAAACTAACAGAACAGTACGAGTATGTTTACGTTGTTAGATTGAACTGAGTTTAGTTCTAGTCTTACGATCGTCTTCGCTTATATTATATAAAATCTTACACCTATACTACTGTATTTCCCAATATCATTTACCAGAGTCAATTCAATAGTTAGTTCTTTTCAATTTAATGAAGCAACCTTATACTAAAGTGCTGACTAATTTACTAAAACTGTTTTGGAAACTTTTGGCTAACTCACGGTTTATATACCATACATCGCTTGTGCGCTACAATTACTTGAATTACAATTAAAGTTACAGTATATAAGGTAAAATAGCACAAGTATCTATTTATACATATAATAAAAATGAAGTGTTTGTATTTAATATCAAAAAAACATTTTTTTACTGATTGGGTGTGAAAATATATACGCCAATGATAACAAAAATGCAATTTTTAAAACTTTTGTCGGTCTGTCTATCTGTTTGTTTCGGATAATCTCCGAAACGCCTGGACCGATTTTGACGGGAATTTCACTGGAAGATAGCAAAAATTACACTATTACACACTACTTTAAATTAGACTAGCTGTTAACCGCGGCTTCGTCCGCAATGCTATCTCCAAAACAGTTGGACCGATTTTCACGGGAATTTCACCTGTAGGTAGCGGATATCATAACAAGTAATTTAGTTTATTTTAATTTAGACTAGCTGGTAACCGTGGCTTCGCCCGCAGTGCTATCTCCAAAACGGTTCGACCAATATTTACAGGACTTTCACTAGCATATAGTGGACATTACAAAAAATATTCTAGTTTATTTTAATTTAGACTAGCTGTTAACTGTAGCTCTGCCCGCTGTGCTATCTCCATAACGGTTCGACTGATTTTTACGGAACTTTTACCTGCAGATAGTGGACAATATAAAAAATAATTTAGCCAATTTTAATTTAGATTAGCTGTTAATCGTGACTTTGCCCGCAATGCTATCTCCAAAACGATTGGACCAATTTTCAAGGGACTTTCACTGGCAGATAGCTGACCGTATAAAAAGTAGTTTAGGTTATTCTATTTTAGATTAGCTGTCACCCGCGACTTCGTCCGCATGAAATTTAGCAAAAATATGTTGTTCACTGTAAACATGTGCGTAAGACGTGCGTTGTACTGGACTCCAAGAATAAATATAATTGAAATTCATATATCTGTAGGTATGTATTCTGAATTATATTGTCTTTATGATCATTTTGGCGGCCATTTTATTTTATTTAAATTGTCAAATATTAAAAACTGCTTAGATAGATATAAAGTATCATATCTTGATTTATATTTATGCAAGATTTCAAGACGTCAGCTTAGTCATTATTTTCAATTCAACATTATAATTATTAATAGTCATTTTGAAGATAGAAGGGGTCTTTCTAACAAGATATTAGATCATAAAAGTATTACTTATTGATAAAATGGGCATATTACATCATTATCTATCTTTAAGTCACTGTTTCATTATTCCTTATACAGTGATAGTGTGCACTGAGGTAGTTATATGGTGGATTAAGGTTCTAAATATGTTGCTGATGATAAACCTCATTTGATACACAGTTAGTATTTATATATCTAATGTATACGTTACATGTTACTGTAAGTGACGTGCGTGTCGTACTTACAATTGTTTTAAAGAGCATTTCTATAATTGTACATGGTTTCACAATTTTATATTTCTTTAATACGATTTTTTAAAAACACGTGCTTAGCTGCGGGTACAGCTAGTTTATAATAACTTTATAGATTTTAACGTTTGACCATATTCTCTACTGACGGTAAATAATGATGCAGTCTAAAATTGTAACACTAAATCCAAAAGATCACTGGCTCTCAAGGACTACTGCTGGAAAACTCCGTACTACTGCTTCACAACAGATTTTTAACTTTGAACTTGAATGTGATAGCTAGAGCTAAATGAGCTTTAGAAAAGGCCATATCACCAATGTATTTCTTAATAATAAGTAATGATTAAGAAAATAGATTTATAAACGAACTAGCGGGCCTGGCGGACTTTAGCCCGTCCTGATAATAAAAGGAAACCTTGACAAGTTGTATGCCTAAACCTTCCTCATGAATCACTTTATCTACAGGTGAAAACTGTTTAAAAAACCGTTCAGTAGTTTTTGAGTTAATCGTGAACAGACAGACAGACAGACGTGGCAGAGGACTTTGTTTTATAATATGTAGTGATTTACCACAGAATATAAAAAACTATTTAGTTACGTATTATTATCTACAATTAATATGTAGAACATGTAAGGTTTTTAATATTTAATTTTTTCTATTTAATGACTCTTTAAAAATGTTAATAATATTTTGTAAACAATTATACGAGGGAAATAATCTATACAACAAGTTATTAATACCAATATTACATCTTTGTGAGATGTATATACAATTTTTGCAGAATTTTGATAAATGTTAGTGTAAATTACGTTGATATACTTTTGTTTATTCGCTATGCTCTTCAGGAAGTCTTAATAATAACAAGGTTTATACAAGTTCACCTTGCCCTAAAGAAACTTTGTTGATGATCAGTAATTTTAAGTTTTTATGCATTTGCAAAGTCAGTACTATTAATACTTCAAAAACTTAATTAAATTTGAAGATAATCGATATCGGTTTAGAATTACTAACAGAGTTTGTTACTACATTTAGAATTGAAATTACTTTAGCTACGTTTTGTAGTAAACCGAGATTCCAGACTACAATGACTTTTTGACATAAATCATGAAAAACAAAAGTATTTAAATATGTACCTATTTAATAAGGACTAAAAAACTTATTAAGAACTTTGAATCGTTTTAGCTATGAAAGGACATTGTCTAACTTTGCATGTTATATTGCCCGTGATATGACGACTGTTCTAATGAGTTGTTTAAGATTATTCATAATTTTTATTTTCCACTACAAACCCACACGAGCTAGAATACGAAGCCAAAGCAACATAGTATCTTCCCTTTCAGTTTGCTTCAAAGTATACAAATTCGTATCTCTGTCACACTCCTTCAAATGAGCTGTGAAGAAATATATTAACAAACTGGGATGTGGCCAAAGACTTAGGAAGCAGTTTGTTTTGGATTATTTTTTGGACTACTTATATCGTATTTTGCCTTAGCTGTTGGGTAGTTTTATCGTACAGTTACTTTACTGTGCAAATATAAAATGAAGGTAATCTTTTTTTTTTTTTTTATATTATAGGAGGCAAACGAACAGACGGGTCACCCGATGGTAAGTGATCACCGCCGTCCATAGACACTAGCAACACCAGGGGAGTCACAAGTGCGTTGCCGGCCTTTTATAGAAGTATACGCTCGTTTCTTGAAGGTTTGCATTTCATAATTGTTTGGAAATACCGCCGCTGGGAGTCGATTCCACAAGGTTGAAGTACGAGGCAGAAACGACCTTG
Source organism: Antheraea yamamai (assembly GCA_036509395.1). Classification (NCBI taxonomy): domain Eukaryota; kingdom Metazoa; phylum Arthropoda; class Insecta; order Lepidoptera; family Saturniidae; genus Antheraea; species Antheraea yamamai. The sequence continues at coordinate 20,324,262 of AP028440.1, read as the reverse complement.
AAAACCTCACCGTGGAAGACCTCCACTCATCCAGGTGGTGTGGATGAAATTTTAGTTTTTGGCGGGTAGTACGATGGTGGAAATTAGCGGCAGGTATAAGTCCAAACAACTCCTCTGAACACTCCCCGTGGTAAATGCGATAAAGAACGCAAAGAGACGCGATGTCCCGACGCAGTGCCAATGAGTCGAGCCGATCGGATATTACCTCGTCGCCGACGATTCGAGCCGCTCTACGCTGGATGCGGTCAAACGGAAGCAGCTGATATTGAGGCGCTCCAGCCCAAAGGTGAGAACAGTATTCCATGTGTGAGCGGATTTGCGCTTTATAAAGTAGTGAACGATGTTCTGGTGTGAAATACTGTCTTGCCCTATTAAGGACACCTAGTTTTTTGGAGGCCAACAATGCTTTGCTTTCCAAGTGACCGCCAAACTGAACGTCGCTCGATATGTCAACGCCAAGGATACCAATACTGGGCTTGGCGACTAAGGGGACACCCTGAAAGCTAGGCACTACGTCAAACTTTGCCTTTTTCGCGGTAAAGGCGCAAACTTGTGTCTTTGTGGGGTTAAAAAGGACCAAGTTTTGTCTACCCCAATGCGAGACGTGTTCAAGTGACGTCTCCATTTGAGACACAAGTTGATTCCGGCACTCAACAACGCGTTCCCGGGAAATATTAGCATGGCCAGTGTATAGAGCATCCTCTGTGCTATCGTCTGCATAGCAATGAATGTTGCTTACTTGCAACATATCGTTGATATACAGAAGAAAGAGAGTAGGGGATAGTACACAGCCTTGTGGGACACCAGCATTCACAGGCTTCAAATCGGAGCATGCACCGTCGACTACGACTTTTATGCTTCGGCCCGTGAGGAAGCTAGATACCCAATTGCATAAATTCCCGGGAAGTCCAAAGGAAGTAAGCTTCGAGAGAAGCGCTTTGTGCCAAACTCGATCAAAAGCCTTCGCTACGTCTAAACTTATGGCTATAGCCTCACCCTTGCTTTCGACTGCCTCCGCCCATCGATGTGTCAGGAAGGCTAGAAGGTCACCAGCTGAGCGACGTTGGCGAAAGCCATATTGACGGTCGCTAATAAGCTGGTTCTCCTCTAGGTACTTCAAGAGCTGGCAGTTAATAATGGACTCCATTATTTTGGAAAGCAAGGAAGTGATGGCGATTGGCCGATAGTTCGACGGCTCTGAGCGGTCACCTTTTTTTGGGATCGGGTGCACAGTAGCAGACTTCCAAGATACTGTCACTACGCCTGTACAATAGGAGTACCGAAAAAGACGCGCAAGAACTGGAGCCAGTTCCGGAACACATGTCCTTAGCACAATTGCGGGAATTCCGTCGGGTCCACTCGACTTCCGGATGTCTAAGGAGAAGAGCTTTTTGCGTATATGTTTCTGCAAAAACTGCACATTGGGCATGCAGCTTTTGCAACACGCTATGTTCGGTGGAGACTTCCGATTGTCATCTAGAGTCGAGTTCGACGCAAAAAGGCAACCAAGAAGTTCGGCTTTGTCTTTTGCGTCGTAGGCCAACGAGATGCCTTCCTTCCGCAATGGTGGGAAAGATGGCAGACTGAAGTTCCCTAGGGCGGCAGCAAGAAAGCTCGCATGCTATCCCAATCAGCCGACCTATAATGCCAAACTCGGCGGCTGCCCGCTGATTGCGGGCGCAATGGGCGCGAGAGAGACACGTTACTCCGGATCAAACAATGGTCCGAAGAGCCTAAAGGGGCATCAACGGTAACCCGATAACTGTCCGGATGAGAGGTCAGCAGAAGGTCTAACAGGGAAGGTGTATGTTCCTCCACATCTGGGATCCGCGTAGGCGAGGTAACCAGTTGCGTTAGGGAGGACGCCAGAGCAAAGTCGAAAACAGATCTCCCCGCGTGATCTGTGGTACGTGAGCCTAGCCATTCAGCATGGTGGGCGTTAAAGTCGCCAAGAACCACGATCTCAGCGGATGGGACTTGTTGAAGAGCTATGTCAGTCGTCATTTGAACGTGTTCCATGAGGCGTTCCTTCTCGGCATTACCGCTATGTGACCGGTAGAGACATGCATAGACGCGTGGATGGTCGACGCAGTCTACACGGAGTATGAGTAGTGAAAGCTCTTTACCTTCAAGATTGGCAAGGCGACGGAAACATATATCCTCCCTGACAAACGCGCAGACCCCAGCCCGAGGCACGAAAGCATGCTCAATTTTGTAGCCGGGATACGTCAGGTAGGCGACGTCTGCAGGGGAATATATCTGAGTCTCCGTTAGAAAAAGCAAAGCCGGCCTCTCCGTTTCAAGGTGGTGGTGGATGGAGTTGATATTTGAATGGATTCCCCTTATGTTGCAAAAGTCCACGCGAAACGTGGGAGGGGGTGCCGTAGACTTACGTTTGCTTTTGCCCTTCGCCATGACAAGCGGTTTTTTGCCCTCCCCAGAGTACGAGGGGCAGCCTGAGCGAGAACGCTCAGGGGAGGATTCTCCATCACGGGACGTGCTGGTACCCCCCTGGGGTATATTTACCTTTAAAGCCGTTTTCATGTTTGGGGGGGGGGGGGGTCGGGCCTCCGGCGATCTCGAAAATGTATAAATCTTTCTCGAATCAAGTCTATTTACGTATGCAATTACATTCTGTGATGGAATGTGTGAACAGTAAAATGGCTGCAACTTGACTGATACCGGTAAGACCAAAGTTTGCTCTGTAATGAATGAAATCACTAGATTCGTCAAAATCAGCATTAGCAATTAGCATAGGTGTATAGAAATGAAATTATTAGCACATGTATCCACCACTAACCTGCACATGGTGATCCTCTTCTTTTGGGGTACCCCGACTGAGTTTGTGGCTAGGTCGTTGAACTTGTTAACAGGACATCAGTTAACACTGGCACTAGGTTTTATAAGTGTTTTCTAGAGATTTTTACCGACATTATAATTGTTTTCCAACACAGTTACGCTTAGAGCGGTTTGCCAGTTGCGAGATTCAAATGTACTACATTTTCTTGTAGAGGGCAGCACTTGTGTTTGTTTAAAGAGCGTTCAGCTAAATTAGTGGACAGATACATTCCATGTAATTGATTAAATTTATGTAGAAAAAGATTTGTGCTAACGTATTATTACATAGTATAAAACAAAGTCCCCTACCGCGTCTGTCTGTCTGTCTGTTCGCGATAAACTCAAAAACTACCGAACAGATTTTCATGCGGTTTTCACCGGTATATAGAGTGATTAATGAGGAACGTTTTAGTGTATAATTTGTTAAGGATTTTTTCATAATCAGGGCGGGACAACGTCTGCCGGGCCCGCTAGTATATAATAAAAATACGGAACAATAGGTCATGTGTCCTCTTTGGATAATTATCTCAGTTCTTTTCGGTAGTAGTCTTTGTTGTTACGCTGTTATTTGACATGTAGATAATATATTAGAATAGATAATATATGTAGAAAAAATTCGTAGCTCTTTGAAATAAACATTGCGTCCTTTTATTTATCAAAATGAATTATAAAAATTTAACGTTCATTATAATTATTACGTACTATGATCACGTGTTGCGGGAAATAAAAAAAAATCAAAATATCTGGTTTCATAAACATCACGTGTTGAAACATCGCGATTCAAAATGGCGGGCGCGAATTAACTCTATAGATTATAAAATTATTTGATATGTTCCAAGGTTGTGTAGTACAGAAAAAAAACAATAAACAATCATAATAATGTGTGTATATGATGGGTCATTTTGGAATTCGGTGTGGGATGATTGTTTCGCTCATGTGTTGTTATAAAAAAAATTAAGATTTGTTTTTGGTACAAAACTTGCTTAGTTTCTTTAATAATTGTATCTGTTTACTAGCTGTGCCCGCGTATCCGTCCGCGTTTTTTTTTCTCGAAATGATTACGCTATTGACCTAGCAAGGTCTTAACAGCTTCACCGGACTACTAAGGTGAGGGCTGAAGACACTCAGGCGATTTTATTCTGACAACTAGCTCAAGGATGCACGGCACACCTAGGCTTGGGCTTGGACAAACTGCCACCTCCTCACGAACCCTCTCCGCTGCCTCCTTCTGCGAGACGACTTCCTCGCAGAAGGAAGCCACAATATTCTATACATCCTCGCTGCCGAGCATGGCCGCAACCACGCTCGATCGCGAGAGAGTATGCTGCGCGGTGCCCGGAATAACGCCGCGCTGATGGCATACGGCGGTTGGCTCCCTGCGTGCTATCCGGTGCATGTACCAACCGAAGCACCTGTGCCCGATCAGCACCTGCACCAGACGGAACGTCAGGGAGCCCCGCTTCCTCTGGTACCATTCCGGCAGGACCGGACGGACGGCGTCGATCGTATATCGACCGTAACGTGCGTCCGCCAGGTCCTGCCTCCAGCTCTCCAACATCTCATCCCTCACACTTCTCTTTCTTTCCTCTATTTCTCTAGGAGCTAGAGGCTCCCCCATTCGATTTTTCAAGCATCTCCGCCTCTAGCTCCTAGGGAAGGGAGCCGGCCAGCACCATGCCCGCCACCGAGGACACCGATATAGATAGCGTTGAGAGCGTCGACCCACAACGGCGCCCAGTAAGCGGCCATAGACCGAACAACCCCCATTTAGAGGCGGTGGCAGACGGCACCTGGCCCTCCCGTATTGGGGAGGAGTCGTCCGAGCGCCGCTGCCACCTGGACTATGCGCGGTCCGAGCCCCTTAAAGTGGGGCCCGAACCGCCAGTGTCCGTCCAGGGTGAGGCCCAAATACTTCATCTCTGTCCCCACCCTGACACGGACGCCCTCCACATAAATCCGGGATCACGGAGGCGGCCCTCGCCGAGGCCCGTGGGACATTAGGGCCTCGGTCTTATCGAGGGCCAACTCGAGGCCCAGCCTTCTGATACACTCGACTACGAGGGTGACGGCCTCCGCGGCCAGGCGCATCAGGCTGTTGAACCCCCTCCCCCCGGGCTACGGCTAGGGTGTCATCCGCGTAACCTAAGCTAAGCTACATAGTCATACTTATATGTGTTATTGAAACATATAATATGTGTACCAAGCATACATACCTCAACAGCTCTTATATGTACTTAGTCTGGCCATAAATACTATTACAATTAAAAATAAACAAAATTACAGACAGGCTGGTACTGATCGTCCACTGCCTATCATCGGGAGGATCGGTAAGAATATTCGCAGACGTCTTTTGTGGCGCGCAGCGTTAGGTATGGTTTCATAACGGCGAATACCACTAACGGACTGGGATGACTTGGGGCTTTTTGAAAGTAATTAGTGATGAGTGATTTTACATAGGTCCAGATAGTCGGCATCTCCAGGTCTCTGTGGAGATCAACATTCCGGACGTACCATGGGGCACTGGTCACTTTACTTAAGACGCGGTTAGGAGAACCTGCAACTTATGAACGTTGTTTTTTGACGTATGTGCGAAAACGGGACAGCTATATGTCATAACGGGACGGATATAACGGATGGAGGTGGTCCAAAAACATAGCGGCTTTATTTCGTACTCTTTCTATATGTGAATCGAAATTTAGATGCCTATCTAATGTATCACCGAATTATTTGATTTCTTCGGCCAAAGGTGTATCGGTTCACAGTAGTTTGATGGGCTCAAGATTATTATTACGTCGCAAAGGATCGAAAAGTATCGCGGGGCTCTTATCAGGATTAACTTTTATGCGCCATCGACGAAACCATTCACCAAGTGTCTTTTCGACGCGCCTCCTAAAAAAGTCCGACCGCCATCCGGAATCATAAATAATAACGTGGAGAGGAAATCTTCGTGGACTGCCAGGCTCTCGGGAGAGAGCCTGCGCTTGAGCCGACTCACCACCTACATGCTAAGCATTCAGGTGGTGGCGCCTTTCGGCGAGTCTAATCAGCTAAAACTCCACAACAACCTACGCCGCGCCATAGGGGTGTCTCGGGGTTGCGTGAGCAAGCTCCGCTACACCCCTGGCGGCAGGCGTTTCCCACGCCACTCCCGACTGAGGCAGCCCGGTTGTAAGACTGCTTCCCTGCACGCCAAATCCGTGCGATGGGAGGTCGGGGTCCCCGCCTTTTTCCCCCTGGGTTCAGCTGGCAGCGGAAAGGCTAAGGCGCTCCACCGCCGCCCCGCGATTGATTTTTTACCGAGGTTTACTCCTCGTCCACCATGGCCTCCCCAAAGGCCCCTCCAGACAGCCGCCTGTCGGCCATGACGCCGCCTGCGATACCTGGATTATCGGCGTCTCTAGGCGACACACAATCTTCGCAAACGTGTGATTTCCGAGGTCCACCAATACACACGTCACCTTGGTGGCTGAGGCCGGGCCCGGGGCATGGCAGCATCACATATGCGGGTCATGGTTCCCTGGAACCAACCCGTCTCAGCAGCAACGTCCACAGGCTCATCGACAACGCCGGCCAGGATGCTACTATCGAGGCTTCGACCAGGATGTTGTCTCTCATTTATTTTGTGGCCCACTTGTGTACTAGCATCATGTTCATGTTCGGAACTAGATTCGACACCAAAGGGCACATGCCAAACCGTATGTATAGATGGTCGGACATGGTTTCTGAGTCTTCCGCGACTCTCCAGCTTTGTATACGTCGTGCAACAACAGGGGTAGCGAGAGTGAGGTCAACAATAGATCCACCCTGTTGCTGCACACAGGTGTTCGTCGATCTTCTGTTAATGACAGACAGGTTGACTGTAGCAGTCCATTCCTAGTGTTGTGCCCCGCGCATCAGTGGCGGGGGACGGGGGACCCCCACAGGGACGACATTGCGTTGAAGATCCCCGCCAACAGAACGGAACACGGCAAAGTCCGGTTAATGAAATCTCAAAGATCATCGAGGAACCTCTCAAACTCAGAGAGGGGCCTGTTCGGGGAGAAGTATACTGCGATAACCACCATATCCCTCCACTGAGCCGCGATGTAGCCGGAGCCTTTCTTTTTAGCTATCAAGATCGGGGATCCTACCGACGTAGAGGAGACGATGGCCACCGTGCCTGACGCATCGCCCACCCAATTACTCCTGGTAGGGAGATAGTAAGGCTCAGAGACCACCGCCACCTGGATCGCCCACTTGGCCATGGGCTGGACCAGTAGGTCCTGAACCACAGCCGAGTGGTTGATGTTCGCCTGTATGAATCTGTAGGCCATCTTGATTAAACGACCTCCATGACTTGCTCTTCCTCGGGCCGTGTGGAGGCGTTGGGGGCAGCTTTAGCTGCAACCTTAGTGGAGGGTTGGCTACTCTTGGCCGTTCTTTCCTTTTTCCTGGGAGCGGGCCTCCACGATCTAGCGCCCAATCTGTAATTTGCAGGCTGTTTGGCTTCTGCACACACTGGACTGTGTGGGGCATCCTCGCACTGGGCAGCCTTGTGCCCCGCTTTGCCACAGCGGAAGCATTTGTCGCTGCGATCGGTCTCCGCCGTGCATTGTTGCTTTACGTGGCCAGCATCCAGGCAACGGTAGCATCGAGTGGCTCTGGGTTGCAGCAGAGTAGCTTGGACCGCCACCTATCCCAGCAGAAGCCTCCGTTCCTGTGCCACCTTTTTCGGGGCTGCCACCGGACAATACACCCACACGGTGGCAGATCCGTTAGGTGCCCGGCGTAATTCGCCCACCTTAATTTGCGCCACAGAGCAGCTTCCCTTTGCGGCCACCGCTGAGGCAATCTCCTCTTTGGTGGCGGAGTCATCGAGCCCAGTGATGCGAAGCTCAGCGCATTTGGTCGGTCTAGATACCTGTACTTCCCCCTTGCCAATATTTTTGGCGAAGACGGTCTTCAGCATCTCCGCCAGGTGGTCTGCTTTGTCCGCGTGAAATTTCACGCAAGAGATATCGAAGCTAGCTAAATCTACCTTACTTTTGGCTATCGACACAACCTTCCTGTAGTCCGCATCACTGCCTGCCTCCTTTTGGATCGTCAGCGCTATGGCTGACGAACGTGGAGTTACGAGTTTGGCCGGGGTCATCTTAGACGGCGCCATCTTTAGTTGTGCTACAGAACTATGGAATATTTAAAAAGACTTATTAATGAAACAACTAGTATAATAAAATGTAAACATAATGATGTCTGTTTATAGCGCAAATTATTTTAATATATATATATATGTATAAATTAAAAGATGCGGGGACGCGGACACGAGCAAACTGTGTTTTAAAGAATCCATTTCGTCATGAGTTCCAAGAATTAAATATTACTCAACATCATTGAATAAAAACTATCATTTCCTCTTATGTGAGAATTTCCTTGTGCAATACATTATTAAATAGGCTAAACATAATTTCATGGAAACCTCACCTTTTACACCTACCGACATTTATCTCTGCACCACCTAATGGTTGACTGGTAGAGAATGCCTTAGGCATTAAGTCCGCCATTGCGTATTTAACGCATAAAGTGTAAATAAATAATAAATAATAAATAATAAAGTAAAGAAAAACGTCCAAAAAAAGTATAATTTTTGGTTTTCACAAATTTCGTATTCAATCGATCTGTTTAAAATTCATTCGAGTGTTTGTAATACAGTAAAGATAGAGGTCCGAAATCCAATATCCGTAGTACAAAAATCACTTGTGTAGGACAATCGTACCTGTGACCTTTCGATCCGGCGATCAGGTACTTTACGTGAATTTTATAACAAGTTTTATAATAAGAATATCATTTTATAATCAATTATATAGCAAAAGAAATAATTATCTTACCTAATATTATAAATCCGAAAGTAAGTTTGTTTGTTTCTTTATTACGCTTTCAAGCCTTATCCACACAACTAGTAATATTAAAAAAATAATAAGCCTAATATATTTAACGTAGTAATAAAATGTGTTTCTGCTTTTTTACCTTGCGGATATGAAATTTCATAGCAAATTTTAGACTATCTACATATCTCAGATAGATTCTTTTTCTCTTTTAGAATGTCATGGCGTCGGCTGTTCAAAATTTGAAGGCTCTAAGTCGTTAAGAATTTAGTTAAAAAACAATTAAACAATTCCTCTTCAGCAAACTTAAATGAAAGTGACTAATAAACACATGGTAAAATACATTCCATCAAGTAGAAGAGTTATATCTTGCAGTATTAAAAGTCTTCTGTATCCTGTAAAAGATTCTGTATCCGACGAGAAAGCCATCAGCCATACCTTAGTTGTGAAACTTTATATGGTGTATGACAATTTATGATATCAAACGTATGTTTGCATGTATCATCTTTCGATGTATATAATGGTAATTTGATGAAAAAAAAAATCAAGGAACATTTAAAAAAATGAGAAAGAACAATCTATACAAAAAGTGATGTGTTAGCATATACGATTCTTTTGGACTTAATTGTAATTTATGCAAATCTATTAAATCTGTTATCAGTTTATATTATTATGTATAATATTTTAGCTTAATGTATCTGGGACCGCTAAAATGTTTTTTATTTACATTATGCGTTTCCTTTTTTTCTAAGTGTTTCAAACGATCAAACTAAAATAAGTGGCGTGTGAAGGTGAAAGTGGAATGTTTTATTTATTATACATATTAATTGCAGTGAAACATTAATCTATAACTACTATTTTTCGCTCTCCGTAGTTACACGGAGTTACAATTATCTTCAAAAATGTTTACTCTCAAAAACTATATATCTCTAAACATTAAACAGGTGTAAAGTCTAAGTAATACATTGCTGATTATATTTTTTATAAATCGGTCAGGGTATGTAGAACATTAAATTGAATTAAGTGTATTTGAATTGTATATTATATTTTTAATTATTTCTTGTACATTTTGGTCCACAAGATGATGTTTTTTGAATTAGTAATTTAAATTTAACTTGGTAAACCCAAAGACATTTAAATTTTTTTTTTGCCAACCGATTTTCTAGTAGATTATTACTGCCATTATTAAGTAGGTTATTATTATATTACAAGTTTCTTGCGATCATTTCAATGAACTAACAAGAAGGTGGCCCTCTTGTTAGAACACTCCAGGGATTTTTTATGGCCGGTCAGAATCCATGCTCCGTGTGTTATTTTCCATCCACTTCATTTGTGCACAACAATCAAACAGTAATACGTAAAAAACCATCAACATTACAAAATATAGAGTTAAATAAACAAGTTTACGAATAAAATATAAAAGCCACTACATGACAGAACCCGCCAAAAATTATTTCTAATTATTTTTAATCGATGAAACACAAAGGCACAGATTACAAAGTTACAGCGAAGATAAATATTGTGCGGTTTCCAGTGAAGCGCCATTTTAGTGGTTTTAAGTAGTGAATATACGAGACGAGCGTATCACGTGGTTATTCCCCACTGAGTACGTTGGTAGCGGGTTTTTCTAAAGGCACCGTGTTTCCCTCACATACAAACGCTAAATGCATATTATGCAATAGGTCGACGCACCACATATTTAAAATTTAGGATAAGTACTGATTATATAAATAAAAAAAAAATATGTCAATAATTTTATTATAAACATAAGGATAAGTTGCACCTACCAGTAAGCTGTGCTGAAATGTCAGAAGTTGTTGCAACCAAATATATATTACATCTATTTATTTATATACTTATGTATATGTATAAATATAATGTTTTTATATATAAGATGAATTAACTCCAATATCATGAAATTTGGCATACTTTTACGTATTCTTTTAATTTCTATCCACTCTTATAATCACGCCACTAGATGGCGTTAAATTATATTTTATCTTGTTTTATTGTATTGGTTTTACGTGAACGTCAGTGATATTTGGAATTACACCATTTTTTGTACATCCACTGATAAAAATGCCTTATAAAAAAAGGACCAGATTCAGTTTCTCTAAGGATCTTCGGTTTATGATTATAATTGGGGTGTTTTTTGAAGCGATGGTGACATTTTAACGTTCAGGCTACCTTCTCAGGTCCTGAGTATTTTTAATTTTGATTGTAATTTAACACATACGAAGTCGTGGGCGGTTGTTTATTATATTGCTGGTGGATATTAATTTTATGTTAGTTATTTATTTTTATTAATTGACTCTAGGTTTTATTATATATATCGCTATAATATCTTAATTGATTTCACACATTGCACAAGCTGTGGCAGCTTTTAAAGGCCAATGTGCCTATACATTGTTCATGTGTAGTGTCGATTTAGGATTGGTATTTAGCTGTCCTTTAATAAATAAAAAATATAATAAATTTAGGTATATATTTATAAGATTGATAAAAAACAACATCGTTTGTTTGACAAAACATTATTAAGATTCGCACGTCAAAGTGCTTTGTCATGGTGAAGGTTTTTATGTCATCCTTTAACTGTAATTCTTCACTACATTGCACTCGAGTGCATCAATTCCTAGAACGTTCAATTTATCATTATTAAAATAAGTGTGTAGTTGTTTGAAAACAGTAAATATCTAACGTTAAATTATCTATTTTCAAAATGAAAATCAAAAATATTTTATTCAATTTAGGCCTTCAAAAGGCGCTTCTGAACAATAAAGCTACCACAGGTTCGTAAAATAAGCCAGCCATCGAGAAGAACCGACAAGAAACTCGATCTGGTTTATGTTTTAATGATATATATTTTTACAAACATCGATAATCACATTAGGTTTTGGTGGATGCACAGAGATTGGTGTCATTTCCAGACATCACCACCGTTCACATATTGATGCACCCTGTTATAATAATAGACTTTAGACATTAAAATCTTCTTGACATGGTGCTAGAATTACCCACTAACTAGATAGTGATCCGGCAAATTGGTAATACTTAAGCTTTGGGACTGTGTTATAAAACCTAACACTATAACCTAAAAAAAACTATTATTGGTTGTAGTGAGCCTGAAGCATGGGATGACCAATTTGTTATTGTTTCTAATATATAAACTATGTTAGTCTTTTACTAAACCCAGCTTATCTAAGTTTTTGCGGACATACATTAAATTATCAAGAATGTATTGGGAGGGCAGAGTTAAGATACCGAATACCTGAAACTGTAATATATAATAAAAAATTCAACAAATAAGTAATTAAAAAATGTTAACGGAACCTCGAACATAGTACTGCGATTATTAGTTTCTGCGTAAATCAGTCATTTTATATACGTTTTTACATGCCACTATCTATCTTACCTGATGTTTTTTCTCTTTATTTTTATGGAGGGGTTTATTCAAAAAGAATACGCCACTCTCATCCATACAACAATCAAACAAACATCTTACAAAAGAAAAGAATAGCAAATATAAAATAATAAAAATTGATATCACTTTCTTGCCCTTATACCGACCGTTAGTTTTAAGTGTGAAACGACAGTGTGTCCATTGCTACCGATAAAGGACATTAATGCCACTATATTTTATACGAATTGCATATGTCTATTTGCAGGAAACAAAATCGAGTCACTCATGATTCGGATGATAACATGGAAAGCAAAAGAGTAACTATATTGTTAACACTTGAAACCGAACCTCTCCACCCCAACTCCAAAATTGACTCTGAATAAGCGAATGTTGTGTAGTAGGACACACCATATCTAATAGATTATGAGCTTTTACAACAGAACAAAAAGCTTAATTCGGAGAATCATTGCTAACAATATTCAAATTCAGAAATTCAGTCACATGCAATATATTCCTCGGACTTAGCACCCTCTGATTCTCACTTGTTTCTGTCTTTATACATTTTTTTAAAGAGCAGAGAATTAAAAAAATGGGAAATTTGTCAACAAACAGATATTGATTTAATTTTCCACATCAAAAAATGAAATTCAGTCAACAAGAAATGATTAATAGTTAATGACAATTATATTATTTAACAAGCTGACCCGTGTAACTTCGTCTGCACCAAATCGGTTGTCACTGGTTTCAATTATATTTTTAAACGCGAAAAATTTAATAAACCTAAAACCCGATTGTAGCCACACCTATGGTTTCCAATTGTGAATCCAAACTATCAAGGAACTCACTCAAACATATACCCAGATGGTATCTGAGAAATCTTTTAAAATACAACCCGTTCGCAGTATCGTCTATCGGCTTCAATTAAACTAAAAACTAACCTACATATGTTGGCGGTAATGTAAAAAAAAGCTTTAGAGGTCTATGGATCCCCAGTTGGAACGAAGTTCCTTTCCCTTTGTTGAAGACGTTTACTATACAGTCAGTATAGTTTACATTATAAAATATCAAGTTGATAGAGTTAAATTGTAAATTAAACGATAAAATATATTCATAAAATAAATAATGATAAATTAAACACTGAATGATATTATAACTATTTTCAACTTGTATTAAAACTTTTTCACACTCCATTGTATTGAAGAAAAATATAAATATTAAAAAAATATGAGCCCGACGCGTCAGTTGTCACTTGCCTATAAATATTCGTCTAAGAGCTAGCAACGGTTTCGACAGCGAATTGCAATAAGCCAGTTTTTTATATATCTTTATGTTCGTCCGAACAGCGTGCGAGCTACCTGGCTGCTGGTAAACGTTGCGTTTATTAGTGCATATCGCACCTTTACAGGAAAAATATTGATTTTTATATAATTTTAGAATGTTTTGTTTTTCAATAAGTTTGAAACGCTACTAAAACATGAAATTATTATTGCCAAACATTTTTCATATTAACAATAATGTGCCCGATGCTATTTTTGTAAATAAGAAAAGTATGTTCAAACCATGTCAAGATAGCTGTAATATTAATCTTATTTTATTTAGACATAAAAGAGGGTAAATTAAAAATGATATCTATAGAATAACTTACCTATAGCTATAGTTTAGCGCAACACTAGCTGTACTTCATATTAACCAGCTTTTCTAAAATTCTCGTTCTTCCAACGTTGCTGGCTCTTGTATTAAGGTGTCGCAAAAAGTCTAGTTACATTAACTACGAATTTTTGTCTTTCGTTATCCTGGAGCACCCCTTGCATTTTATGGGACAAAAAGTATCCTAGATATATCCTTGTAATGTTAGTTCTCACTGTGTCAAGTTTTGTCAAAATTGGTTCAGTACTTTCAGAGTGATACGTGTTCACAGGGACAGACAGACAGACAGACAAAAATTCTAAAAGGATTACTTTTGGCTTCTATATCGATAACAAAGTCTACCCCGATCAAAATTTTCAAAAAATATTTAATGTACAGATTTGGCTTTGTTACAGTTTTATTATAGTAATAGATAAAATGTATTGACTGCAAGAAAAAAAATGTATTATATTTTATTCAGAAAAGAGACACGATATTCCGGTAGACAGATATTAATACGGGAAAAAAAACCTTTATACCTTTTATTAAACTCAAATTTCGATCGCTCGTATAATTAAATTTACCTACACATTTAATACTTCATTATAAGCCGTAATAAATGTACGCAGCGCCAATAAGTCTGGCTTTGTTATATTATATACATTCTGCGAATTGTGATTCACGATAACTAGCTGTAGTAACATTAGTTGCTCTTATCGTGGAAGTCTGTGGTTTTGCATGCAAAGACAGAGTTACCAATACTTTTTTTCTATTATCGACAGTCCTCGTACCGTATTAATACAAGCATTAACCGTAATATAAGTCCTTCCATCCCTAATACAATGTACTTTTATTTTGAGAAACTTGCTTAGGTACTAGTTTTGTGTTTGAGTTTTTCATATTTATGTTTAGTTTGATATTTATTTCATTTGGTTTATCAACAGAAAACAAAATATATAAAAAAATATGAAAGTTACCACCTACAAAACGATTGAGTATATTATAAATTAGCAGGCACGGCAGACGTTGTCCCGCCCTTATTATAAAAAAATTCTGGACAAATTATATACCAAAATGTTCCTCGTGATTCACTTTATCCACTGGTGAAAACCGTATAAAGATCCGTTCAGTAGTTTTTGAGTTTATCGCGAACAGACAGACAGACAGACAGACAGACGCGGTAGAGGACTTTGTTTTATACTATGTAATGAAGTTACAGGATGTTTTTGCGTGCAAATATCATTTTTTAATCATCGAAATATTATACAGACCACTGAAATTGTCGCTTATATTACTATTGTATGCTTTTCGCATTCTGTATAACGGACTATTATAATAAGAGACATTATTTGAGCAATGCGGCACTATATTTTGATTTCGGTTGACTCTTGTGATTATTGACAGTAGGCTTAACAACTGTGCTGTTTCCCATTTGGAGTTGATTATTTTATGTAGAATGGAATAAGAGCTTAAAGCTAAATATTTTTCTTCTGTAAGACTATTTTTTTGTGGATGCGGATGTGGTACCCTATGTCCTTTCATGTATCCTCGATAACGTGTTTACAAAATGAAATGATAATCGGCCCAATAGTTAAGCTATGAAAGCGTAGTAAGCAAACAAACAGACACATTTTCGCATTTATTTCAGCATCAACAGTATTTTTTGGTTTCATGTGTAATTTGTCCAAATTCACATATTATTATCATGCAAAGGATCAAAATATTTCAATGATTGTTGAAGTGCATTAGAGTGATGATATACAGAAAAACCCATAGTTAATGGTAGGTTAATGGTAATGGATTTTAAGCCTTTTACTTTTATTCACAATTCCAATAACTAAACTAAGTGCTTGTGTTAAATTTTTAACTGAGTTAAATAAAATCAGAATTGTAATTTAAATAGCATACGCGTATTTCTCTAGTAATTTTATTGAAGTGAAAACTTTTTTCGTTGAGCGGTATTTTTTTGGCAGGAGATAAACTTATAATTTCGCGTCATTATATGCTAGTAAGTGTGACCGACCGTATTGAGGTTGCGCAGCTTGCGTCAGACTAGCGACGCCTGATACAGGGGCCTGTGTACATGTAATATTGATATTTTGTATTGAGATAGTGCAACTGTTATATGTTTGATGAATTAATAAGCTGTATAAAAAGTATATAATTATCATTCGCAGTGCAAACAGATGTGAAAGTGAAACTAATGATAATAATTTCAATTTACAAATTATGAAATTTAGATAAGTCATACTATAATTGATTTAGAAATTTAAAAAGTACACAGTTGTTCCATTGTTTTGAGTTTTTACTTCCGTCGGCCGTCCTTATGACTGCTTCGACTTTTTTTCTCACGTCTTATTTGTAGTTGTAATATGTATAACTTATTAACAATATTCTTTATAAATTTATTTATTAACGTTTTTGTATTTTGGTATGGGAAGGTTATGAAATAATCGAAATAAAAACAAGTATAACATAGTTAACATTATATCTTTGATCTAACATAATATTATGAATGGAAGACCTCATCACGATGAAGAAATAAGCTTTTTGTTGAGAACATGTTTTTGTGTAGATTTGATAAAGGAAAACGCACTGTTTTCCTTAATATTTACAAAGTTACGTGTACCAATACTGGTCTAATCTGTTAATCTTTTACAACTTTATGACGTCACCTAACGCTACACACACATGCATAGCGAACGAGTATATTTTGGTGACGTCTTTTTTTAGGTTTTATAACAAAGCCCCAAAGCACATCACCAATTTGCCGGATAACGAGTTCAAGCACCATGTCAAGTGGCCTTTAATGTAAAAAGGCTCTTATTATAGGGTGGATTAATATGTGAAGGATGGTGACGTCTGGAAATGACGCCCCTTTATGTGCATCCACTAAAAACGAATGTAACGTCTATGTTTTGTAAAAATATAAAATATATCATGAAAAGATAAACCCGATCAGGTTTCTTGTCGGTTCATCTCGATGGCTGGGTTGTTTTCCGAACCGGTGGTAGCTTTGACGTTCATAAGTACCTTCTCAGGACCTAAATCGAATAAAGTATTTTTGATATTCTGTTTTTGCGTCATCTCGTATCGGACGCAATTCACAAATTTTCCCGAGCCACATATATCTGAAAATATATTATAACACGATGATGTTAACATTAAGTTTAGTGGTTTTTAACTCTTTTGCATAAAATAATCCCTTGAAACTCTATTTATTTATTTCGCTATAACCATATCTACGACATATGAATATTCGTATACGCAAAACTAGTGCCATCTATGACAATTACAATTTATACATATAATAAGAATGTAAATCTACTGTGTCTGTACTTTTTAGATTTTTATGAAGAAAATTGTTGCAGGTGTCTTGGAATAAGTAATATAATACATTTCAGTCATTTTTACAAATGTCTGTTTCTCTGTCTTTCTGTTCGTTTGTTTTAACACGCATCATTGCTTTTTACATACATTTAGTCTTAGTTTCATTAAAATCGGTTCACTCTATTAAAAGTTATTGTAAGTTTAATGACGACGCGACTTACGTACGAGAAAAAGGTAGATAAGTAAATGGACCTTAGATGATTCAGATGATTTTATTAGTCACTTTTTTTTAACCTAATTCCACGCGGATGGCGTCTCGAGCACAGCTAGCTAATAAGTTCATGTTACATTCAAAATACATTCAAAAAGTTCATGTTACATATATAATATATCTTCTTCATATATAAATTTCTTTTGTACGTATGTCACTGAACTCCTCCTAAACGGCTGGACCGATTTTGAAGAAATTTTGTGTGCGTGTTCCAGTGGATCCGAGAATGGTTTAGATTCACATTTAGACCCGGTAGGTGGCGCTGCGGTTGAATTTTAGATTTTTTTTATTATCAAGGCAGGACAACGTCCACACGGCCCGCTAGTATATGTATATATTTTTTCATTTTATGATTACCTAGTACACTTCAAACATGACTGCCTTATCTTACCTAAGTCACTGACAATTTTATTGATATTTAAATGCATATAATTCAAACTTGTCTGCAAAATTTGTACAGAACAGAGGAATAGTTACACCATAAAATAAGTGATCAAAATGGTGTTAATAAATGATACGAATTCTAATGTATGCATATATTACACACACTCTCGGTCCCATATCGAATGAACTCATACGATATTTTTAGTAAAACTCATATTCTGTATTTATGAGGAGATATGTAAAATTTTAGCCAGTATGTGGAAGAAGTGCAGAGCGCGTAGTGTCCGAGGCGCGGCACGGTCAGCGCCATGCGAGACGCAACGAACAGCGGCGAGGAGCCGCGCGGGGCCGCGAGAAGCGCATCTTGTAAACAAAACAGCGACGAGTTGATAGTAATAAGCCGCAATTCTCAATCCACGCTCATTCCGTCGCGAGACGCCGCCCGCGACGAACGTACGCGACAAAATGATTGATTACGCGCGCCCCTACGAACAAAACATGTGCGATTTCTACTTACCACCTACGGCGCCCGCGCCCACGCGACTTGACGATTTTCAGGTCTTCAGGAAAGGCACCGCTTCCCACATATATGGAAGTTATTACTCCACACCGACCTACGATTCTTATGCAGAACCAGAGATTGATAATGCAGTCAACGTTTACCATACTCTCGTCAGCTGCAGGGAGTACCCGCGCGACGATTGGAAATACAAAGTGGTGGCCGACTGGACGGAAGACGATACGGTATCTTGGATCATCGATACCGTACAGTGCATGGGGATCAGTGAATTCGAAGTACCGTTCCTCAATTTCAGAGTATGCGGTTTGGAATTGCGGAATATGAAACGAGAGGATGTCTTACAACGGATGGCACATCCCAGTATTGACCCGTCTTCGTCTAGAAGGATAGCTGATAATGTATTTGAAAAGTTACACGCGAGACTCCAAGAAGACACCCTAAGGCAATCTTCAATATTCAGATATGCTGAGAGTGAGCCGTACCACCACGAACAACAAACAGTTTTGGATTTGGATACAATTGGCCATAAAAATAGACTATACACGTCAGATTATAAACCAAATGATAGTTCATTGCTCCAAGGAGCTTGTGATTCGAGTGACGATGCTGAGGACGTTTACCGTTCCTCCGAAACAGCATCCCCTGAGTACTCGTATGGTAGTGATGGGAGTAAATCTGGAGATGAAGATGACAAAAGGAAATTGTTTAAAAGACCACCAGGCAGACCGAAAGGTAGCGGTCGAAAGACGTTCAAGCGTCCGCGCAGCGTATCCGTACCAGAGTTCCTCAGGAATTTATTATTGGACCCATGCTATTGTCCATCGATAATCAAATGGGAGGATCATTCTTCAGGCAAATTCAGGTAAGTTTTAAACATTTTACGATCATTCTTAGTATTTTAAATACCCGAGAATACGTCTTACACGGTTCATACATTATTTATTATTTGCAAGGCACGTGGTTTAGCATCATTTCGCAATACAATGTTGGACTAATTACTATTGAAGCTGTGTACAACGTGTCTTGTCATATATTGCTGATAATTATAAGTATTCAGTATCTATCTTGTTGGAATTTGAGATTTCATAGATTTTATAAGTTTTCATAGAAATACGTGGCTTTAATTACATTTTTTTTTAGAGTTGTGCGTATTTCGTTTTTTTTGTTTACTTTGTTTATCTATATATTAATTATTGTTATATATTTATTAATATACAAAAGAGCTTCCCCTAAAATTGTTTATATTCTACCTAAAATATGTCAGTTGAATTATATTATTTTCTCTCAAACGTATTGTTCTTTAGAGTACAATAACCAGTTTCATCACAATATTTTATTTGACACATTAAATATTTAATTGATAGCAAGGTATTAGCAGTGATTTTAACATTTACATCTACTGATTAGAATCTCGAATCCATATAAATATAGATTATTAACCACAATGTTTATTTTGAGTTTATAGTATTATTTTTCGACTACCATTTATACGAACTATTATTCCAATGAATAACGATTAAAGTGTTTTCTCAGACGAATTCCAATCCGATGCATAAATTGACTATAAATATAATAATCAAATTAGTTTAAAACGAACGTTGTATAGCTTTATGTCTGCACTTAACATAAGGTTATTCAAAGAACGAAGATAAAAATCAACACGCATTTGTATTAAGTATTTTTTGCTCCTATCAAAACCTGCAAATCAAATACGACGTAGATATTTATTTATTGATAATATAATACCGTCTTGGTGATCTGAACTTCAACTAAAGTCTATATGGTTTTATTTCACTGCAACCTACTAATAATAAATGGGCCAGTCGGTTTGAAGTATTTTGCAGATTTGTCATTTGTTGGGTTTACAAAATAATCAGTTATTGTTGTGCAATTCGCTTCAATATTTAATTTCACACTTGGACGCATAAAATTAATAAGAAACTTAAGTCAAAATTAATCCAACGAGAATGATCTTGGAAGAAAACTAAAAAAATCTGTATCTTTTCTATATACTATTGATTAGTAAACGTTGATAATAGAATTGATATTGGCAATTTTACCCAGAAAATTGTTACATATTTATTTGAGTAGTTCCTTAATTTGATGTTGATTTTCCTTGAGTTTGTATTCATATTTTGTAACAAAATGTTCACCGATTTGCGATTTGCGGTTGCTAAGGATGTAAATTATATAATATACGTATCATAACATAATTGGTAAGAATTATTATTTAGAAGTTCAATTTGTTTTGATTTAGAATGTTAAAGTAAACGATATATAAGATGGTGTTCTTGAAACTGGTGAAATATCTGTATACCGTGAGAGAAATTCAGATTGAGAATTATGAGCTTTTCACGATAATTAGAGTACAATGTCATAGTTGAATGAGTTCTTAATGAACCGAATAAAGCTTAAATTTATAACTCCGTGTAGGATTCGACCTTTCAGAAAGGGCAATAAAAATATCAGTATAAGTGTATAATATCATGATGTCTTTATGTACGAACGTAACCCATATAATAAACATACACCTTGAATTGAAGGATTCAACGTCAGTCGATGCGATAGCAAGTAATTATTTACAACAATAATCGTCCCAACAAGTTTTAATCTTTACTTGTGAAGAGTAAACTGCACATAGCAACGATTGTCATCGATGTCCGTTCATTTATAAAAGCTGGTTAATATATTTCTTTCAGAATAACAGGATTTTGTATAATAAAACATTTTATGGATGATATAGAGTATATAACAACTTTTGAATAAACTCTCCGTTAGCAAAAGAAACCCTTAAATTGGTCATAGAAATGTTAAATATTGGAACTCAGAACTTAATGTTCCAATATAACATACTTAATAATCATTAGGATAGCCCGAAGAAAATATTTACAAAAATGTTGAAATAAAAACATATTATTTTAGATAAAATAGTAACTAAAGCGTACCGCACCTCGTCCATTAAAATTCCCAAAACAAAACAAAGTAACATGCTCTCAATATTTCTTGGTACTGTAATCTGGCGTGTGATTATGCGAGTTACAATTATCAATTAAAACATATCTCATGACTAATTCATTTTATAAACAATCTAGTATCTACAACGATATCAACATATTCTATCTATTCAATCATAGTGATTTTTGCATTTTTTTTTTCGGTTCTTACAACTGATGTATGCCAGCTCCATCGCATATTAATTATGTATTTAAAATACTGATTTTAAGAGTTATGTGAACATTACGTCGAGTCAAATATAAAAACAATTGCCGATCGAAACTAGAAAAATATGAGATTTAATCAAAAATATCTTGTTAGAATAACACCTTCGAAGAATATATATTGAGCATCATTCAACATTATTTAAATATTTCTGTTTCTTTAACCTCCACATTAACGTGGTGGCCATTGTTTGTTCCAAAATTTCACGTATAGGTATGCATTTGCAATGTTATCTCAACAACCTCATCCGTCTCTCTTAAACCCAAAGGTAATATACCTACCTTTTTAGGTATTGCAAGGTCAACGGCACGGTATTCGGCCAATATTTTGAATTTTAAAGCCGAAGATTCACAAAAGCCCGGTTTTTTAATAACACGTGTGGTTTTTATTGCTTGTCTCAACCTTGCGATGCCGGTCACAGTGGCCTTGGTTAATGGTTCACGTGTTGATGCGAATTTATCTTATATTCATGCTTAAGTCAAAACGGGTTATACAGAAGCATTTGTAAAGGCTGTTTGAAGTTAAAATAGCAAATAGGTTTAGCTTCATGAATCTGAATTTCATTAAGTTGATTGGTTTTAGCAATTCGTTCGACTACATTAACCGTAAATCCAACATAATGTATGTTCCAGTCACTCAGTCAGTGATATTAGGTATTCAGTTCTTTTCCTAAATTCACGATTTCATCTTTTTGGTCATTATTCGTTATTCTGGCGATTTTGATGTCAAAAGGTTTACCTATAATACAGTAGTAATATGCGTTATATCGTTTTACTATCGTAGTATAATACATCTAATACGGGCATGCGAACCTATAACAGATGGTTAATATATTCAAAATGACATAAAATAATTGAAATCAATCATCACAATATTATTAGGAATATTGTAAATTATAATGATAGAATAATTATAATTAGGTATGTAAAAAGATTTCTGCTTACACCCCAAGATGTTATTGTCCGCGTTAAAGGCGAAGTAGGTTGTACAAACCTACATACATGAGTTCGTATGTAAGTAGAATGAGTATATGTATAGGATGAAACCGGTCCGCAGGATTCTAAGTAACGCTTTATAAAAACACGTTTATAAGTATTTATATTGCAATGTTGATGGAGTTTATAATTTATTATAACATCTACGCCATCTTGGACAAAGATCTCTACTCTGTTATTCTCTTCTCAAGAATTAGGACTACTTGAAGAATTCCTTTGCCTTGTTTCTACTATACAATAATTAATTCGACTTGTCATTGCAATTCATCACTATGGTTGCTGGAACCTGCCGTTATAATGATTCGCTCTGTCGACTCTCGTTTAGGAATAGGCTTTGTATTGTTGTATTTTTTGGCCGATAAATTTTTTAATAAGTGGTATTAAAAAAAGGAACAAAAAAGTTTTGCGATTCTACGACGTAGTCTTGAATTTAGGATTTATCGCGGCTTTCTAGATGGCTACTATATATGGAATTTAGTTTAAAGATAGGAAAAAATCGTCGCATTCAATATCATATACAGCTTCAATAGACAATGATCTGCGTCCAAAAGCGTTGTTTTTAATTTCAAAGCAGCAATCAGCCACGTTTGCGATCAAATCAGTTTTCAGTTGAATTATTTGATTGTTGTGATTTTTTGTGCGTCGCGGCGTGGCCTCCACTTTTTGCTGAATGGCTGACTCGAACGAAATAACTATTGAGTTTTTATTATAGGAAGTTGCTATGTAGTTACAGGTTAACTTATACTCTCACGATGTCTTGACAGCTATATTACAATAATTTTATACCTTCTATAAGGAGGTCGAGAGAGTTGAGCTATAAGTTATTTTAATACTAATCATATACTCAAAATTATTATTAAACCTTATTCTATATAAGCTGTTTTCATAGCGAGCTTAAGAGTTATTCAAGGTTTATCAATGTATAATACAATACTTTGTTTGTTGTTTGGTGATTCAAATCTATTGGTTAAAGAAATCTGAGAGAGTTTAACGACTTGAGATTTAGAGTCAGAGACTGTTTTAAGGTGTATAAATTCTTGAAGGTTAACAGTTATGACCTTCATTATATTATGAGATTTAGTAGTAATCCTTATTGTAAAGCTCGCCAGGTTAGGTCTCACCCTTTAATTGTAATCCTGTCGTGAAGTATGTCTTGGTGACTAAATTTAGAATCATTTTCCTCTCGAAGCTTAGTTTGATTGTGAATAAATATTCGCTGTAACATAATATAAAAATAAATGTACTTGAATTATCAGATAGAACGAACATCGTGTAGCAAGTACAAAGATTCGGATGTAGCCGATAGCTGCCGCCCCGGGGACGGTGAAATAGGGCGCGCCCGCCCTTGCACTGTACTATTATAGATTTTTTTCGGTTTTTCTTCCGGGGTTGCTACGCGTCCAAGGCCGTCAGCTTCCGGGTACAGCCGGGATACACGTGGCGTCCTACGATTATTAACGTCGAGAGAAAATTCTCGGAAAATTTATTAAGATTTTTTTTTGTATTTCTTTTGATGTACATTTTTTTCTTGAACGTGTAAAAGCTTTATATACTAATTTTATTTAATGGCATCACCCGACTTAATTTCTGCCGATAGATAATAATTACAAAAATACTTTCAAGTTATATAAAAATTAAACATTTCAAAGAAAATGGTATATTTGAAGTTCATAATTTCTATACTTTTTGACTGATAACACATCTAAGTGTTTTGTTTATACAATTCATTTACCGTAACTCACCAACAGGTAGGGCATGGCTGTATTTTTTTTCTTAAGTTTTGTATTGTTATTTAATGCGGACGAAACTGCAGCGGTTACTAGTAAATATATAAAAAAAATGAACCATATTTTGTTTGTTTCTTTTCGAGAATCTGAACATTCCTTTTAACCAAACAAATTAATATTTCATTGTACGACTAATATGAGGGTAAATTAAACTTTAACACTTACAACTTAAAGTTATAAGTAATAAGATTATTTTAGACTTAGACTTCAATTAATACGAATTGTAATGTACAGGTTTAACTTGACGAGTTAAAAAATATAGCCTGAATAAAATAAAAATTAGGAAGTAATGAATAATAACGAGTCATTTAGTTGACTGGATTTCGTAGTATTTCTCATTCTTTACTCGGTAGCCGCCGTCACAATATCATCATCGTCATCAGCCTCTAAGAGACCCACTGGGCCATAAGCCATTTCCCGAAGGAAGGTACGGGGGCATAATCACCACGCCAGCAATAATGTATAGGCGACTACTTTTTTTTTCGAACTGACTACGCTATTGACCTATCAAGGTCTTAAAGCTTCACCGGACTACATATAGGCGACTTCAAACTTTGAGAAATCAACAGTTCTTTGTTTTCCCACATACTGTGGTACTACAAGAACATTTCTCATCTTCAAGTTTCCGCACGGTGTTCTCCTTCACCGTCAGCCGATAGTGTTACCAGTTTAAATTATTAAATGTAAGTGAATTCAGAAAAAAATCGTTGGTACCTGTCGAACCTGCGGAAATCGGAATGATATTCCACAGGTCAAACCACTAGAATACCACGACTTTACAATACAATCCTGCTATAATCACAATCATAACTTTTAAATGGAAATCGGTGATCATAATAACTGGACGGAAATCCCAGGGTCGATGCTAAGCTTATCGGTCGCCGTTTCTTCGTATCACGTCTTTACAAGCGACCTTCACGTAGACATGTCAGATAAGAAAATAAAATATATATTACGTTACCATCAATACATAATTTAATTTATATAATTTTCACACGAATTATCGCGCCTTTATAACGACTTTATTTCATTACTTTTGTATATTTTTTTAATATACGCGACAGTAATGATTATTAATTAGTAAACTTTGTAATTACTTTATGTTGAGAAAAAAAGTCACGAATTACATTAAAAAAAAACACTAGCATAATTGTATGATTCGATTTACACAATTCTGTAATTTTATACAACTACATCAATTTTAATTTTGATGTCGACGATTAAAAGAATATTCTGAATACAACAATTCTTCATGATCTAATATGAATTTATGAAGAAATCAATCCATACATTACGCAAACAAACATGGTCGATGAGAATATATATACTATATATTAATTTTAGTCGAAAAAAAAGAAAACACTAATTATATGTGTATATAAAGAAATAAATTGTGATTATGTGCTACGTTTTTAGATCATCTCATAAATATCTTTTTCTATTTGAATAATGTGATACGATATAATAATATTTATATAATATACATTTTATATATAATATAAAATCTTAGTTATTTCAAAGATGCTTGAAACTTACTTAGGAATATTTGTAGTACTAACAAATATATTAGATATATATAAAGTACATATATAGGTCTATATAGGACACAATCTTACCTAATATTACATTATGTAGCTTATAAATGTAACACGCTAAACCAAGGCAATAGTAGATACTTCGCCTTGAAGGTGATAGCTAAATAAGCGGGCATTAGAAAAAGCAAACTATGTTACGATTTAGTCACGACACTTTCCATCACTTAAAGCTTTGTAAAAGCATATACAGTGACACCTTCATTAGGGAATTAGCATAATGATCAACCCACAACCCTTTAATCACCATTATATTTAAAATATTTCGTTCCTTAACTAACTAATTAAGAATGTACTCTTTACTGAACTGTATATGTTTTGTGGTGTGTAGGTAGCGTAACTAAGATAGTCTACTCGTGCCTCAGGTTTATATATATTTTTCGGTTTAAAATTTTGTTTTGATTATCATAAAACTGTGATTATAACACTTCAAATGTCTGGATCAACGAAGCAAAACATAACGCGTATATTTAAAATTAAAATTTATATGTAATTTTATTAATTGTATAATCGTTGTGATATTAATTTTTGTTTCGTCAATTTTCACCGATCTTTGATTTTTTTATCCATTATAATGGTGGCATCATTCTTTTCGTCGGCGGTCTAGTGTTTTGACCGGTGGAATATCAATCTGATATCCGCAGGTTTAATCCCTGCATGTACCAACGATTATTTCGGAATTCGCGTACATTTACTAATTTAAATTGGTAACGCTATCGACTGACGGTAGGAAATCTGGACCTGGGAAATGTTCTTGTAGTGGTAGGTGTGTAGGTATAATATAGAACTGTAGATTTCTCGGAGTTTGAAATCGCCAATACGTCGTAGGTTGGTGATTATGCTCATACCTTCCTTCGAGAACAGGCCTGTTGCACTACGGTGGAGCTCTTACAGGCTGATGAAGATGATCATTTGATATATTGTTAATTAAAATTATGTACACTTAGAAATATAAATCTTTACTAATATTATAAACACGAAAATGTGTTTGTTTGTTACTCATTCAGTCGTTACCTACTGAACTAATAATACCATGAAATTTTGCATACGTGTTGTTATGAGTACACAAGAGGACATAGGGTACTTTTTATCGAGAAAGAATGAGGGATACATCAAACGTACATTAAGGTAAACGAAGCCGCTAGCAAAAGCTAGTTATAAATAATTGATGGTTTCTTTTTTGTATACTGTATTACAAATAACACCGATCAAATATTTCATCGTCGATCGACGATCTCTCAGCCATAGGATATAGTTAACTCCGTAAAGCGACAAACTAAAGAGAGTGACTGTTACGAGATTATCAGCATAGTCTAGACTTAGTTGGGTAAATATCTCTACCAACTTCTTGGTTCATGAATATATACCAGTTGATTGCTGATCCGATTTTAGCCGTTCCTAATATTTTATGTTATTTTTCAAGATCTTCAAGTTTTGTACATGTAAGACATGAGGATCATAAAAAAAACTAAAAACCTTGTAGACGGCAAAATTTGAATTTCGTTCTCGGTGTATAAAAACTGGAAATCTTAAAAAAATTAAACGTGTTATAGGAACGATTACTTAGAAATGTATCGACACATATACATATTATTTCACATCAGAACACCTGTAAATGCATATAAAAAATTAATATTATATTAATGTTAAAGTTATCAGAATACCTAATTACGAAGAAACGTATCCAGAGCGTATAAAAATAAAAAAAGCTTTCGCAGTAATCATCCGCGGCAGCCCTGCTGCGTTACCATGGCAACGCGCCCGGGAAGCTTCCAGTCACGTGTCACGGGCACTTCCGCGTTTTTCTTTTCTCTCCGCGCGCGTTTTTTCCCCCCAACGTAGTAGGGTGCTGCCTTACGCCCCCGCCCTACCCCCGGCTCGTGTACACGCGGCTTAATTGCGTCTGTGAGTGTGGTCCAGAGAAATTAGAGCGAGGTTAGTTTACGTAACAGAGAAAGACTTTTTTTTCAATATTCCTAACTAGCTTCCGCCCGCAACTTCGTCCGCGTGGAACAGTTACTTTGGGCTAACGCTGACTTTAACTCGCGACTTCAATTACGTACAAGGTGCTTTTTTTTTAAATAATACGTTTGTTAACCCCGATTTTGAAACACTCTTCATGAGTGTTCCGCTCCTCTTGACCGTAACGTGATGATATATATAGCCTTCCTCGATAAATGAGCTATCTAATGTTGCAAGAATTTTTCAAATCGACCAGTAGTTTCTGAGATTAGCGCGTTCAAACAAACAAACTCTTCAGCTTTATTATATTAATATAGATTTGCGTTTCAAAAAGACATAAGAATTGACTTTAAAATCTCATCGAGGGTCAACCGAAGAGATCGGTCGGAAGATTACATATGGCAGAAGAGTTAATCTTAAGATATTACTATGGTGCAACAAAACAGGATAACGATAGGAGTTAGTATATCACAGGAAGATTGAAAATAGCATCAGTGAGAAAGAAATTGCACGGTCATATAATTTGAGGAGAGATAAAAGTCATACTAGATTGTAGGTGGTAGAGGCACGCTGAAAATATTACTGGTTTCAGCATGAATGTGTCGGCTCGCCCGCGGTACTACCACTCGACCCACAGAAAACTGACGTGAAGTAACAGTGTTGTGTTTCGTTATGTTCGGTCAGTGAGAGCACCGGAGGTCCACCTCCCCTCCCCTCTGCCCTCCCCCTCTCCTCACCGTCCCCCCTACCCCCATATACAAGCTGGCAACGCACTTGCGCCACTCCTGGTGTTGCTAGTGTCTAAGGACGCCGGTGATCACTTAACATCAGGTGACCCACCTGTTCGTTTGTCTCATATGATATTAAAAAAAAACTAGAGCAGTAAGTATGAAGGTGGACGGATATAGAAATAGAGGAAAATCGAATGGAATCAAGGAGTTATGTTTTTCAAATGTGTTAAGTTGACAGCTCATAGAAGGTAGTAAAAGAAGATTTCAAAAACTATGTCACGTCGACAAATATACGAAAAAGCTTTATTATTTGTGTATAATTGTAAAAAAAAACATAATGACTCCCTGTGAGGTCAGTTAGGTCACTCCTAAACGCGTCTAGATAAGGGCATTAATCTGTGACCTTGTTCCAACAGTATGGTCGTTTGTTTATTATGTAGATATATATATATGTGTAATATATATTGTGTAATAATATTCAGTTAGTAATATTACAGACAGTTAATTGGCAAGATAGTAATTTATGTTAACAATGTATTATTTGTGGCGTAAATACTTTAATTATGTTATAGCAGGTGCACGCGGGTTTGTTCTCTTCGGAATTACTTATTTTTAACTTTCTATTTTGTCTGGATTAACTCATTGTTGTCACTACGAGCGATACGTGATGCAATACGTATATAATATCTACCTGTATGTAGAAATCTAATCAAAATATGTCTCGCCGTTAACTATATTTATCTTTAATGAGTTTAGTGATTTCTGTGAACTTGAGCTTCACCAATTTTTATCATTTTACAATCACACATCGAAAATTCCAATTCATTGACATTTTTTTTAAATAATACATGAATACCAATGCAAGTAACATAATATATACCTTTTTTCAACAATAACGTTTTGGATGAGGAAAACATTAAAGCATGCAGGAAAATTTAACGCAAATAAAATGTCCTGGGATTATCCCGTAGGTAAATATAGACCAATTAACGTATTTACCACTCTTCTTATCAACTGTATGGTCACCATGGTAATGTTTTATTAATTAATATTACTTGTGACATTATGTACAATAATAACGTTTTAGACTACATAAATTGAAGCATTGGGAATATTCCAGATGACGTGTGAAATTAAAGCTTGAACAATTTTTAATAAAAATATGGCAAAGGAGTTACATTGTTCTGCCAAAAAATATTTTATATATGTACTACATATATACACAATACATCTACTTATGTTATTAAATTTGTACGCAGGAATTTTTGACGGGATCTCGAATTGTCATGTAGTGAACTTTATATTTTATTCATGATTTTGTGTTATTTGGCTCTATATTTTGTAATATTGGTGGTATTTTACGTAATACAGTTTGGTTATTGTGCACAAGTGAAGTGGGTCGGAAATAATACCACGGCTCATGGATTCTGACTTGCTAAAACTCTCCGGAAAGTTGTAACAAAACCCCCACCATCTTGTTAGTTCATTGATCTCAAGAAACTAGTAATATAACCTACTCGACAATGGCAGTAACAATCTACTAGAAGCTTGGTTGATATACATAAAATAAATAAAAAAAAGTTGTATGTAATCTATACTGTCCTAAACAGATATAATTAACTGAGAAGTTAAATGACCAAACACTTTTACTGGTTAATAATTCTCCGAAACATCTTTAACTTATTTTTACAGAAGAGACGGAACTATTTTCAGACACTGATTCATTATCCATCTTAAAATAAACAGAACAAGAAACACGCTGAATAATTACGGCATAATATGATGGTCTCCTCCATTCTACACTGTTAATTAGCATCGAAATATACACCTTTTATAAACACACCTCGCACAATCCTCTCCTTTTCAGTCTTACTCCACTTTCATATCCCTACTTCACGTACTTTGCCTCTCCATCGGTGTCATCCTATGTTATTACTTCTCAATGTCTTCTTTAGTATTATTCTATTTACAGTGAAGTCTCAGTCAGCTTTATTAACTTTTTCATTGTATCGTATTGACTCTAGTATCCACGTCGTTCTTGGTTTCCCACAAATAAAGACGAGGATAATGAGGTATTGTGTAGAAAATTATTCATTTTTGTATTTGAATTAAAATTAATTGTATATAGTTAAGGTGTTTATATTTGTAAAATAGATCGTTTGGAAAAAAATAGATTTCTCTGAAACAAACTACTCTGTGTAAGGCCTTGCACCAAATTCCCAGCAACATTTCTTTTTCGTGAAAATCTATTTATAACTAAGGCAGCCTCGTGTTCTCCTACTCAGTCTATACGTAAACTCTATGCTTGTTGGGATAAGGTTGAGAATCGTGTGTTACACAACTATAAGTATATTTTTTTATAGTGCCTCTATTATATTGATTAAGACGGCACCCTCTTCCGGCAGCGCCGCTACTAAGATTTCTTCTTCTGCCTTTGTTTTTTTGGTGTTAAGCCATTTTTAATTAGAACTAATACTTAAGTACAAAATTACTGCATTATAATTTATTTTATTGTCCACCTTTGTGATTGTAACAATATTAACACGCTATTTTCGGGATATACGTTCGTGGATTTCTTAAATTTTCTTTCTAGCATTGTTTGTTATTACAATGAATAAATAATATGCAACATATTTGCACATTCGAATAAAAACTAAATTAGAAATTCAATTAGCTAGACTCTAACGTTGATCTACGAAATGCAGATGTCGTTTATTATTCGTGCTAAGACATAATTGTATAAAAAAGTAAACGGGATAAATGTACTTAGATGGTTACTGTCGTGGCTATTTGATTATTTCACGTTAAATAATTGTCAGTTATTTACTTAGCACAATACATGTCATTGTAACTAACAGTAATCGTTTCTGTAAATCGGGAAGAAGTAATTGTTATATCTTTTTAAGACTTCATTTATTTCGTGCTGTTAGGAATTATGGAAAAGAACATTTTGCAGTCCGATTTGGAAAGAATCGGTGAGCATGTTGTTCTACTCCTGTCTCAGAATATTAACATACCAATAAGATGGAAGAGAAAATAATAATTCTAATAACTTATCGGCTCATTTTAGTATTAAACAATATATATATATATATATATCTTATTATTCATGATAATATTGCAATGGTAAAGGTCCCATTTCATTCCGAATGTTTTGTAAGTAGACAACAAGACACTCGAATCTTTTGCTATGACTATTAGAGCATATCTCTTGCGTCATGTTTTCACCAGGTTAAGAGATTTATTTGTCATGTCATGTCCTTATTAGTGACTTTTGAAGCAGTGGTGGCTAATTAATCGAGTGTTTGGATAACGCTTTCATTTATGTATGTTTGAATCCTACGATAAGTCTGGAATCTGATCAAGTAACGGAGGAAATTGCGATGTAAGCGTACGACGGTGGTAGAGTTAAAGTATATATGACGTCAAAAAATTTACGTCATGATCTACATAGATATGTTTTAAAGGTAAATCATAGACAATTAGTATGCAGCATGCGTGACCATACAACGCGGCATTCACTATGATTCATATATCAGAATATCCATTCCGGTGACTTCCACGCGAGACGGAGACGGTGATACGTGCAAACCTGGTGTGCGAGTAAGATAGACAATATGCTTTCATAAAAGACATTTTTATATTTTGCAACAAGTAAACATGTTAAAAAACGATCGTGTTTTGTTACTGTAGAATCAGTTTCTGGATTATGTTTATATAATTGTGTAGCATACAAAAGGAATAAATGTGGAGTTAAGTATACGTAGAGTATACTCTTCTCTGGGTTATGAATTTCCTATTAAAACTCATTATATACATTTCCTCATACATATGTACTTTAGCTCTCAATATGAGAAATTAAATACTAGCAGCCGTTCATGATTTATTTTGTTGTTTGGATATTATTGTTATATTATCTTATTTTAAATCTAATGTTGTATACATCATATGCTGGGATAGTTATCAGATTGTAGTTTTTCAAAATCACTTGATACTTCTTGTCTATTTTGCCCAATTTAAACAACATCTTTATATATTTAGCCCATCACAAACTTTCTCACTTATAATATACTAGCGGGCCCGGCAGACGTTGTCCCGCCCTGATTATAAAAAAATCCTGGACAAATTATATACCAAAACGTTCCTCGTGAATCACTGTATCCAGTGGTGAAAACCGCATAAAGATCCGTTCAGTAGTTTTTGAGTTTATCGCGAACAGACAGACAGACAGACGCGGTAGGGGACTTTGTTTTATACTATGTAATGATTAGAGTTAGGGTAAGTAGGCAATAAAACTTTAATTTGTTATGTCGATATATTTTTGATTACTATCCATTTAACTGTTAGCGTAACCTACATAAAAATGATAAAATAAAAATCGTCATTTTAAACAAATGAACAACACATTTGCGGGTTTTTTGTAGGTTCTTCGAATGTCATGTACTTAGTAGATTTTATTCATCATCATGTGTTATTTAGCTCTATATCTTGTAATATCGGTGGTGTTTAATGTAATATGGTTTGGCTATTGTGCACATATGAAGTGGATGGGATATAATACCACGGAGCAAGGATTCTGACTTGTCACAAAAACTTCTTGAAAAGTTCTAACAAGACGGCCGCCATCTTGTTAGTGTATTGAAATGATCGCAAGAAACTTGTAATACCATTACTTACTCGACAATGGCAGTACTAATAATCTACTAGAAGATTAGTTGCCAAAAATAAAATAAATAAAGCAACATATTTGCAAAAATGTACAATGCCTATCTACATACATCGTAAGTCGTGATGAAGACGAATCTGCGAAATATCCAACGGCTTTTACCACGAAGCTATTAACTGTAAAACAAAAACAAAGTTGTTTTATATTCAAGAAGGCAATATTGCGTTACGTGGAAAGCCGCGTGCCTCTCACCTACGCGTTCCCGTTTGCGTTATAAAAAAAAATACAACATAGGTAGGTTTAATACTCGACGATTTCACAATAAACATTCTGCACGGTGGGATTCCCCGCTGCCCATTCACTGGTTCGTGTGTGTTTATGCACGAACACATGCGAACACATGTCGCAGTCATTTAAAAAATTGGCTTAAACAGAAAACACCTGCCTTTTAACATTGTTGGTACATAGGAGTTATAATTAATTTTTTTAATTAAAATAAAATGTATATGATTTACTTAACACAGCATAAAGGTGATTTTAAACTTCCATTAAATCTTCTGCTCTTGATTAATTGGACGTCAGTTTCCAATATACCTATATGCAAATGCACTATCAGATAATTATTGTTAATTAAAAAATCTAAAAGTTATTTTTCTGTATGTATTTCATAAAAAATATTTAATTGTTTAACATTATTTTCAAAATGATGTTTTTAATATGTGAATATGATAAAAAACACAAGAAACAAAAAATATGATTATAGTTAAAACGATATAAGCAAACCAAAGATTGGCGTTTCAGATTACATTATAAAAAATTGTTCTTAACAAACAAAATATTAAAATTTATTAAACCTATAGTAAAATGGCATGACGATATCGTTGTGGACAAACGATATGAGTGAAGTGGTACAGTTCGTTTGTTACGAAAGATTGTAACGCGATGATTACATTGCAAAATTAATACTGAGTAATTTGTATTACTTTCTTGTCGCGCACTTACTTGTCAGTCTTTAAGTCAGTAATGTTTTATGAAGTAATTTGGGCTAAAATTATTTCAATAAGGAACGCTCCTATCTTCCTCTTTTGGCACATCCCCACTATAAGTAACTAGATATTATTAACTGAATAAAATAATTTTAATAAAAAGCTTGTTCACAAAACCTTTATAATAAAAATCGTGAATACAGAGTGACCTTTACAATTGCTTTATGAATTCTTTAGGTCATAGTAACCAAAGAACAAGTTATAAAAACTTTATCTTTATTAAATACAAACATGTTTACATTGACTGGTTATGTCAGACGTGTTCTTTTGAACCCGGCTCTTATCTAAATGACCCTTGTGAGTATAATGAAAAAATGAGTCATAAGATTTAAGATTGATTTTATTGGGAATAATTTGTATTAAATTATAAGTAAGGTATAGCAATTTCATTGGATGTGTTATATTAATCTTTAAAATATTCCGAAGTGAAACCTTACTCAATGCTTATCTTTTCAAGACAGATATGTATTTTGCCACATATTCACTTAATGTAGTATGCGATTATATGATTTTTTTACGTTGGTTTAGAATTACAAATCATTTAACGCATCACCTTTTCAATTCAATGACTTGACTTCGACAAAGACATTATGAGATAGATAATTTAACCTCTAAATACTTAATTTCATGGAATAAGTTATCAATTAGAAATAGGAGTATTCGTTTGTACGAAAAACTATGCAAATTGTACTCTATAGGTTTTGCGGTTTAACCATAATCATGTCTGATATTAAAAGACGTAACGTTATAAAACGTTAAAACTAGACGGAAGCTGGATAAAGTGTATCTGTTAGAATACACCAATAGCTACTTAGTAACATATTTGAATGAATAATGAAGAAGGAAGATGAAGAAAAAAAATGCGCACTAAAAATCCCGTATCGCAAGCTACGGTTTCATCACTTAAATCTCTAGCTCTTTGCAGGATTCTAACGTACATCAATCGACGCGGTGCCCGAACACGTTACCGTTTAGCTATCGGCTCGAATCTTATCATCACATTATTATAAATTTAAGGACGTCGTATGGCGTCAATAAAATATTACGAGCTTTCATATTAATCTATCCATCGTAATTGAACTGGATTCAAAATAAACTTGAACACTTGCTATAAAGCAGTTAGTTGTGCAGACTTTTTTTCCAAAGTGACTGGTGCATGTGACGTTACCAGGTCAAGCAATATAAAAGTAGCGTTGTATCAATTAACGTCATGTCTGGTAGTGCGTTCAACGATGTTTTGTATTTTAAACATTTTCGGTTTACCGAAAATCTTTCGGCTTTTAAAATCGCAATTACGTAATTAAAAATTGAATAATGTATTATTTTTTAGTAGATGAAAATACGTGGCTCAATATATGCTGGTAATAAATTGAATATTCACGAAGTACTAAGCGTCCTTGACCCTTAGCTTTACAACCATTTCAAAGATAACTGTAACCTAATTTGCATAACAAATGACGTGTGAACATATTGTGTACGAAAATTCAAGGTCTTTCTTTATGCTGTTTGATATTCATACATATATAATTACAAATTATCACGTTTTCTATATAAATTTAAAACTTTTTAAATGTCAACCAATTTATATGACCGTTGACTTGCGCTTTTGAATGTAATTCTTTATATAATATATTATATACATGCATATAATACACA
Source organism: Antheraea yamamai (assembly GCA_036509395.1). Taxonomy (NCBI): domain Eukaryota; kingdom Metazoa; phylum Arthropoda; class Insecta; order Lepidoptera; family Saturniidae; genus Antheraea; species Antheraea yamamai. Next base: position 20,288,378 of record AP028440.1, on the reverse strand, counting down.
CATTAATGTAATATTACATCACTGTTATAGTTTAGCTACCCGAAAATTCGTATTCGGTTTCAGCCGTGTTGTGGCACGTATCCAACCGTGAGAAACTCGCAGTTTGCGAGTAAGCGAGCCAACATGAGGAAAACGTGAACAAAAATAGTAAACAACGTACGATTTATCTATATCATCGGCATCGCAACTGTTTTTAAATTCAGCGGATTAAGATTACCGGTCTGACACAAACTTCAGTGACGTCATACGTAGTATTATATTTGTTTTGCTGTATTTTCCTTTCCAGTGCTATTGATAAATGATTAGATTAGTCGTGATAGTCTGTAAAAGGTCATAGATAAGGCATAGATTGATATCCATTCACTACGAGAAAAGAAAAAAACAGTAAGTAGTCTTATTAGAGAGTTTTGAAATTAGATTGGAATTTAAATATCTCATATCAGACATAAACTAACATTAATATTTGCTTTTAAAGATTATTCAAGTGTATATTTTTGAATCAACATTGCGTTGTAGTTGTTTGTTGAATTGGAAAGATATTATTACATTGCGTGCTTGTTTATATCTATACCAATTTTCAAGACAATTTTATAGTAGAAATATTAAGAAGTATTATGTACAAAACAGTAGCAGCGTAATGCAATTAGTATACAAATATTTTTAAATAATTAAAAATGTTATCCTCAGCATGTCTATAGATAACCAGGGTAATTAAATTGTGCGTTGTTATCGAATATCGAATAGTAGTTAAACCAACTTTATTACACACAAACGTAATAATAATGATGTTTGTTTGGACGTCGTCCCAAAAATCGTTATAACGTGATAATTAAGTAGTGATTGAAGCCAAACTCATTGGAATAACCGTTGTGAATATCGCAATTTCTATATTAAAATATTTTGATTGGAAAATCACACTGTTTTTGAGTGTGGACATATAAAAGAAACAAATAATTCTAGGGGCTTTGCTTTATTGAAAATGTTTAGTTTTCCACTGCAAGGAATATTGTATTTGATGGAAACTACACGCCGTATTTTTTTATTTTCTTTGCTTTTTATGATTATTTATTATCACAATTAAGCACCTATCTCGGGTTCAGTACTATGTCAATATGAAAATACTTAAAATGCCGTTAAACCATATGAGGTACTTATTAAAATGTTGAAATAAAATCGGCTTTTAAACTTTATACTATTTGTGGTGATTTTACCTACCTTGACTTAATACGAATTTGTATACTTATGACAACCACCGTTTGTTAATAGAATAGTAGCTATACGACTGCAAATGTGCCATCTTATCTCCGATAAGTGCCGGAAACATTAAAGAAATGGACACGAACATCAGAACTTGTAACCTGTTTGACTACCTTTAGAAACGAAACCGGAGGACTGTAATGCAAAAAGGTAGCGTGATACGTTTACAACCAATGTTTTAAATATTAATTCATTGGAATCATTAGTTTCAGGTAAATGACAAACTCGGTAAATGGAATTTTGAGATGACATCAGACATTCCTGAGTATATTAACTTGGTTTTCAATTGTCTGTAAAATTTATAATATTAAAAAGATTTTATATATTTCTGAATTTAAAGATACTTTTTTATCGGAGTACGATAAACTGAATGTGTACTGTATCTGATGATAAGTACAATGCGATTCAAACGTCCAGTCGCTATCATGCCGGCCTGCAAACATCTTAGCAGCTAGATATATGATCTTGAAACGAGACAAACTAAAAGAGAGTCACTGTGACGGTTCTATCATAATATGTGTGATTATCGCAACACAGCTTGGTTCGGTACCTTGTCACTTAGTTGCTGAGTATACTTCGGTTGATAACGATAACTACTTCCATATTTATTTCTGCAGCAGACTTGCGCTGCTGCGTTTCGGTTCTAAGACTGTGGTTGGCATTCGAGTATTAGGGGTAGCAATTCGATATAAATAGTCTCAGCACTGCCACTTTCTTAGTTAGACTCCATGTCAGTTTGCTTATTCACAACATAAGAAAGTTTTTATATGTATTTTGTTATAAGCATTTTTTAACCACGTACTAAATGTAAAAAAATATAATAGTGTGTCCCAAATCAAATATTGGTCTAAACTTTTGATCATTCGATCTATACCATTTTATTAAACCGATAAATGGTCTATAGTACATATTATATTTCCATTTAAAATTTTTGCTTCTATATTAATTACCATTTTATAAATTATAACAACTAAAATAATCCTACTACGTTAAGTCGCAAAGTTTCGCTGTGAAGTTATTAAGTCCAACATAATCAGACCCTTGTATTGCTAAAGGTTTAATAATAATATTTTTCATAGTAATTATCGATAATTACAGCGATTTTACCTTCCGCTGTTAATGGACAGGTTCTGTTTTAATACATCGAGATATTTTGCAAGACTGTAAACATAAGTTGCGAGTGGTGATTCATTCGATATTAACTTTACAAGTCACTAACGTTATTAAATTTAATAAATCCAATTATAATCAATTGTTTATAGAAATACATGAAAAAATAAATTATATCAACTAAAAAGGATATTTAAAATGTATTACATATTTGCACACAACAATTACATTGCGCACACAATACATTTGTTTACAAAACTCGCTTAAAAAGAAATAAAAAATATTATTTGTCAAGTATTTTATTATAAACTAGCTGTGTGCGCGACTCCGTCCGCCTGAAATGTAATGTAAAAAAAGAGTGACTAATAAAATCATCTGAATGTATTAAATCCATTCACCTATCTACTTTTCTCTCGTACTTAACTCGCGTCGTCATTAAAATTACAATAACTTTTGATAGTGAACCGATTTTAATTAAAGTAATTCTAAATGATGCTCGAAGATATGCTTTATGATTTTCTTAGTGAAGTTTTATCGTGAACGTAGTACTTTAGCTGCGTGTTTAAACAAACAGACAGACAGAGAGAAAATTTTTGAAATGATTTAAATGTTTTTTATTATCTAGTTATTCCGGGTGTACGCAACAATTTTTTTTCACAAATTTCTGTAACATGTAGATTTTGTGTCACAACCGTATAACTTTCTACCGTATAGTAATCGGTAGTAACGTATTGTAGAGTATTGAAAAAACGATTATTTTAGACTTTACTGTCACGAATATAATTAAAACGAAATCGAATAATACTAGATTATTTTCGATAGATTTATTTATATGCAGATTTAAAGATTTATAATAAACTAAAATATCAGGTAACCTATTGCCATGCAATTAGGAACACCTACGAGTTTTGCTTGGGAAAGATTTCTATGCTATCCAGTTTACCATAAATTGTCAATGAGCGAAGGCAACCAATCTTCCCGAAAATTGGTGTGTCTGGATACTTAAATACGGCGGATATATAACTAATGTCAATTTTGCTATAACTCTGTCGTTTATTTTAATAAAAAATAACATCGACAAATCGTTACGAACATGTGCGAGGTTGCCATAATGTAACTTTATTGAGGTATTATAAATTTAATTAAGATATTGCTATCTTTTTTATCAAAGTAATTACGTCTATCATATATTTCATATAAATGATCGTGTGTTAATTCTTCTTGATTCTTCTCTTCCTAAACGAGTTGACAATTTTTTGTGATTTTTTTTATTCATAGAATAATTTGGATATAGATTATAATCTTATTTTTTCTGTGACCTGTGAACTTGTCTGACAAATGGTTATTACCGGTTTTAATTGTATTTTTAAACGAAAAAATCTTAAAAAACCTAAAACCCTATGAGGTTATCCAGCACTTCCAATGTGAAACTAAAATATAAGGGATTAACTAAAAAAAAAACCAATTTGGAATGAAAAAAATTTTTAAAAAAAAGTCTAGTATCTGTTCAAAAAATAATAAAAAAAAGTTTAATAAAAGAAAAAAAAAAAAAAAAATAAAAAATATTGCAGAAAAATTTCTCCCCAAAACCTCTTAAAATTTCATAACAAAAAAAAATAAAAAATTTAAATTTAATTTAAATAAATTTTTTATTTTTTTTTTTTTTTTTTTTTAAAAAAAATTGAAAAAAAAAATAAAATTTAAATTAAATTTAAATTGATAAAATTTATTTTATTTTTAAAAAAAAAAACTCTTTTTTATAAAGAAAAAAAAAAATAAAAAAAAAATTTTAAAAAAAAAAAAATTTTAAAAAAAAGATAGTAGTAACTAATAATTATTCAAAAAAAAAAAAAAATAACTAATAAAAAAAAAATTAAAAAAAAAACAAAATAATAACAAAAAAAGTGGGGGAGAAAATAAAAACATTAGAGAAAAAGTGGGGAAAAAAAAAAAAAAAAAAAAAAAAAATAAAACTAAAAAAATAAATTTTTAAAATAAAAAAACAAAACAAAAAAAAAAAAAAACAAAAAAAAAAAAAAAAAAAAAAAAAAAATATAAAAAAAAACAAAAAAAAAAAAAAAAAAAAAAAATTTAAAATAAAATTATTCTATAAAAAAAAAAAAAAAAAATAAAAAATAATAATATATAAAAAAAAATATTTTTACTTATTTTAAAAAAAAAATTAAAAAAAAAAAAAAAAAAAAAAAAAAAAAAAAAAAAATATTTTTTAATACAAATTATTAAAAAAAAATAATAAAAAAAAGAAAAAAAATAAAATAAAGTGGGGGTAGTAAAAAAAAAGTAAATAAGATCGGCGCGGAGGAGCGGGTTATTCTGGTGGTTTTTTTTTTTTTTTTTTTTTTAAAAAAAAAAGAGAAAATAAAAATTATTTTTTTTTATAAATTATCTTTATATATAAAAAAAAAAAAAAAAAAAAAAAAAAATAAAAAAAAAAATTAAATAAATAAAAATTTTTTCTTTATCTTATAGAATATTTTAAAAAAAAAAAAAAAAAAAATATAAAAAATATAAAAATAAAATAAAATATCAAAATTATAAAAAAAAAAAAAGTTTTTAAATAGAGGGGTAAAGAAGAAAGAAAAAGGAAAAAAACAGAGAATAAAAATTTTTATTAAAAAAAATAAAAAAAAATATATATTTAAAAAAAAATATAATTTTAGATTTAAAAATAATAAATATTTAGGGAGGTGTAAGGGGAAAGAAAAAAAAAAAAAAAGAAAGAAAAAAAAAAAAAAAAAAAAAAAAAAAAAAAAAAAAAATAATTTTGTTTTATATATAATAAAAAAATTAACCCAAAAAAAATTAAAAAAAAAATAATAAAATAAAATATTAATTAATTTTTTATTATAAAATTATTATAGTCGTATTATAGTTACATTCGATAAGTGGAACTGTTATCGACATCTAGATTTATTTTATGTATTTCATAGTTTTTTTACATTAAAGAAAACGCATAGTCTCCGTTCTTCAAACTCCCAGCATTTATATTAATATGATATTTATAGCAGCAGCAGCAGATATTTTCTGATCTAATTATTTCATATCTATGACTTTTTAAGCAGGACAACGCTTTTGTGTCCGCTAGTCATGCAATTCATAATATGCAATTTGTATCACTAACACTTGAAATAAACATTTCTCTATCAACCATAATGCACAGCGGAGACAAACAAACAAAACAAAATTTCCAGTTTTACGATACATCAACGAGGGCTCATGTTGTTTATTTTTGAATTTCGCACAATACCTGGAACGCATTTATGCGAGATCCGGCTTGTCATATAACCTAAATAACTCCCAAACAATATTGAACTCTGCTTGTCTTAAAAGAAAGTAAGATTTCACATAATAGTACAATGCCCTCTGTTGCAAAAACGGTACACATTGCCAAGTGGTGAAAAGGTGTTGCAATACCGTTTAATAATATATATTTTGAAAGTTATAGAAACATCCATATATATACCTATATATATATATATATAATAAGTATAATGTATGATAACATACCTTCATGAACGTCACTATACATGTCCTATTCTAGTAAAGAAAGAAATGCAGACCATTCACGATATTATAAATGTGAATATAAATTTGTCTATTGAATAAATAAATTAACTAATAATTTTTCCCTTACTATAACTAAACCTCTGAATAGTTCGCAATGGTGACCACAGAGATAGTCTAAGATCTAGACATTAGGCTCAGTCTGTGTTCTTTTATTTATTGTGTCCTAAAATGATTATCGAAACTTAAAGATTTTGAATAAAGGAACATTGCTATTTATTTTTATATATATTATAAATCACCTGCTTTATCAGTATGCTCTTTTTGTTTATCTCCATGGCAATCTGCGTATTGTTTATTGCTGTTTGTCGAGATTCTGTTGAATGAATAATTTGGTTTTAAATTGCGTTTACGTTTTTGTTTAGTGTTAAAATTATAATCTATATTCTGAGGAATGTTTGTTGTAACCAATATTTAGGTTATAACAATGACTATAGGTAATATCAATGAATTTTGGCAAACAGGACAAAAATCCGTTATTGTTTTGATTGTAAAATTTTATTAGCATTTTGGTTAACGGCTATTAAGAACGTTGAAATATAACTTACTAATGTATTTGAAATGCTTATTTTAAATAGAACTGATTAATTTATCTCGTATTTATTATACCTGTTTGTATATCGAAACGTCAGAAGATATAAAGTTTAAATTAAACTCTTATACATTATATTTATCAGTTTATATTCTTAACATTCTGAAGTAAATATTTACATTACACAATATTTATATCAATTATTTTCATATTGCAACCGTTACTCCATCGCTTACTTCATATTTCTTTTCACATCTTTACACGGTTCAGGTAGACTAATGATAAGATTACAAATATCTATTACTGTGTAAAATCATAATTATTTCAATAAGTGGACAGAAAACCGGTCGCGAATGATTATTATTATATTGATGTTTTTTCTGCAAGACAAGGTTGGCGCATCTGCCAATGTCAACGTTGACAATTGCACTAGCATAAACAACTTTAACACGTGACTTTTTGTGAATAATCATACTCAAGACTCCAATTTAATTTCTCATTTACAATGTAAAAGGCAAATAGATTAAAATAATTGTGGAACAATATTTAGCTGAATTATAACCGATTAACGAGTATAAAATTTTTTAAAGTGAACGGTTTAAATTGATAACCCTCATATACTGGCGCAGTTAAAGGCGGGCGTGGCTCGATAAGGTCTTATCAGTTACACACAAATGTTTTCGAACCATTGATAACGGCTTATTTCGTCTGTATTTAAATAATACTCGACCTAACGAATGTAAAAACCCAAACGAATTCAATGCGTCTCGATTTCTCTAAGGTTATTAGGCAGACAGTCAACATTCAGTCGAGAAAGTATACTGCTAGTGTACAAATGTGTCATAAAACCGATCTGGACATAAGGCGTACAACTATGGGGATCTGCTAGTCAAATTCTAGCTACAAATGCTACCAAAATAAAGTACTGAAGGGATTATGCAGTGTGCCACTTCGAAATTGCAATAGTTAAAGAGGAAATAGGAAAGTTTTGTGCAACCTACAATAGACTGGAACACCATAGAAATCATCTGGCGACAAAACTACCGCATACAGAAATCCTCTATCGCGACTTAAAAGGATACCTGACGCCTTAAAAGGATGTCTTAAACTGATCATATGACCATTCTATGTAGTGTACGAAATAAGAGACACATGATTGGATGTGTGGTTACAAGAACATATATTTCAACAACAAATCTGGATAATTCCACAGGTGCTGATTTCAGATATACATTAAAAAAAAAATCGAGGCAGTCAAAACAACTGCCGACTGAAGTGAAAACTCAAAACAATTAAATAAACGTGTTCTCTTTTGAATCTTCTTATTAATTATAGTTTGATTGACAATATTTAAATTTCGGAATTTGTTTATTGAAATTATTAACATTAGTGTGGTTTGCATATCTATTGACACTCGAAGCAATAATTATATACATTTTTATAAAATCTAGTGGTAATATAATCAATCAAATGTGTGATGAGCTGCAACATATCAATTTTATATGTACACAGACCCCTATACTACGCGTCGCTAGTCTGACGAAAACCACGCAATCACGATACTGCCGGTTATGCTTACGTAGCATGTCATGACCCGGAAATTATTGATTTACCACCTACGAAAAATACCGCTCAACGTCCTAAAGAAGTTTTTACTTTAAAAAAAAACAAATTGTTAGCACCATTTCTAGCATTAACGCGGAGGAACTAACACTAAGCGGTACAAAGAAACTACATACTATTTTTTACAGTGGTACGTTTAAGTTGGTGCTAAAAACAAGTTAATTCACGTTGGTTATTCCCCCGTGTCATGACGCCCTCCCGTCGCGCTGTTTCGATGCGAGGTTAAAAATCTATATGTAGGCTTACATCTATACAAGATGGCAATTTGCATGCAACTTTGTTCACGAATAACCGGTAAGCATAAATTATTATTTGACCAAGCTTCGGGCTGGGCAGAATGCTTTTATTTCAGTTTTTTTTTATTAATATAAGACAACTCTCGCAGTATGAATCGATCTCTGCGCCTTGTAGGAATATATAAACAAATATTAATTAACACAAAGTATATCTTCTTTATATATAAATCTCTTCTGTACGTGCGTATGTCACTGAACTCCTCCTAAATGGCTGGACCACCGATTTTGATGAAATTTTGTGTGCGTGTTCGAGTGGATCCGAGAATGGTTTAGATTCACAACTGGAACCGGTAGGTGGCACTGCGGTTGAATTTTAGATTTTTTTTTTATTACCAAGGCAGGACAACGTCCACCGCCACCGCTGGAATCGCTCCGTTGTCACGCGCGCGAGGACGTTCCGCACTGAGTTCCGCGAATTCTTTCGCTCGTGTCCTGCGCGACAATGCGTCGCAACAAAGAAGCCTCTACTTCAACAAGAAGCCAAAAAGGCCCTTTTGAGGGCCAACCAGATGCCTCTGCGTCATCTCAACGCAGAAACATAAGCTTGCCTACGGACCCTGCCGATTCAAACCCGACCACCCCAGCTATGCACACCGGACGCCGCACTGCGATCGCCTCGCCAGAGTCGCGAATGCAGTCGCCCGAACCGCCGTCGCGGCCGACTGAGGCGCAACAGAGGCCGCCCGTCGAGCCGTCTCCGCAGTTAGAGGCGTACGAGAGTGATTTGCTCACTCTCGCCCAGCTTATTACAGCTGGGGTCCTAACCGTGGGGATGACTCGATGGATGGCGCTGTATTTGCGCCTCCAGGAGGCCAAGATGGACGGTGAAGAACTCGCCGCCGCGGACGCAGCAGCGCTCGCTAGCGCAGCTCGCGGACATATTGAGCTACCGTTGATTCCGGAGAGTCAGGCTAGCCCGCTCGGTCGCGCGCTTCGCCGGAAGCGCAGCGACTCCGATGCGGGCCTCGTCGCGATTTCCGAAGAGATTGCTCGCAAACAACAATCTCCAGAAACCCGGTCGCCAGACCAGAAGAAACCGCGAACGGTCGAGCCCACGCAGAGGCTCCCGCCCCGCGTCGATCACCCAGCGGCGCAGGCGCCCGTAGCACCTGCGCCAGCTCCGCCGCGAAAGGCTGCTCGGGCGCAGCCTTCGAGCGCGATGAAACACCCAGAACTCGCAATGACCACTAAACAACAACAGAAGCCTACGGAACACTCGAAGACTCGCGCTATACCCGCCGTAAGCCGGGGGGCGACACCAGTACCTTCGAGAAGAAGCAAGCCTACAGAACCCGAAACCTCCGTAACGACGGCTATACCCGCCGAGAGCCGCGCGGCGCCACAGGCGCGCGCGTCAACCGGCCAACCAGAGAAGCCTACAGAACCCGACCGCTCAGCAAGTACGGCTATACCCGCCGGGAGCCGCGCGGCGCCACAGTCGCGCGCGTCAACCGGCCAATTGGAGAAGCCTACAGAACCCGATCGCTCAGCAAGTACGGCTATACACGCCGAGAGCCCCGGGGCGCCACTTGCGCGTGCACCAGCGCAGCCGCGGCCATCGTACGCTGCGGCAGTGGCGACTCCGTCGACATCGCAAGCCCAGCCCGCGAGAAACACCGACTCCATAACCGAGACGCCTAGGAGGCGCTGTCCGCCGATCGTAGCGGAGAGCCTGGCCAACTGGCCGGAGCATCTACGGAGATTGGCCGACAAGCTGGGGCGCAAACCGAATGCGTTCGCTTACGGAGAAGGAATACGTTTCCTGCCGGCCGATATGGATGAATACAGATCCATCTATGAATATCTCGAACAAACAGGGGACGCGAGCTGGTACGCCTACTCCCCCCTGTCCGAAAGAAGCTTAAAGGTCGCGATTCGCGGCCTACCAGTACACACCCCGCCCGAGATCATTACCGAGGCCCTCCGAGAGAAGGGCTTCGATCCGGAATTCACCTGCGTTATAAAAGGAAGAGAGGGAAGAGGGTGCATATTCCACTCCTCACTGCGAAGAACGCCTGGCCTAACACCGGCCATCTACCACATCGGAGAGCTCCTTCTGATGAATGTTACCGTTGAAGCCTGGCGGGGCAGGAAAGGGCCGGCACAATGCCACAGATGCCAGTTGTTTCGGCACTCCTCCTACCACTGCCACAGACCGATTGCCTGCGTGAGGTGCGGGGGACCGCACTTCGCGCGAGAATGCGACCGACCTAGAGGGGAGCCGGCGTCCTGCGTTAACTGCGGGGGGCCGCACCCCTCAAATAGCATTAAATTATGCCCTGTGTTCCGCCGGGAGACGCGCAACCGCCGTGCGGGGACCGCGGCTCGGACGGGACGCAGACGAGATGCCCCGCAACCACGGACGGTCGAGACGTCGGCGGGCGCGAGCCTTATGGCCCCCGCCAACAATCCCATCCCGAGAAGCTCGAACACTATTAGAAGAACGAGAAATAGGAATCACCAGGATGAAAAGAAGATCCACGTTGAGGCCGAGGCTCCCCAGCAGCCCCTCTCAGAAATAGAGATGTGCCTGAGAGCCTTACGCGCTCCCAACTCGAGATCCGCCTGGGAGCCCTACGCGCTCCCAACTAAATTGATGCCAGAACATTAAGAAGCCACGATCGAACGGCAACGCCACGGGATCACCGGGATGCATCGCGCGCAGTCGAGCACCCTAGAACAGACACCCCCGTTGATACGGGGGTCGACGGAAACCACCGCCAGAGGGGTTACCCTGCTGCGGTCTCCCCGCCCGCCCCCTGCGGGGGCGAGCGTGAAGAAACCAGAAGGCCACCGCTAGTATGTAGATATATATATACATATGTATATACTATATCTACAATACGTTACACGTTACAAAGTCATTCAAAGTTTTCTCGACATCCACTGAATAAACCGTTGTATCTTTGCTGGTATCCTCATTTATAAAGATATCCCGTTTATAAAGAGACGTAGGTAAAATCTCGGTCGGCTACTAGTATCGTCTTGTTTACACAGAAATCAGAATCTTTGTGCAATTCGAACCCACTTCCATTAACGCAGTTTCCTATTTATCCACCACTGAACGCGGCACAACAAACAAAGGATATAAACTTTTAACAATTTCATACGAAATGATCCATCGCAAACATACAGACGATATAATTTTTCGAAATAATTTGGTGATAATTTTTACAAATTTTTCCAAGTCATTTTGTAATTTGAGATAATTCTATATACACATAACAAATACCTAAAACAACAATAAAGTTTGCACCAACTTCGATTTTTATTTATTTGATCAATTTGTGTATATTTTTTTAATGAATCATTTGACTCACAGTTTGTCTTACGACAGAGAATGATGCGTTTATTTCGTATAAGAAAAAAACAGGTTTTGCTTGTGCTCTAACCTCCTTACAAAATGGCCGATCGTAACTTGAAGAGTTATTGGTTTTAAAGCGCATCTACGATTTTTTTGGGTCAATTCAGATTTCTAGTAAATTGCGTTTATTTCTCTGCCGGAAATCTAACAGGTTACTACCGGTTTGTACCACTGTTTTGTCGGTTTAGTGCGTATTTTAGAACTTAGTGGCAACTTTGGTTTACTCTGCAACATCAGTTGTATCACCACAATGGCGTAGGTTGATGTGTTTTTGTTCCAAAGAGCTTTGAAAGCCTAGAAATAGCAGTTCACGATACCCAATCAATTCGAACGTCATTCCGTGGGACTGTAGCATCCAAGACCCTTTTTTATGTACCTGTCCAAGGGACATCAGATGGTTTTTGTCTTTTACATATATGTAAATTATTATTTTCTTTAAAAACAAGGTCATTCTGTATATATAGGTACCATGATGCGCACATTCAACCGCGTTTGTTTATTAGTATATCTTTGTTTTTTTTTGTGCTAGTCTTGGAATTAAAACTGCAACGTCAAATACCAGAGGATCAAGATGTGTGTAACATTTAGTATATAGAGTAACATTAACGACTGTAATAAATTGTTGTGTTGTGTTATTTATTTTACACTACTCGTACAAACAATTGTCAATTATTCTGCTGTTGGGCAAATTGCTGTTTTATAACGTATTAACATTTAACATTAACATTTTAACACGGCAATGAAACAAATATACTCCTGTGTGAGTGTAGTGAGATGTTCTACCTTCCACACCTATTGGTCTGGCATAACGCTTGCTTGTTGCAGTAACGGACATAATCAACAGTAGCATAACCTTATATCATTTGTAGTCGATTGCATAGGTGAAACGCATTACATTATTAGTCATTTTAAATAATGACATCTTCTAATCCTAAGCCACGTTGTCACATAAAATTAAATGAAATTGTGGTCAAATGTTACGTTTTAATTAAAAGCGGAAAAAAGGGAGGATTGTATTGTATTAAACCGCAAAATTTGTTTACCTGTTTTTTTTTGCTGTTTTAGAATCATTTTCACACAGAGAGAGAGAGAACAATGAACAATAACGTGATGCAAACAAAAATCCCGTATGATATAAAATTGTATAGAAATATATCGATTGAGTCATTTCTACTGGTTTTATTTTAATCAGTAGAGTAATTGAATTCGTCATTAAACCAAACGTTTTGACGTCAGTCGCTTTAAATATTTTAATTAGAATTGATATGGGAAATATGGCATTTTGAATTCTCCTCATATCTCGCATAGTACCTAAATCTAGAAAGTAATAAATTTGCGAATGACAATTATTAAAAAGATACTTACCCTCTGTAGAAAAGAGACATGATGTAGCATAGAAAATACTTTGAAATTTCTCTATCTACCAGTAAAATTGTCATCAAAATCGATAATATAAGATAACTATATAATATAATACAATCAAATAAACTAAATAATATAATATAATCAAATAGGTTACAAACGCTATAGAAGTGATTATTTAATATGAAATAGTGAAAAAGCAATAGATAATAGAAAAAGCGCTAATTAACCAGACATAAATAAAAACATCGTTAATTAATTAAAATATTCTAGGAGTTGCAATAGTTTGAATGATATTTTAAATTCAATTGCATATAAAAGCGAGGAACCATTGCAGTGTAGAAAACATTGCGATTATATCTCTTAATGTACTAAAATTGAGTTGCAATCATAATGAGAAAGGTATCGTTGAGTGAAATTATGTTAAATCGATAATTTTATAAATACATCGTAATAAACATTTATAATAATGATATAATAGATATCAATGCTAAAGAAAATGTTGAAAACCGAATTACTTCCGAAAATATAATTTCTCCTCCAACCCATATCTAAGTGCTCGTCACGTATGTTGCCGGATCCTTGGCCTGGCTGATGCAGCGATACCTCGCAAGGCCGTCACCTAACCTCGCCTCTACGCAACTCGCATCCAAATCTGAATGAATCACATTTTTGTAGTTCATTCTACGGATGTGCAAGGTTAATTACATTGTGCTCTTCATGTCGATCATCATTATTCGTTCGTACGTTCATTTTTTATTCGTCTGTGGATGTTACGACTTTAAAGTTAAGAAAAAATATTTTAGAAGATTTATGAAAGAGACCTTAACAAGATACGCCCAGATTTATATCGTTTCCATTCGACGATATCTCCTGGAGACTATTTGATTTTTGTTTTATTAATATTAATTTAAGATTATGTAAATTTTGATTGGGACTTGCAAGACTGTATAATTTGATAAAGATTAAAATATATGACAAAAGCATATATAAAAATCTCTTCCCATGATTTCGAGCGTATTATCAACATTACGCTCCGATACTTGGCCCAATGATTTTTTTTGAAATTCTAGTGTCAAACACAGAGGATGACCACCAGAGGTCTCCTCATCCTCCCTTCTAGAGGGTGAAGAGGAGACTGTAGGAGGCTGTAGTTTCCTCCAGTGGTTTCCTCGCTGTCCGTTAATACAGGGCATTAGATCGCACGTTTAGTTGTGCCTGGGTGATATTTTGGTAGACCGGCTCTCCACAGTCGGCTGGGATTCGTTTTGGGGGGTCTAACCATCGATATCGTGGAGCAATTGCATGGCTTCTAGGCATTCAGGACATGAGCTCTCATGAAGTTATTTCCTCTAATATTATAGTGTAATATAATATAATATAGTAATATAAATATAATATAATATAGTTATACAAATGGCAATCATAGCAATTAACACATTTCTCTCAAACCTATAAATATAACGCCATTGAAGCTAGGTCAAATGTAAATGAGCTAACTGCGACTGAGCAAATTACACTTAGAGTATTACCTTTAAACAGCAGCCGACAGCCATGGCATTGGCGCTGATGGCGTGCCGCTGAATCGTGCAGTTTTTTCTTGAGAATCATCTATTTTAATTGATTTAGAGATCAACTGGTTTGGCGGAAGAAACTGCTTTTTAGCATGGTGTAATATCTTGCTTTAAAATAATTAAAACTGTACGATCTAATATAGCAAAGACATTGCGATTACCTGACGGTACATGGAATATTACTTTAAAATTCTTTGGAATACAATCTATGTAATTTTAGACACTAATATATCTATTTTTCAATTTAGCTATGTTCTGCTTCGTTTTTATTTATTGTTCGCTTAATAATTTGCTAAGCCAATTGAATCTAATCTATGCCCATAAAATATGGCAGTAAATCTGAATGTACAATTGTACCTTAGCATTACAAAATACTATCTCCTTTGTATCAATAGTGACAGAACCCTTGACGACGACAGTAATTTAAGCTTCACTAATATTGAATCGTTGAAGATCATCTGTCATCCAAGTACATCCTGATTGATTGCCACATAGACCTTCAACAGAGACAATTTTTAAATGATTTAATGTACTTCCGATGTTATGTATACTACAGGGCTATAGATTTACATAACGTCACCTGTAACTCAAATCATGTAACAGATTTTGGTGTCGTACGATAGGTTATGTTAAAAGTAAATTTACTATGTAAATGTTGTTTGTGACAGTGGGTTTGATTAATCACGGTCGTAAAAAAATCGAGCAGTGTAAAGTATTCCAATTGTATGCTTCTTTCACTGTTAAGTAATAATAATTATACATTTTAAGAAAACAACGTAGGTAATATAACATTAAACAGTGTTGAGAAATTTAAGTCATTTAGAAATACAGATTTTTGTTTCACTAGTAAGTGCAAAATTCAATCAAAATCACTTTATTCAGTTTAGGCACTAAGTGCCTTCTTTATGAACGTCAAAACTACCAGCGGTTCGGAAAACAACCCAGTCATCGGGAAGAACCGACAAGAAACTCGATCTGGTTTATCTTTTTAACAAATGTATGTAATATTTAGAATACATTAGGTACATGTCACAAGCATTTTTAATGGATGCGCAGAGATGAGTCAATTCCAGACATCACCATCGTTCACATATTGATCCACAGTATTGACAAACAACTATCATGTTAATGTTTTCAGTTACTTTAAAAAATAGTCTATGCATTAACTCTTCGATTTCTCTTTTCAATTATTTCAGTAAGTTAGCTTGAACATCTTTATACAATGTGAATTGAATAAACTGGACCGTAGTTATATCACTTAAGCAAATGTTAACAGGTATACCTGTCCCTTTCTATCGCATTATTAACAATTTGTCATAACGATTTGTCATTCATTATTGGCCACACAAGGCCGCTACGTATGAATGGCTATAATAATATTATTTATGTAGACATACATGCATTTGTGTATTGTCTAGTGATTTGTCAGTGAAGGCGTCACGCTTTGAGCAGTGCAGCTGGCAATGATTTTAACTACGTGATCTTTATGTATCATTGGGCAGTTATATATTAAATAGCCTTTCAGGGTTACTTTGCATCTAGTAAATTTTCTTTTCGGATCTTTGTACGTAGTTTACAATAAGTTCCTTTGTAAATGGTTAGGAACTAAACCTGTACTATTTCTGTTTTTATATACGCATAACCAGAATGCATATTTTCATTTTTGTGTTGGGAAATGACAACGTACACGTTTTTAAATTTGGCATCAAGTAATTTTAATGGAATCTTTAATCTTGGGTAGATCTATGCTATTTGTGAGTAATAAAGGGAGATCGTTTACCGATCACGTATAATATTAATATAAATAAAGTAATTAAGGTAAACAGATAAAGCGAGTTAAAAAATTATGAACCTCAGGCTCGTCGCTGGCCGAGTCTGTAATGGCTTTAACAAGAAATCCTTGACTCTGATCATAATTATACAGACACTTTACATCAGACTTGACACCGTTGTGTGTGTGACGCAGGGATTATATGATAACATTATCTTTGGAATATATTATTAATGTGACAATATTAGGGTAGACGGAGATATTTTTTATTTGAAAAGAATCAAAGCATTTATTATTAAGACAAAATTAAGTAATAACTTTAGTTGGGGGCTATGGCCGTTTTGGTTTTGGGGTTAGGGTCTATCCTTATCAGTGTTTCGAATTTCGAACTGAGGTGGTTTATATCAAACTTTTGCTGGTGTGTTAAGTCTGTCGATTGA
This sequence comes from Antheraea yamamai, assembly GCA_036509395.1. Lineage (NCBI taxonomy): Eukaryota > Metazoa > Arthropoda > Insecta > Lepidoptera > Saturniidae > Antheraea > Antheraea yamamai. The sequence goes on along the minus strand of AP028440.1, from coordinate 20,271,464 downwards.
CGGATCCTCATGTCTGTGCTTCTTCTCTATGCTTAAGCGATCTTGTTACCGTATTTTGGGCTTGATTAAATACTGTAAAATTTTTCTAAAAATGATATTCTGTTACATACTTTTATTTCACCTAATTTGTACATGCGATAGACTTTATTTGTTTAAAATGTTTTCTTTTCATATCATATTCAGTTATAGAAAACACTGTAAATATAAAAACTACAAAGGATTAACAGTTTTTATACGTTATATAATAATTTTCTATACTATACTATAATTAATTTTATACATCGCTATGTATTCTTTGCGCTTGTATATGATATGTGCAAAGAATTCAGTAAATACATAGCTGATTACTTGTTATTGCCTCATCTTGTTAGACTTGACTTTATTATTGTGCATTTATCGAGATTAGATAAATTAGTTTAAGTGTAATTTTTATTTTCCTTTCGCAAACATTAATATAATTTTAAGATTATTTCATAACCTTAATTATTATACGACTATATAATTGTCATATTATATTAAAAGCCAATTTGTGTGCCTTTATACAGTTAAATAACAATTTTGTTAATGTTTAAATGATTTTGAGGTTCGGATAGGTTATGTTTGTAGTAGATTAGGTTAGATTTTACACTGTAGTATTCTATAATACATGTCTTTGATAATTTTATTTATATGCCGGTATTTTTGTTTTCAGATTTGTGAAACCTGACGAGGTCGCCAAACTATGGGGAAAAATGAAGCAGAATGACAACATGACTTTCGAGAAATTCAGCAGAGCCATGAGATATCACTACAGGCAGATGGTACTCGTGTCAGTTCCAACAGCGAGACTGGTCTACCAGTTCGGTTGCAAAGGACCTGACATAACAACGGATAATCCTAATTTTGTGAAAGTTAAATCCGAGATTGAATGAATTCATTTATTTGATACATATTTAAGATGTTGTTGTTTGTGATGTGTTCAAAGTTGATGGTAATATTATTATAATCTCCAGAAAAATATTCTTTTTTTAGATATTCCTTAGGAAAAAGTCTAATAAAGTAATTAAAAAACAAACCTATATAAAAACTGATCGAATCGAATTTATGTTAGAATGAGACATGCGTTAGTAAAAAATTATGAGAGTAGTAGCGACAGAACATTTTGTGAAGTTCACTTAACTAGAACGATGTTCAGCGAATCCATCAACCATTTTGCAATATATCCAATTATAATTAACACTGTTAACAGGCTTTATCATATGCTCTTTTTCTTGTTTCCATAATCGAACCACGCGCAGGGTATCTGAGCCACACAGTTTTACGGTAAATTCCATCTGGGTACGAACTAAAAAGTTTGCAGTGTTTTATCTTTGCCGTACCGTAAAGCTGTATAACAAACTCTCGGCTCGTGGATTTTCTCATTCATATGACATGGGATCCTTCAAGGGTAACGTGAAGAGATATTTACACAGGACATTCTGTCTTTCAGTGTTCGCCATTGTTTTTGAATTGTACGGTGGCATCATCAGTTACCCGTGCCATATTAAAAAAAAACTATTTTAAAAAAGTATAGTAATAAAAAAAAATCTAAGTGAAAGGTTTGTTACACAATTAATAAAACGAGATAAGCTACATGACTTTCGTTAACTGTGGGGTACTTTTTAAACATAATAAAAACAAAAGATTCCTTCGTTTCGCGTCAGTTTGTCGTAAAAAATACATTAAGATCTCAGTTGATTATTATCGTGGGACTACATTATAGATCAGACCTTGGAACCAGATAATTGTAATACATCTTTGTGTGACTTTTATCTCTTTGTTACAATAATATTTTTACTGAGTATACTTAATGTAATGAATCAAAAATATCATCGTTTATTATTGTGTTCCGGATTAGCTTTGGGTTCCTAAAAGGACTATATTTTTATATATTCTCTTCTATTATTCTTTTATATACTATTTATTTATAGACTCAACTCGACTCCTCTGTTACGTATATTCGTCAGAATAAAGTTATGATAGAAAATTAACAGTACCCGCCTTTTGATTTTGCATGACTGAGAGAATACCTAGGCAGTCGGCTAAGTTCGTTTCCGTATAGCGTTGTCTTTGTCTAACGCGGTCATTACGCTGTGCGGTAGAAAAAACGCTTTACAAGACCGAAGTAAGCCGATCTTAATCGAATATTTAAAATAATTAATTCAAATTTAATACGAGTCATAATATAAACTGAAACGTGCACTCTTTCTAATAGATTTATTCTTTTTAACATTACCGTATGAGGTATACAGAGGCTGCATTGTCTTTAATTTCTTAAGACTTAAGATTGGTACATAATTTGAATTTTCAAAACTGAAGCCGATTTTTTACTGTTTTTGCGTCGTTTTCATAACAGCCTGAAGACAAGGTAATTTGTTCGTTGATGGTGTGGTATTTCTTTAAATATGACAGTCTTGTTATTCGTTGTCTTGATCAATATATTCATCTTCGTCGAATTATTTTTCATGTTAGGAAACAAAGATAAACTAATTCATTCCTTATAATATACACAGACAGTATTATACAGGGTTTCGGAGTTTTTGGCCTAATCTTGGAATGTCGTGTAGTGGTTTTTATATATTTAATTCGTATTCTTGTGTTATTTGGCTCTAAATTTTGTAATAATGTTGAGGTTTTACGTGATATAGGTTGGTTATTGCGCACGAGTGAAGTAAGTGGGAAGTAATACCACGGAGCATGTATTCTGACTTGCCACAAATACTCCCTGGAAAGTTCTAACAAGAGGGCCGCCATTTTGTTAGTTCATTGAAATTATCGTAAGAAACTTTACAATGACAGTAATAATCTACTAGAAGATTGGTTGCCAAAAAAAAAATACAATGTAGGATTTCGGCATAAATAATAAGAAGTTATCGAATCAGTGTAGTGTTAAAATATTTTGACTATTTCTATATTAACCACAATAAACTGTGTTTATAAAATAAAAAAAAACAACTATAAAAATACTCTAGTTTACTGTTATAATAATATTTTTCTGGAGATTCATAACATAGTGCTCAAATGTCGATAGTTTATATCGATTTTACGTATATTTAAAAAAATAATTCATTTTAAATATTACTTCGGTATAATATAAAATTCAGTGACGATTCAATATACTGTATAAACTATGATATTGATCATAACCGAACCTGTATTGTTCGGTAACTGGTTGTGAAAAATTTAGCTCTCAGAATGTGAAAGTTGCTTTTACAAGTAGGATTTAGTTAATTGTCACAGTGTGGAGTCTATAATCTCGAATAGAATCATTATGCTTTTTTTTGATGCCTAAGAGTAGTGCACTGTTTGTAGATACATAAATTTTCATTTATACCACATGTGGCTCAATTTATCAAAACACTGAACGAAATTATAACATAATCTATTGATGTTTGGAGATCACTACTACATAAATATTATTCCAGGATTACGTTATAATTTGAATGAAATTAACCTTTCATTATATAGTTATTAAGGCGATAAGATAAATGTTATTGAAGATTATTGATTGAAAACGACGAAATATATGTAATCTGTAACTTAAAATGATATAAGGTTGAGCCCATTTTTTACGATTTATTTCTATGCTTACGCCTTTATTATACAAAAATGTGATATGATAATGTAAACAAGAACAAACTATGTAAATCAAAATTAATAGAAATTCCATAACCGATGTGTATAGAAATTACTAGATATTAATATATTAGCTACAAATTTTACACTCGTTCATTATACAATTTTTATTGATGTCGAATGTTACATATTGTGTTATGTTTCTAGTTTGCATAACTATTTACTATGAATGTTGAACAGTCCTTATGCAATAAAACTGAAATTTATTATTAAACACTTTTTTATCGACTAATCGATTAAAGTTTTCTCAATGCGTATGTATCATCTCTAAAGCGAATACGTAGTATTCTGTAATAAAATTGATAACACATAGAAATTATCGTGAAAAATGGTTTACTTACATTGGTGTTTCGAGACATGTTACTCAGTGTAAACTATGTGTACTAATGTTTTGATATTTTTGACATTTGAAATTGTCAATTCGAATTTAACTGTCAAATTTATCTTTATGTAAGCATAATGCGGATAAGCTCGAGTATTGAATTTGCTATAGATTCCATGGTCGTATATGAATAGTATTGTTGATGATAAAACAGTAGGTCGGTCGGTCGGTTTGCCCGTCAATTAAAATGAATAGCGTAATGTTGACGCGTCCATAATATTTTTTCGGAAAATGGTAAGATCGTAATTTTTTAATTAGTGTTTTTGAAATGCGACTTCTTCAGTCGCTAATGGTTGTTCGATAATATGAAGAATTTTTTATAATAAAATTGTACGTAATTTTAAATTGTTGTTACCATTTTAAAGATTGAAATTCGTAGAATTAAAATACATTCCATTGTAATAATTTGTATTTAAATTTAAACTTAAGTTATTTTTTTTAGATTTATATTATAGTTTTAACGATGAAGATGCCATAATATGTATTATTTACGTTATTTGTACTTAATTGCAATAGATTTTCTTTATTTTATTGTTAAATAAGTTTTATTAAATGTTAAAAAATTACATCACAAAATAATTTTATAATTACAAAGTCTCAGTGTTTAGTATTTTTTATTTTATTTTATTATATTATATATACAATAAAATGGATAATTGGCGCGATTTGTGCAATAAAAAAATATGACAATTAAAGATCTGCAGGCCAAAGATTAGTTTCGAAAAAAGTGCTTATTTTTTTGTAATATATTTAAGATTTTTTTCGACCATACAATTTTATTTTAGATGTAAGTATGACTCTCAGGCATTTGCTGTGATGTAAGATAAAAATTTAAAATATTATTTGTTTCTGTAAATAGTTCCTTTTTCATGAAAAAAAAACTAATTCTTCAAAAATAAATGTATTGTTACGCAATATTTTTCTTTCTATTATAAACTAACAAAACTTTCATAATTACTAACACAATAAAAAAATAGTTTTTCCCTTTTAAAACCAATGATGTTATAAATAAAAAGGTGTTTATTTATAATAGCATTGGTTAGAACGTAAGTGAGATAGACTATACCGTACAATTAAAGTTTTTTTAATTGGTAAATAGTTCCATAATTCACATAGACATTATGTGATAACATTGGACTTCAAATATTGAAATATTGGCTAAAAACTCAAAAGAAAACTTATATATCATTATTATGTAACTAGATGGCAGTTTTATGAATTTTTGACTAGAAAAAAAACAAGATTTTAAAAATCATATCTTCTTTAAGGTAAGTCGTAAGTAACTAGAGCGAGGCGAGGACGACTTAGTAAATGAAACATAAAGACTGTTCACTCGGAAATACCATTGAAAGAGATATATCGTTTTCATTTTTCCATTTCCAGCATCTATTTGAAATATAAATCAGAAAAAAGTCAGAAAATCTGTATCCTCCGCCTTTACAAAAGCACAGACTTTATTATTATATTCACTTTTTTCCCTAATTTCGAATATGTAGAAAACATAATATGTCAAAAACGATAGATGGGTTCTTTAAGACTGCTTATAAGTTATTTTCTGTGTTTCTTGTATTAATTCGCTCGAGTGTCAATAGAGTGCGCGGTATACTATAAAAATGACTTACAAAAATTTGTATAAAATTCTTTAGAAAAGTGAAAAATTGGTCAGAAATCTACCGAGGTTTTATAAGTCTTCCTAATAACTGATTGGGTTATTAGAACAAGTATCGTAATTTTATGGTATCTGTAAAAAACGCGTAATACCCGGTATCACTATTTCCCTATGATATCTACATATTAAAAAAGATTGTACATCTTTTTATATTAACTTAAGCCTTTAAATAAAATAATGTTCAACCGCCTCATAACTTAAGAATAAGATATATAAATATTTTCAAAGAAACATCTAGGTTTTCAAGAGATGGCGCTTTAAAATAATACGTAAAATTATTCAATTTAATCACGTTAGTGTCAAGTCGTAAATCAATACTGATGGTAATTATTTTTGTCTTTCAAGGATGCAATAAGTACCCTAGTGTATTAAATTAAAACAAAATCAAAATTACTTTATTCAATTTAGGATCTGCGAAGGCGCTTATAAACGTTAAAGCTATCACTGGTTCGGAAAACGACCCAGTCATTGTGAAGAACCGGAAACAAACTTGATCTAGTTTATCTCTTTATGGTACATATTTTCACAAATATAGATAGTTACATTCGTTTTTGCTGCATCACAGAGTGAGGCGTCATTTCCACACGTCACCATCTCTCACATATTGCTTCACCCTACATTTACAATGTATCCTACAAAAGATTATATAATTTCCTTAAATCTTAGTTTGCAAACAGATAGTGTCCAATAGAAACTCTAATTTATGCTTATTAGGAGACACGACAACATTTTATATGAAAATGTGAGTTTTTCATACGAAAAATATTAATATGCTGCCATCGTTTGGGTAATGTGACCGTAGTATGTAACTACCTTTATGGAAATCCTTGTATATTTTCCTGTTGACATATATAATCTATTCATATACATAATATTGATATGTTTTTTTCGGTTAATCTAGGGAATGGCTGAACCGATTTTGAGAACACTTCATGGCGGACTGAGATTTTTTTTGAGTAATTATATGATGGCTTAGTTACTATTATCCCTACTTAGGTGGGGTAAGGGTAAGAAGATGATGAAGATGGCTTAGTTGGTAGCGTGTTCGGATACCGCGGCGATGGACGTAGGTTCGAATCCTAGTAACTGAGCCGCATCTTTCGGTGATGGAAAACATCGTGATAAACCATGGCATAGTGGTGGAGTTTTTTGTAAGTCCCCCTGGCTAGCTACCACCATCAAGTTGAATATGTGTCGCCAAGTACCTACCTGTTGGTGTGTTCCGAGAGCTGCACTTGAGAGCCCTATCTCGGTTTAGCGTGTGTATTATCTGAGAGCACATCGTCATTTAACATCAGATGAGATTGTGGTCAAACGGTAAAACCTATAAAGTATAAGAAAAGATATATAAATTATACATAGGGATTGAGAAGTAATGAAAACATTAAAAAGTAATTAAATAAAAAAAGCGTACAACAAATTCAGATAAAACACGAGATACGTTCCTATAAAAAGCACTGTTTTAAGAATCGTAGTCGTGACCACCAGCTCGGCAAAATACATAGAAGAAATGCTTTAACTTTGTCTAACAAATTATAAGATTACCTGCCTATTACCTACCTAGTATCCTTTACACAGGTACTAAAAGTCTATAATGGTTATAACTCAGTGGTAGCACGTAGGGACGCTGCTTTTGACCCTGTGCAAATCCTATAACTGACCGCTCAGTGAAGAATCGATTCATAATAAAACCATAATATGGTCGATGAGTGTTCTCCAGACATGGATAATAATTTTCAATAAAATTGCTCCGATTGTTAATACATATGAAAACCACACTACTAATAATAATTTCAATATAAAAATAGTAAATTTTAAATATTGTTATTAATATGAAAATTCAGAAGACAACACATTTATTTCTTTGATTTCAGTTTTCACTTCTGTCGGTAGTCCTTATTCTCGCCTCGACTTTTTTTTCTCTCAGATAAAAGTTGTCTTCGTATATTTGATTTTAAATTAGCCTACGTTCTGGATTGTTTACCTATTTATGAGTTCTTGCTTGCGGTTCCGCTCGCGGTAATTTAGACTAAATTTAAACAGAAACAGTATTTGTTGGATAAAAAGTATCTTCTGTCCTTTTATGGATCCCTTACAATGTGTATGCGCAGAATTACATATCGATCGGTTAAGTAGTTAAGGCTAGAAAACGTAACACACAACTAAGCAAACCTACGTCTGTATTTATAATAGTAGTAAGGATAAGGTTTATGGTTTATCAACTTGATCATAATTCATTCCTTTTTAACAAGAAACTTATGTTCGAAACTGGATTCTAATTAAACTGAAACGAAACTTACTAAATACTTTAGAAAGGTATATTATATTAAATGAAATTGTTGATTGAATATAACGCTTTTACTCGAATGTTATTTATATCTTCTTCTATCTATGTATATCTATACTCTATCTATACATATAATAAAAATGAAATGTGTGTATGTAATATCAAAATAACATTTTTTTACTGATTGGGTGTGAAACTATACACGCAACTGATAACAAAAATGCAATTTTTAAAATTTTTGTCGGTGTGTCTGTCCGTTTGTTCCGGGTAATCTCCGAAACGGCTGGACCGATTTTGACCGAAATTTCACTGGTAGATAGAAAAAAATACAGCGGGTTACTTAGGCTATTTTAAATTAGACTAGCTGTTAACCGCGGCTTCATCTGCAATGCTATCTTCAAAATGGTTGGACCGATTTCCAGGGGATTTCCACTGTCAGATAGCTGACCTTATAAAAAGTAATTTAAGTAATTTTAATTTATACTAGCTGTTGACCGTGGCTTTGCCTGCAACGTTATCTCCATAACGGTTAGACTGATCTTCACAATACTTTCACTGGCAGATAGCTGATTTTATAAAAAGTAATTTAAATAATTTTAATTTATACTAGCTGTTAACCGTGGCGTCGTCCGCAGTACTATCTCCAAAACGGTTCGAGTGTTTTTTACGGGACTTTCACCGGCAGATAGCGGACATTATAAAAAGTCATTTAGTATATTTTAATTTAGATTAGCTGATAACCATGGTTTCGCCCGCAGTGCTATGTCCAAAACGGTTTGATCAATTTTCACGGGACTTTTACTGGCAGATAGCCGACTTTATAGGAAGTAATTTAAGTTATTCTATTTTAGACTAGCTATTACCCGTGACTTCGTCCACATGGAATTTAGCCAAACTATGTTATTCACTGTAAACGTGTGCATAAGATGTGCGTTGTACTGGACTCCAAGAATAAATATAATTGAAATTCATATATCTGTATCTATGTATGTAATTTGAATTATATTGTTTTTTCGGTCATTTTGCTTTATTTACCGCGCTTTCGTCTACATAACTCAGCAACCATAGTAACATATAAGAATATTGTATCCAAGTCAATGAGCAACTATTTAAATTGTCGAATATTAAAAACTGCGAGTGTTCTGAAGAGTTATTCAACTTGATCCCTTCCTCTCCTTTTCATAACCGCACCACGCGCGCTGGTCTTCGAAGCCACAGTTTTACGGTAAATCCTATCTGGGCACGAACTAAAAAGTTCGCAACATCTTATCTTTGCCGTGCCGTGAAGCTGTGGATCAATCTCCCGGCCAGTGTGTTTCCTCCTTCCTATGACATGGGGTCCTTCAAGCACAACGTGAAGAGATACTTACGTAGGCCGGCATGACAGCGGCGACCGGCGATGGATAGTATGTCTCTCGGTAGTCGCCATTGTTTTTGGATTATACTGTGCTTACCATCAGGCACAGTACAGTCATTTTGCCGAGCTACAATAAAAAAAAAAAAAAACTGCTTAGACAGATATATAGTTTTATATCTTGATTTATATTTATGCAAGATTTCAAGACGTCAGCTCATTCATTGTATACAATTCAACATTATAATTATTAATAGGAAATGTGAAGATAGAAGGGGTCTTTCTAAAAAGATAAGATAAAAAGACCATAAACGTATTACTTATTAACAATATGGGCATATTATAATAGGTCTTTACCTATAAAATTGCCGTTCTGCAGTACTGGCCATTTCAAATCAAAATAATTTTTGTTTGGCTAAGAATTCTAATTTCAAATTAATTTTATTTTAAAAACATGGAATTATTTTTCCAAAAGTAGTCATTTGTTTATTGATAATGTTACATTTTCATCGCATTTCAATCTTTTTTTTCATCATGGATACGTTAAAAATTCGAGTAATTATGGAACATGAGTACCGTCGTGGCAGCAACGCGGCACAAGCGGCACGCAACATCAACGACGTTTACGGAGCTAACACTACAAACCAACGCACCACCTGTTATTGGTTTGCTCGCTTCCGTTCTGGGAATTTCGAACTGAAAAATGAACCTCGCGGTCGTCCGAAGACTTTGGTCGACAATGACGAATTAAAGGCGATTGTGGAAGCTGATGATACACAATCTACGGCTGAATTAGGAGCAGCTTTCGACGTTAGCGTCAAAACAATATTGGTCCATTTACGTCAAATTGGCAAGGTAAAAAAGGTTGACAAATGGGTGCCCCACGAACTCAATGATCGCCAGCGCGAAGTACGCGTCGAGACGTGCCTTGCACTGCTCAACAGACACACATATGAAGCAATTTTGAACCGCATTGTTACCTGCAATAAAAAATGGATTCTGTTTGATAACCGCAAGCGCTCAGCAAGTTGGTTGGATCCTGGTTCAGCACCTAAACAATGCCCTAAACGAAAACTTACCCCTAGAAAAGTAATGGCCACTGTTTGGTGGTCTAGCGCCGGTGTGATTCATCACAGCTTCTTACCAAACGGGGTGAGCATTACTGCAGATGTGTACTGTGAAGAACTGAACACAATGATGGAGAAGCTGGCACATCTCCAACCAGCATTGGTCAATCGCTCGTCTCCGCTGCTCCTGCATGACAACTCGCGACCTCATACTGCACAGCAGACGGTCTCCAAGTTGCAAGAACTGGGGTTGGAAGTTCTCCATCATCCGCCCTACCCACCAGATCTTGCGCCTACAGGTTACTACTTTTTCTAGAATTTGGATAACTCCTTGGCGGGAAAAAATTCAATACCCGAGAGGCATTACAAAATGCCTTTGAAGAATTTGTTGCCTCCCGTCCAGCTGATTTCTTTAAGAAGGGCATCAATAAACCGCCACTGCGTTGACAAAGATGCATTGATTGCATGGGTGATTACTTCGATTAATACAAATAAAAAATACATGAAAAAAATTCGTTTAAATTTTTTCATACAAAACGGCAATTTCATAGGTAAAGACCTAATATCATCATAATAACATGTTTCAGTTATTGTTTCATTAGTTCCTTATACAGTGAGCACTGAGGTAGTTACATGGTGGGTTAAGGATCCAAATATGTTGCTGATGCTAAACCTCATTTGACACACTTTTAGTATTTATATATCTAATGTATACAATTGTTTTTAAAGAGCATTTCTATAATTGTACAGTCTTACAATTTTATATTTCTTTAATATAATTTAAAAAAACGCGCGCGGAGCTGCGGGTACAGCTAGTAATAAATATACAATAATCATCAGCTAAACAAACAAGAATTTATCGCATATTGTCCTAAAATAGTTCAATAATTGGGTTTTTTGTAAACCACAAACAAACAACGTATATATGTTTTTATTTTACATATAAATAATAACGCGTTGGGTTTAGATAATATAATTCTCGTTGTTTATTGATTTCCAATAACTATAAACATAAATTGAATTCGCTGACATCAGTATATGTAATGCGGACTACAAGTTCATATTGTCAACGGAGATCGACATCTTGATTCTATATATAATGACCCGAAAGGGCACACGTTATAATTTTCAATAATTAAATCTCACATTTTAATTACGATGGATGAGTGGTGTCATTTGATGAATCTCGAATCTATGTCGCCGGGTTCGAATCCTGACTTGTACCAACGAACTTTTCGGAATTCGCGAATATTTCTTAATTTAAATTAGTATCAATATCGAGTGACGGTGATTGAAAACATAGCGAAGAAATCTAAACCTGAAAAATGTTCTTGTAGTACTACTGTATATGGGTATAATATATAGAACTGTGGACTTCTCACAGTTTGAAATCCGGCAATACGTCGTAAGGTGACGTGGTGTGGTGATTATTATCATACATTCCTTCAGGCAGAGGCCTATGGCCCTGCAGTGGGTCTCCTATAGGCTGATGGTGATGATATGGAAAAGTGTAAAAATCTATATCATCTTGATGATTAGAATTAGGAGTTGTTTACTGTGTGATTTTCGCATGCATTCTTTCTTTCCTTGCGGTTCTTTGGAATGAACTCTCAGCGGTAGAGTTTCCGGACCAATATAACTTACAAACCTTCAAGAAATTACCTACTCCTTGATCAAGGACCAACAACACATCTGTGATTCCCCTCGTGTCGCAAGCGTCCATATACCCCGGTGATCACTTACCATCAGGTGAGCCGTATGTTCGTTCGCCTCAAGTTGCATAAAAATAATAATTCAAAATCGATTCAGCCGTTTCATAGATTCGCGGGGACAAACAGCTGAACGCTTCAATTTTATTTATTTTACAAGAATTATTACAATAAAGTTTATTGTTTGTTAATAGATAATTTTATTCATATCTTTTGATGTTAACTGCGGATTAAAAATTGTTGGTTTTTTTTTTTAATAGTTATATATTTCAATGAAAAATCATAACAACACGCAACTTAGCAAAAGCAATTAGGGCTCGCTAGTCGTCCTAAGCGTGGCCTCGATTTTCCTATTGACCTCGAAAAATATAAACAACAATTTTACAATCCACTCTGTAAATTATTACAAAAGAAAAACATTTTCTATTTATTAATTTGTGATTTAGAAATAATACTACATTGTTTTTCTTTTCGTACTGTTGGAAGTAAAATCACTTCAAAACTGCGTAAATGTTACATTTATTTACCAGTGGTATACCTATAAAAAATATTGGTATACCAATAGGGATTTCCAAATAGATATCGATTAATAATTTTATCTTAATTTATAACCTTTTCGATGACTAGTGAAGATGGACCTAGAGAAACTAAGTAATTTGAAAAATGGCCTCATAGACGATAAGTAATAAGAAAAATTGCATATATTTTACATCTTTGAATTGGCTTTACGAATCATTAGTCGCTTGGATATTAACCTGAATTTTCTTTATGAAATCGCGTCTGTCTGAAACAATCTCTTTGTAAATTCTATAAAGAAGTTTATAATAAAAACATTTATTGCAGTATTACAGTAATAAAGCCGATAACAATATTGTCTATAGTCTGTAGTTATACTACTCACTCAGAGATGGCACTAATAACAAATGTGATAAATAGTTCTACCTTAAAGAAGATGGCTCTGATATCTTTTATTTGACATGTGAACATAAATGTAAGCACAAATATTATGAATATGTATTACTTACTGTTAGTACCTTAACCTATCTGTTTAAAGAATATGCAAAATTAAAGAGTTAATGATGAAAATACATAGAAAACAAAGTTGTAATAAAAAAACTAAATACAGAAACATTTTTAATGAAAAATTCGGCCTAGCGTCTTGTAATTTTCGTACAGAAGAGATTCGCAATTACCTATCTAGATATAGCGCAAATTTCGTACAGAGCAAATTATATGCGTCACTATACCATAAATTAGTATTTTCATTTCGTATAAAGCGAACTTTAAATCCAAAATAAAGGCAATTTCACGAATACTGATAATAAACGTTCATAATTGCGTAATAGCGCCATCTAGTAGAGTGTTATTGAATAGGTTTCTATTTTAAGACATAATACAGTCTAGGTAATTAAACAAGCCGACGCGCGATAGGCGCCAAAATCGAAAACTGGTTCCCTTTTACTTTATCTAATTTTATGTATATGTAGTTCCGTGACTGCGTAGGTATTTTTTAATTACAAAGCTTCTAAACTTTTTTCGTACAACACTCGCTGTCGTATGATAGGGAACCTAAACAAAGAGCTTGTTTATTGTTAGGAAAACAAAACGGACACCGGAAAAGGAACTGACATTAAGTTCCATGCCCGTTTCATGTTCCAACACAAAACCTCTTAAATTCAACGTATAAAACGCCAATTTTTTTTTGACTTTTCTACAAACCATATTAAGACGAGCAGATTCCCTATAAGATGCTTTTTTCCGAGAGTGAATTGCAATTAAATATAGTTCCAATATGTTATCTATGGTATAAACTACTACAACCCGAGTTCTAAAACACCCCATTAAATCTAGTAATTTAAAAAAATGGTGAGTCCAAATACAGGAAATTAAAAAAAATATATACTTATTGTATTGTGATACACACTTTAAGATCAATCAATTTTTGGCGAATTATTTATATAAATTCTGTTCTATAATTTTATTATAGTGTAGATAAAAGAAAATATTGGGTTTAATGTATAAATAAAAACAAAACTCTAATCAAAGAGATCAAAATATGAAAAATGTAAATGTTGATTGACTCTATATTTATTACCTTTTTTATATACACGTTTGGCAAAATGACTGCATACCTGATGGAAAGTACACCACAGTCTATAAATACCGTTGCTACCGAACACCGACAGTCGTCGCTATCATGCCGACCTGCAAAGGTGCCTCCTCACACCTCGTTTGAAGGATCCCATATAATAATTGGAAGGGAACACACTGGCTGGGAGGCGATTTCACATCTTCACAATGCGACAAAGGTAAGAGCTTTCGAACTTCTTCGTTCTTACCAGGATGATTGCCACTGTGAATCTGTGGCGACACGTACCCGTGTAATTCTGTAGTCGAAAGGTGAAGATGGGATCAGGTTAAACAAGTCTTCAGAAAACTCGCCATGATACAGGCGATACAACACGCTCAGTGAGGCAATGCCTCTTCGCAACTGAAGCGGTTCAAGGTTGTTAGTAATGTCTGCATCATTTACAATACGGGCAGCCCGTCGCTGCAACCTGTCTAATGCATCAAGGAGATATTGGGCGGAACCATCCCAGAGATGCGAACAGTATTCTATGCACGGCCTAACTTTTGCTTTATAGAGAAGGTATAGCTGACCGGGCGTGAAAAACCGTCGCACTCTATTCAGAATGCCCAATCTCTTAGATGTTGCAGAGATAACACTCCCAATACCTACAATGCCTATTCTATTTATAATTTTATGAAGCTCCAAAAATAAATTTCTTAACAAATATGTATATTTTATTTTATAAAGTTATAAGTATGTTTTTTTTATACAGTCTGAAATCAATTAATTAATTTTTCGGTATTTTAAAAATGTCTAATTTTATGGATTGTAATGTTTTTTCTTGCGGCGCGTCGTAAAATGTCGCCTAAAAACGTTTTTTTTTGATAATATTTCCTTTCTGACTCATTTTATGATAAAGATATATATTTAAATGGATAAATTAAATTAGATAAAAAATTCTTATAGTTTATTTACTAACATTTTTTGGAAAAAGCCGCAAAATGTATTTCAACATGGATTTAGCGAATATTCTTGACAACGACTGCCGCTCTGTCTTTATAGTACGCCGACGTTTCCCTAATTTGTTTTTAAAATATGGTGTGTACTGTGTAGATACAGGTCGTAACTCGTTGAAACAAAAAAAATACAAGCACTTTTTTAAGCTTTATATTACAAGTTTATCATACAGAATTTACTCGTCATACTTACTGCTACAATGCTAATAATAGCAATCAAATGCACAAGATATCCTCTTAAAGATATTTGGAATATACGTAGCAAAATCCAACAGTAAAAAATATGTAAGGGAATTTTCAATTGGATGGTCACTGAACATATTCTACTTTCTGGCTTTCATCCTGACCCAATGTCCGCCTTGCATCCTCATGTTGAAAGTTTCCCTCGCGAGTTGAGCGGGAATGCAGGTCTTCTCACACGGAGACATTTTCATATGCAGTATTAATTGGTACGCCATTACCTTCATTTCGCATAGAGCGAATCTTGAGCCTCGTAAAAAGAAATATTTTAATAAATATTTGAGTCGTTATATTTCAAACTGAGTACGTAAGGGGTTTAAAACATATCCTACATGTATAGGTACCTGTGTATATATAATATAGACAAAACTATTGCCATAACAAATTTCGTTAAATTATGTGCATTAGTTTTTGCGTGAATCCCGTACAAACGACAGACAGACAAAAATTTTAAAAACCATAGAGACGTGTTCTGTCCTTGCTACTAAGCCAGAGTATTTTTCCTGTAAAATATTTAATGTATAGATTTCGTCCCGTTACCCTTTTATATATAGAAGAAGATATAGATATAGGTGTATAAATTTGTTTTGTTTTGTGGACTCTTATTGTCTGATAAATAAATAAATAACATAATTCTCATAGTAATAATAGCATTACACCACTTAAAAGACAATTTTTAGTAATTTTCCAGGTGGGATTTCGGCTATATTAATAAAGAAATGAATATTTATTAAAAGAAACGCTAATATGCAAAAAGTTACATACGAAGTCGCTCTCTAATAAATAAATAAATGTAAAATATGTCAGCCAAAATTACCGATACAGTTCCTCGGGCCCAATCCAAAAGGCATGTATGTGAAAGGTCGGATGTTGCGCTTGTTTTCTTCCGAAAAGCGTTCAGGATCGAACTTTAAAGGGTCAGCGAAGAAGTGCGGATCACGGTGGAAAGAATACACCGGAATAGCAAGTCCAGTGCCCTTACGAAGCTGTAATTACAAGATGCTACATTTGGCAAATAATAAGCGATAGAATGAAATCCAAAATGAAATAAATGCAACTCACAATGAAATCTTTCTGGGCCTTTTCATTTGGCTTTCCCATGTTGTAATCTTTTACGCAAACTCTATCCAATGCTAAAGCAGGCGGCCATAACCTTAGAACTTCTGCAAGTAATTAAAGAAAAAAAATGATATTATCATGCATGATAGTGCTTAATCTAAAGAAGTCTCTAAAAATATGACTCGCAATGAAATGTAATGATTTAGTGAGATTATGGATTTGACAAAAGTCTTACAGGAATAGAACAAATGCTTTTTACCTGGCGACTGTAAATGTAGATATTTTAAATTCCTTCAATGAGTTTGACAATCGAATAGAAGGAAAATATCGTCACGGGAATATAATATGCTAAGGCATTTTCAATGCCTGCTTGACTACCTAAGATTCTCAATTAAAGAAACAAAGAAACTAAGTAAAAAAAAATAATTTATAAGCTTTAGGCGTTTGAGCATAATCGCATCTGATGTTAAATGATGGTGTGGTCTAAGATACTATACACACCCAGATTGGGGTGGCTATAGGGACTATATGACTATGGAGGGTAATATAGCAGTCAAAAATAAACTATAAATTGTAATTGTAAACATAGTTACATATTAACTGTAATGTGTGACTTATAAATAAATAAATAAAAAAAGCGCATCTTTGGGTAACATTTAGTATTTGTTTCATTAAAATCGGTTTGGTCTATCAAAACTTATTGTAATTTTAATGACGACTCGACTTAAGTACGAGAAAAAAGTAGATAGTAATTAGACTTCTTAATACATTCTGATGACTTTATTAGTCACTATTTTTTACATCAGGTTCCACACAGACGAATTGCGGTCACAGCTAGTGGATAATATAAAAAAAACAATATATTTCTTATTCCTCCAATGTCAAAAGGATTATGAATTCGCTACATACACGCATATAGTCTAGATAATTCTTCGCAAGCCCTCAAATGTAAGTTTTGGTAACCTTCTTCTTAAAAAATATTTTCTGTTTTACCAATATCAGTAACACAGTCAACTGGAACTGTTTTTTTTTCCTTTGTGCCTTACCTTTCTGGTTTATTTAGTGATCGCTTAGTACTTTCTTAATATCTCATGTTTGTTACTATTTAATACTCTTCCCACATTTCTATTAGATGTGAATTATAACAATAATTGACAACATCACTTGTTTTATTTAAAATCACCTGAAATAACCATGTCCATGTACACCATGCTTTGAATAGAGTTGTAATTAAATTTGCCATTGTTCTTAGCTTCGTTTTCCTTAATTTCCTGATACAGTCGCTCCTGCACTTCAGGGTTTACTGCAAGCTCATGTAGTAAGAATGACATTGCTGATGATATTGTTTCGAAGCCAGCGATAAAAAATATTACTGCTTGAGCAATCAAATCTTCATTGCTCCAAACTAAAAGGAAAATACATAAATCGTTAGTAAGATGGTCGAGAGTGAGGCCGAGTGGCTCTCCGTCGCCTTCTATTGCGAAACAGTCATGCTTGCAAAGGAGGCGGCGGAGAGGGAGAAAGAGCGGACCACTAGGCTCCCGTCCCGCGGTCGACGAACCACACAGCGGCGATGGGTAGATGATGAACTCCGGCCGCCGTAGATGGCGCCTGGGGGCGATGGACCCGGGCATGTCCGTCGCCCTGGCAGTTTAAGCTGCACAGGCCCATGTGATGTAGGCACATTGTGCCAATGCAACTCCCACAACTCGTCAGGGGGGGTTTCACACCCCCTCCCCCCTTTGAGGGGTCTACCATCTTTGATCCCTCAGACCGCAGTCAGGGACTCTTGGAGGGCCTACACCTGTCAGGGGTGCAGACGCAGTGTCAGTCGGCAGTCCCTGCTGTCCCGCCTAAAAGATGTATGAAGGCACCATGGGGTTTAAAAAAAGGGTCAAAATGAATATTTGGGAAGTAAAATACTTACACAAGGACATGGTATTAATCACTCAGATAATACAATTATTAATTAAGAAGATATCATGGTGATATTTATATTACAACAATCAGATACCATGTCAAGCGTTTTTTAATGTTTTAATGCTATTATAGGGTGGATCAATATGTTAACGATGGTAACGTCTGAAAATGACGCTCGTCTCTGTGTATCCACTAAAAACGTATGTAGTGACTATTTATGTTTGTAAAAATATATATCATGAAAAGATAAACCAGATCGAGTTTCTTGCCGGTTCTTTGTGATGGCTGGGTTGTTTGTTCGAACCGCCGCGGTAGTAGCTTTGACGTTTATAAGCGCCTTGTCTGGTCTTAAATTGAATAGAGTATTTTTGATTTTGATTTCAGAATCAATTAGATATTCCGAGGTATCATGGTGTTTTTAGTACCTTAACTCATTGTGAATATATATTTATAGGTGTTATAGTGACTTGTTATGATCATTGTTATTTAAGATTGTAGGAAAACCTGTATTTTTACCGTAATTACCGTCGGTCCGGAACTGAATGGTTTCTACGTAGTATTAGATTACTATTATGACATTGTTTTTTTTGTTTCGTTTAGTTTCTTTTACTACAATGATAGCCTCGTCCAATTGACAATAGATACCATTTTTACCCTTGTACAATGTCAGTAAGGATAATATGAAAGTTAAATTTATAGAATCCTTCGATACAGAACATTTCAAACATTTCTCCTTTTCTTTGAAATAATACTATTTAGATCTTCACTTTAATCTTTGTAGGAGATATGAATATTAGTAATACTTGTTAGTTCAAGTATATAATTAATAAAAACCGTAATAAACACATGCTACATTATTAAAATATTACCTCTATTCATTTGTTTCTTGCCAACAGCTGATTCTTCAACTGTTGCAAATCCTGCGTCGACATCTTTCGTTGACACGTCTTCGTGTTTAAGTTTTCCTGCATTCAAAAATATTAGCGACGTTTTATTATTAAGTGGTTTGTTATTAATTTATATTTATGTTTCTAAATTAGCTGTGCCCTCAACTTCGTCCGCGTGGAATTTTATGTAAAAAACAGTTAGTAATAAAATCATCCGACTGTATTAAGTCCATTTACTTATCTACGTTTCGCTCGTACTTAAGTCGCGTCGTTATTAAAATTACAATAACTTTTGAGGTTTTATCGTAAATGCAGAACTAAAGCAGGGATACGTGTTCAAATAAACAGTCAGATAGACATTTCTAAAAATAGTTAAAATGTATTTTATTACTAATTACTACACACTTGCAATTTTTTTTTCACAAAAATCTAAAGAGTACAGATACGTTAGATTTACATTCTTCTTATTATTGTATAGAAGAAGATTCCAATTCCTACGTGAACTGAATACGTGTCTAATTTTTATCAGTTATTACACAACGTATTTTTAAAGATAACACAGACGTCTGTTTGTAATTGAAGTGTTTGTTTCTACGCATCTGTAATGTCATTAGCACCACTCTTGTTTTCCTAATCTTATCTGGTAATTATTACATTATTCATAGTATCATCAAAAGACGAAATAGTATACAGCTATGTTGTTTTGGCAATTTAGTGATTAATATGTATTGGATGATTTTATAATTTATAATGCAAATCAAATATTATAATACTAACTAGTATTATAAATACGAATATGAGTTTATTAGTTTGTTACGCTTTCGTATATATGTTACGTATTAAAACTTTCAAATGATCCTTGAACTCGTTGTCGGCCGAATTGGTGAATGCCAAAGAAACTTAAAACTGATGACTAATTTGTCTTTATTTTTAGCTTTAAATTAAGCTTGTTCTTTATGTCATCTATGTTTCTATGAACATATATTTTTTTAAAGTTATATCGGAAGGATAAAGTTAAGTTACTACATCCTTTAAAGTCGCTCTTGAATGATTGCGTCAAACTTTTGTATTTACTATGAATTTCTATAATATAGAAATATGGTATTTAGATTAATTCATGACTCATATAGCAAAGGCTTAGTTTAAATTTATTAAGGTCTCTACTCCTATAACTCAAGGACGTTATAAAAAAAATGAGTTGGAAATTGATTGTTCTCTAGGTAAACAATGATTGAAGGAATTCTAAAGCATGGACAATGTGTTTATTGAAATCTTATAAGTTGTTGTATAAATTCGAAGGTACCTTTTTTGGCTTCCATAAGGAGATGGATCATGTCAGGTCTGATGATGTGATGCTTTTCTCTATCTTGCATCGTATTCATTACAAGATCTTTGAAGAAAACTTTCGACTCTTTTGTGAATAACGCTATTTTTAGATACTAAAAAAATAAACATACTTTTAAATTCATTGTTTCATTCAGTCATTCAAAACTCAAACTTATAGTAGAACTGCTAATGTAAGAAAAGAAAACTTTTACCTTCATTAGAGTAGGGAAGGAAGCAAAACAAAAGAATTTCATAATCTGCTTAAAATTGAAGGTAGAAGCGGTTTTGCTCATCGCATAAAATTCATTTTGTTCTTCTAATAGCGAATCCACTTTCAGACCAAAAGCGCAGGTGGCAATGACGTCGTTGGCATAACGGGTGGTGAGGTCTTTGCAGTCTACATCAATGTAGTTAACTGAAAAACGAAATTAAATTATTTTGTTTTATATATCAGAACCTTGTCAGATATTTAGTCACCAAGCAATACCTTATCATAAAAGAAAAATACCCTAGATTCTTCTGTCAGTTCAGCTTTTGGATAAGACTACATTTCTGTTTAAATTGTTTTGTAGCCATTTATTGTCAAGAACATTTTAATAATTATAACTTTATTTGAATTAGATATATTACGATAAAAAAGGTTTATCTTAGAACATACGGTATTGCTACACATCTATGTATCCTAGCGCTTGTAATAGGCCGAGCCTGTAACTCAGATGGTAATCTTTTCCTGTGACTTAATACAGAATATTCTAGAAATTACTTACATATATTTTAATTTAATCAATACTTAAGTGAAAGCAGAATTTATATAGACTATGTTAATTTAATGTAAGAGGCAGACGTTCTTCTTTCAAAATATTTTGGATTCGGAAGGTAAAATCTAATATTGCATTCTGTGTAAGAATCTATTTCACAAATACGTTATTGATGAGGACTTACACAACTAATAAGGCAGTTATGGTTTGATGCCTACCTCCTGATGCTTCTATTTTCATATTCAACGACTTTATCATTTGCTCTCCGACTTCCATCATAAACGGAACCATTAATTTTATCTTTGAACTAGTAAAAGCTGGACTTAAAGTCGAACGCATGTCTTTCCATTCTTGACCTGAAGACAAAAATCGTAAATAACAATTTGCAATAAGGTTTTTCATTACAGCTGTAAAATTTCAAGAGCAGCTATATACATAATAACTTTACTATGAATACCTTTTAAAGAAAACAAATTCCTGCCAAAAAACTTGTCTGATTCCTCGTTGATAAGCGTACGATGATCCAGAAAATATTCAAAGTCTTTGACAGTGATTTTCTTCACAAGTTCAATGTCCCGTACCATCATTAGCGGGTTTAAATCAAATCTTCCAATAAACCTGGATAGTTTAATATTCAAGTTTATTAAATAATTTGCCATGTGGATTACCAATATTATTTTTCTTGTGAATTATACATATGGCAAACTATTTTTCATTTCATATGTGTGAAATTATTTATGATTACAAATATTAGAAATCAAATTACAACTCATAATCATAGAACACCTGACATACTCATAATCTAAATATAAACTAGCGGGCCCGGCAGATGTTATACCACCCTGAGAATAAAAAACACACAACAGGTGTGCGCGTTTACATGCAAAACATCTCCATTTACCCCTCTTCCTGCTCACCAGAACATCTCGCTGGCAACGCGAGACAGCTCTATATCTTACGTATAGATATTCGCAGCGACCTCAATCTCAGGGATTACATTGGGAGCGTAATCTCCACTGCATCTCGGAGAGTCGGAATCCTGAGCAGGGTGCGACGGTTTTTCAGGCCAGATCAGCTATACATTCTTTATAAGGCACAAGTTCGGCCTTGCGTGGAATATTATTCGCACATCTGGGACGGTTCCGCCAAATATCTACTAGATGCCCTGGACAGGTTGCAGAAACGGGCTGTCCGCATTTTTAATGATGCAGACATTACACAGTTTATAGAGCCGCTTTAGTTGCGCAGAGACATTGCCTCACTGAGCGTGTTCTACCGTCTGTATCATGGCGAGTGTTCTGAAGAGCTATTTAATTTAATCCCTTCCTCTCCTTTTCATAACCGTACCACGCACGCTGGGCTTCGGAGCCATAACTTTACGGTAAATCCTATCTGGGCACGGACTAAAAAGTTCGCAACTTCTTATCTATACCGTACCGTGAAGCTGTGGAACAATCTCCCGGCCAATGTGTTCCCTCCTTCCTATAACATGGGGTCCTTCAAGCGTAACGTGTAACGTGAAGAGACATTTACGCAGGCCGGCATCACAGCGTCGACCGGCGAAGGATAACGCATTTTCTCGGTAGTCACCATTGTTTTTTGATTGTACTGTGCTCACCATCAGGCACAGTGCAATCACTTTGCTGTGCTATAATAAAAAAAAAGCTTGACTCATATACTTGAATCATATACTTAAACCTTGCTCATGAATCACTTTATCTACTCATTATCTACTGATGAAAACTGCATGAGAATCCGTTCAATAGTTTTTGAGTTTATCGAGGACAGACAGACAGACGTGGCAGAGGACTTTGTTTTATAATATGTACTGATATCATTCGCAAGAATTTGAATGTACGTCTCGATCGTTGTGGATAAATGATCCATGATCCAAGTCCTCAACTATCGCTTAAATATCAAACCATTTTTAATATGTCAATATTCAAAAATAAATACTAGATTGGACTGCACTGTAGGATTGCTAAAATTTGCTTAAAAATTAGAATCCATCTGGGATGTTAATTTCCAGTATTACCAATTATGATAAATATTTACCTTTCATTAGGGAATTCTTTGTATAAACTGTCGATGTGTTCAACATAATGCTGAAGTCGAAGTAATACCGAGCCCAGGTTACCCAGCCCTGGAATTACCCTTGACTGCTTTACGCCATATTTACTGAACACTAAGTATATCTGACGGAGGTAAAGCGCTACAGCGGCTATAGACACGACGCTCCATATAAGTACTATCATTGTATCTAAAGCAATATGAAAAAATCGTGAATAGATATTAATTCTTACTTAACACAATCGGAAAACATTAATTGCTATCATTAGTTCACTTTTATGAGCGTCGTCTAAAAAATTAAGGATTCCATTGATCACTCCGTGGATCCATTAAAGTATAAATTATGTTAACAAGTACTCATTCGTTCATTGCGTGCGCTAATTCGTGGTCACCTTCGGAGCAATTGAACCGAAATATCTTCATCGTTTTGATACCAGAAATCCGTCTTACTTTCCGTTAGTTTTTCTTTATATAATAGCGTTTAATTCATACATATGTTATTATCATTAGGTGGTAGAGCTACGCTAAAGCTATTAACGGTTTCAGCATGAATGGTCCGGCTCGCTCGATTTCTCATAGAAAACCGACGTGAAGTAACAGTGCTTGCATTGTTGCGTTTTGTTCGGTCAGTGAAAGCGCCGGAGAACCCACCTCCCCTCCCCTTCCCTTTCTCCCTCTCTCCCCCAAGACAGGTTGGCAACGCACTTGCGACTCCCCTGATGTGGCAGGTGTCTTTGGACGGTGGTGATGACTTAACATCAAGTGACCCACCTGTCCGTTTGCCTCCTATGTTATAAAAAAAATATATCATATTCCTAAAGTGTCCTCAAGGTGACTTCCTTCACATGAATTTCGATAAATTAGAAGGCAGGAATTTTGGATAATACAATATGTATATACCTAAGTTAATTTTATAAATAATTTGTAGGGAATTACATGAATAAATAAAGTTTAATTTAGGTGATTCATTTACTTTTAAATAAATGTATACCTATTGATAAATTCCAACACTATAGTTATATAGTATCAAATAATATCAAACGCTTTCAGAGCCGCGGGCTCAGGTGGTTATTTCTAAAGTAAATATTTTATTATTATTATTAATATAATAAAGTAGTAATTTAAATCTGGAGAAAAAGAAGACAGCCAATTTGACAGAAAAGGGAAAATATTTTGTATCCAAACAGATAACGGATCACAGTCACAACGAAACTATAAAAGTGATCTAAGATGCCATCCTAATATTTTCTCACACAAATTATCTCCTATTTAACTTTATTCTAGTTTATAACATTTAAATAATTTAAACATTTATAAAATATTTACACAATCTATATATACACTTACATGTTTAATATGCCTCATATTTTAGGGTTAAAATTGTAAACAAAACAATTGGTGATATAAAGTTTTTTAGCCGTACGTCTTTAGAGTCGCAAGGACGTACGCGTAATAA
This sequence comes from Antheraea yamamai, assembly GCA_036509395.1. Classification (NCBI taxonomy): domain Eukaryota; kingdom Metazoa; phylum Arthropoda; class Insecta; order Lepidoptera; family Saturniidae; genus Antheraea; species Antheraea yamamai. Next base: position 20,246,539 of record AP028440.1, on the reverse strand, counting down.
TTATCCAGCTTGGATGTCACATCACTTTGGTCGGCGATTTCATAAAGACGGTACTCCACTGTGGGCACAGATTTGCTACAAACTACCTATGCCCGCGACTACGTCTGCGTGAAATTAAATGTAAAAAATAGTGATTAATAAAATCATCTGATTCTATACATCCAACTCTCGGGATTCGACGTGCTACTCAAAACATTAGTTAGTCATACCTCAGATATGTGCTTATTTTATATCATTTTCCTTTGTGTACTGTCGCTTAGATATTATTATTTATTTATTATATTATAAAATACCCTGTTTTTGGGTGAGGTTGAAGTCCATTTACTTATATACTTTTCTCGCGTACTGAATTCGCGTCGTCATTCAAAATTGTAATAACTTTTGATAGAATGAACCGATTTTAATGAAACAAAGACTTAATGTTATTCGAAGATATGCTTTATAATTTTCTTGAAAAGGTGAACGTAACGTAGAAACTTGCTTGTTCAAAGAAAAAGAGAGACAGATATTTATAAAAATGATTTAAATATATTTTATTACTTATTCCTAGACACCTGCAACAATTGTTTTTACAAAAACCTAAAAAGTACAGACACATTAGATTTACATTCTTATTACCTATATGTATAGATATATGTTTTACATACCCCGTACTACAAATGAAGTTGCATAAAAACACAGCCATTCTACACGACATTACTGTATAGCTGATAGATAGATTTACATAGCTGCGGTAATTAGTGAGGAATTTTACATTAGGTAAGCATTTTATATCCAGTGAGGGGAGCCTACCAAAATATTTAGAAACTGATATCATAGTCTTAGTTATAGACTGATAATCTATATCTGTTTTACATGACACTAAAAGCAGCATCAGTTAATGGTCGTTCTTTTCGGCTGATCATCAAATAATAGTCTAAACTACTTGTAGAAGTAATCTCTGTTTATCTTTGTTTACACGCGACAACAAAGGTTATCTGGTGTTTTTAGAGTATCGAAGACGTGATTAAGTAAACATTAAGGCTCGATTCACACTATGATAGCGTTCACGGTCCGATCTCTGTCCGGTCTCGGTTCGATCAAGTCTCGCTGTGTATACACTACTAGTTATACAATCGGTCTGTTTCCGGTCTCGATCGATGGTCGACGTAGGACGTTTCTCGAAATAATCTTATAAATTTCTATTTTCTAAATATTTATTGAAAGTGCAAAACAGTCAACTATTCTTTTAAAATGTTGACGAATTTCACCATATACACTTTTTTCGCAAAAAACGCTTAGCGAAAATAACTATAAGTAATGTGATTATTTATTATTCATAATCAAATGTCATAAATCACACGCATAAAGTACTTACCTTTTTCAGAATTCCACGATTTATTACTACCTATGACTAGAAGAAAAACGTAACGTCTCTCTGCACGACCGATGAAAGACTGGAGTTGAAACAAAAACGTATTCACACTTTCGGTACAAGTAATGACAGGTTCGATCTTGCTCCAGTTAGGAATTATTTTCGAGCAACCGCCAACCGGTACCGGCGCGATATCGAATCGGAAATATAGCGATACGATAGTGAGAATACTCTGATGCTTTCTTGTTTAAGATTATTTTACCGGACCGAGATCGAACCGTGAACGGCACAATAAAACACTTGTTATTGCGGGTAGAGCCACCATTTAATGTACACTATAATATATGATACCTTTTTAAAGCAACGCTTAGGTGATATATTAACATTAATCAAGCTCATCATGTAGTGCCATGTTTATAGAATCCAATGTAGTTAACGATTCAATGCTACATTTTGACAAATTGATTACGTCGTGTTCCGCAGTGGATTGGCGACTTAAATAATGGAATATCTACTTTGTTACTAGATTACAGTTCGCGCCATCATATACAATACATAAACATAGATTTTTGATAACATTTTCGTTTTCCGACCCAATATATGTTAAAAACATGTATGTTATAAATTAAATTAGATAAACATTCATGTAATTTATGTACTAACATTTTTGGAAATTGAATAGTTTTATCGTACGATCGCCGCAATATTTGAATATGCATTTAGCGAATTCTTTACAACAATTGCTGCTTTTCTTTACAGTATGCCGACGTTCCTCTGGCTTCTTTTTTAAATATGATACGTAGATCCAGGGCTTAGCTCGTTCAAACAAAAAAAAATCCAAGCAATTTCCTTAGCTTTATATTATTATATAGTATTAAGTATTGATCTATTACAAGTTTACAGTACAAATTTTACTTGTCATACTTATTGTTACAATGCTAGTAATAGCAATCATATGCACAAGATATCCCCTTAGAGATATTTGAAGTGTACGTAGCGGAATCCAAAAAAATACATAAGGTAATTTTTAAATTGGAAGGCCACTGAATATACTCTACTTTCTGGCTTGCATCCTGACCCAATGTCCGCCTTGAATCCTCATATTGAAAGTTTCCCTCGCGAGTTGAGCGGGGATGCAGGTCTTCTCACACGGAGACATTTCCATATGCAGTAGTAATTGGTACACCATTACCTTCACTTCGCATAGTGCGAATCTTGAGCCTGATATAAATAAGTTTTCTAATCAATATTTATAACTGGCATATACAAAACTAGTCATATGTGATAATAATAATATACAGTGTAATATAAGTCAACGCGGAGAGAAATCTACTAATATGGAAGAGACAAAATGTCCGCATTGTGCATGATACAGATATAACTAGTTCTGTATATGCGAGTTATAAATAATGATTAGAAAACTTCTGACGTTATAAAAAAAAATTGAATAATTTATAGGTTTTAGTGTTTGACCACAATCACATCTGATGCTAAATAACAGTGTGGTCTAAGATGGAAAACACACTAAACCTAACTGTCTCCCAAGTGCAGCTGCTGGAACACACCAATAGGTGCTTAGCGACAGATATTCAACTTCAGGGTGGTAGCCAGCCAGGCGGACTTAGAAACAACTCTACCACTGTAAATGCTAAGGTTTATAATGGTTTCCTTAAATACATAATAGAATGAATACATTCATTTGGATAATTTCTAATTCGGTTTTCAACTCATACTATCAACAGAACTTTTTTTAGCTCTTAAACAGCCGTGGCAGCCTACGCGCCGGCTTCAATAAAAGAACTATCAATGCGTGATGTCTACAATATAATAATATTTTTAGACTATTTTGGGGTTGCTGCGACTCTCTTATGCTTCTCGGATATTTACATATGTCAGGGTTGATGAGTGATAGCAAGATACTTGCATCCATACTGAGAAGTCTTTGCTATAATCGCAACATGATGATGAAAACAATGATAGACATGTACGTTAGTCCTTTCGTCAAGTACTGGATGTCGGTTGTAAATAAAATAATAATATTACGTCATTTAAATGGTAATTTATACTAATGTTCCAGGTAGGATTTTGGCTATTAATAAATCATAAAGGAAACACTAATATGCGAAAAGTTAATTACGAAGTCGCTGTTTTAAATTAAATCGTTTCTAGTAAATAAATAAACGTAAAATATATAAGGCATAATTACCAATGCAGTTCCTCGGACCTAATCCGAAAGGCATGTATGTGAAAGGCTGGATGTTGTGCTTGTTTTCTTCAGAGAAGCGTTCAGGATCGAATTTTAAAGGGTTAGGGAAGAATTGCGGATCACGGTGGAACGCATACACTGGGATTGCAAGTCCAGTACCCTTACGAAGCTGTAATTACAAGATGCAAAATTTAGCAAATGATTTAGCGATAGAACGAGACAATTCCATTCGATGAATTAATAAAAAACAACTCACAATGAAGTCTTTCTCTGCCTTGTCATTTGGCCTTGCCAAGTTGTAGTCTTTTACGCAAATTCTATCCAATGCTAAAGCAGGAGGCCATAACCTTAGAACTTCTGCAAGTAAATAGAAAAAAGAAATGATATTGTGATTCAAGAAAGTGTAAAATCTAAAGTAATCTATAAAAGTACGACTCGCGATGTAATATAATGATTTGGTGACATCATGAAGTTGACAGATGTATTACAGGAAGAGAATAAATGCATTATTTGACGAATTAATTTGAAAAAAAAAATCGAATTCTTGCAAACTAGCCTGAGCTGTCGACAGAATCATGCTCGTAAGGCTTTCTTAAATGCCTTTTCAGTTAACTAGGATCCTCAAGTAGAAAATATGTCTCCATAAGCTCAACGTATTGTGGACACATTGTCATTTAATATGAGGTTATATTGTAATTAAACTTCTTTTAGATAATATAGTAGATGTGCTCAACTTAATCCTGACTACCGCATTTTAAGTGGCGTCTAGGTCTCCACATACATCCATAGAAACAATTCCTCGCAGACCCTGAACTGGATATTTAACAGAATATTCTTCTTAAAAAATATTTTCTTTTTTACCAATGCCACTAGCACAGTCATCTGGAAACTAATTTTTCTGTTTACCTTTCTTCTTGTTTGTTGTATAATTGCTAAGTATTTTCTTAATATCTCATGTTTGTCACTATTTAATACTATTCATAGATTTTTTTAGATGTGAATTATAACAATAATTTAAAGTATTATAATCTGTTTTATTTAAAATCACCTGAAACAACCATGTCCATGTACACCATACTCTGAACAGAGTTGTAATCGAATTTGCCATTGTTCTTAGCTTCATTTTCCTTAATTTCTTGATACAGTCGCTCCTGCACTTCGGGATTTACTGCAAGCTCATGTAGTAAGAATGACATCGCCGATGAAATTGTTTCGAAGCCAGCGATAAAAAATAATACCGCTTGTGCAATCAGATCTTCATTGCTCCAAACTGTAATGCAAATTCATAAATCAACTGGTATTTCTGCTTATACTGGTCTTGGATCAATGATAATTATTTTAAATACCTCTTGATAATTGTAAAAAATATGGTCAATAGAATACCTATCAAAGTGTCTCAGGGTTAAAATAAACATTTAGGAGGTAAAATACTTATACAAGGACATGATACTAATCACTCAGATAACACTTAATAAGAAATTCTAGTGATGTTCATATTACAACGATCAAAACAATTTACAAATTTCGAGGAATTATGGTGCTTCATACGTTAACTCATTGTGAATATATAATTCTAGTGATTATTTATTATGATCGTTGTTATTTAAGTTTGCAAGAAAACCTGTTTTTACCGCAATTACCTTCATAAAAACATTGGTCCGGAACTCAATGGTTTCTACGTAGTATTATGTTACTGTCATTAGATCAGACATGCCTGTATTCTGTGTTTCGTTTAGATTCTTTTACTACAGTGATAGCCTCGTACAATTGACGATAGATATTTTTTACCCTTGTACAATGTCAGTAAAGATCATATGAAAGGTATTAGGTTAAGTTAAATTTAAAGAATAGTTCGATACAGAGAACATTTCTGCTTTTCTGTGAAATAATACTTATTATAATGCTTACTTTAGTTTTTGTAGGTGATAAGAATTTTGTTAATAGTTGTTAGTTTAGTTCTTTCTAGATTAAATTACTGTGATGTTGTGTATGGCCCACGTTTATTGTCAAGGACTGATCGATTGATTCAGAGGGTACAGAACGCTTGCGCTCGGTTTTGTTTCCACATTCCCCCTCGTCATCACGTCACGCCGTTCTTAAATGAAGCGAATGTTCTTAAAATGGCAGCCCGTAGGGAGCTACACATGGCCACTCTACTGTTTGATTTGACCAAAACAAAAAAACCTAAGTACCTATATGAAAAGTTAACATGGAGGCAAACACGTCTTACATCTACCTACACGCGTTCTGCGTCATATCCCCTAACGATACCTATACACAGAACCACAGCGTTCAGGGGTTCTTTTAAATATGCAGCTACTCGTTGCTGGAATAATATCCCACCTCCATGTAGATATAGGAAAAATAAGAAAAGTTTTAAACATATATTGCAGCAGTGTTTGTTACAAATTCAAAACCAATAATAATAATAGCATTAAATTTTAATTTTATGAGTGGTTCCAATTTATTAGATGTACAATTTAAACTTACCTATGTTCGTATTTGCTTGTATTATTATTTATTATGTTTGTATTAGTATTTATTATTTTTTTTTATTCTCAGGCTTATGGTGGCCATTGTGCAACCAAGGTAGTGAATAGCTTTGCGACAGGCACATTTGTAATATTTGTAATATCTGTATCTTTTTTCGATGTTAACTTTTCGATGTTAACTTTTTGTTGTTGTTAGCTGTTTACATGTCATAAGCTCTGTTATATTTATTGTCAAAACACCGACTACACGTCCGTACATTACTTAGGGCCCCCATTGAAAATCAGCGCTGCAGTAACACCCAGTTGTGCTGCAGCACTTAGCTGAATGGGGGTGCCTTTGTTGGATATAATATAAGCTATGTATACGTTCATCTTGTTGTTATCCAACAATAAATACATTTCTTTCTTTCTTTCTTAGTTAAGTATATATTTAATAACAATCACAATGAACGCATGCTAGATCATTCAAATATTACCTCTATTAATTTGTTTCTTGCCAACAGCTGATTCTTCAACTGTTGCAAATCCTGCGTCGACATCTTTTGTTGATACGTCTTCGTGTGTAAGTTTTCCTGCATTAAAAATGTTAGCGACATTTTATTATTGACATTTTCATTTGTTTCAGTATTTTATTATTATATTACATTTATATTTCTAAATTAGAAATATAACGTGAACTGAATACAAGTACAATTTCTATCAGTTATTACATAACGTATTTTTAAAGATATTGAAGACTCATGTTTGTAATTAAAGTGTACGCATCTGTAATGTCATTAGCACCACTCTTGCTTTCCTAATCTTATCTGGTTGTTATTATATTATTCATGGTATCAACAAAATGTAAAAGAGTATAACTATTTTATTGTTTTAGCACTTTAGTGAGTGTTTGTGTTTATTTAATGTACTGGATTATTATATTATTTATGATGCAAATCAAATATTATAATCCTAACTAATATTATAAATAAGAATGTGGATTTGTTTGTTACGCTTTCACGCCTTAAGTCTGCAAGCGATCATCATGATTTTTTTCTATTTCCGTTTTCGACCCTTATGGGCATATGGTGTACTTTTATGCAGAAGAAAGTACCGTTCCTGGAAGAAATCTATATTAATGCGAGCAACGCCGTCAAAAAAATCTAGTAATTTATAAATAAATCGAATATGTCTTAATTATATTGTTTTAATATACATATTGATAAGGAATCACTACCAGACATAACTATAAAGTAATCTTTTGATAGTAAAACCTTGGAATGATCCTTGGACATATTGTCCGGTATATCCGTGAATTGCTTTGGAATTATATTGTATCATCTAATGCCAAATAAACTTTTTAAATAACCTTAACGAACCATAAGGAGGGATTAGTAATTTGTCTTTACTCTTAGCATTAAAATTAAGCTTGTTGCTTAAAAGTCGCCTGTGTTTTTATGATCATAAATTGTTATTTTCAAGGTTATATTAGAACGATAAAGGTTAGTTACTGTACCCTGGTAATTTTTTCTTTAATGATTTGCGTCAAACTTTTGCATTTATTATGAATTTGTTTAATCACTCAAAGAGTCCAATTTGGTAATAAAGATATGGTATTTACGTCAACTTCTGACTCCCAGAGCAAAGGCTTAATTTAAACTTTATTAAAATCTCCATTCCAATGAGCCTTGATGTTACAGAATATACATTCAGTTATAAATCCACTGTTATATGGGGACAGTATGATTTAAGTAATCATACAATAAGTCATTGTGTTTATTTAACTCTTACAAGCTTTCGTATAAATACTTGAACGCACCTTTTTTAGCTTCCATGAGGAGATGAATCATATCAGGTCTGATGATGTGACGTTTCTCCCTATCTTGCATCGTACTCATCACCAGATCTTTGAAGAAAACCTTCGTTTCATTCGTGAATAACGCTATTTTTAGATACTGAAAAGAAAATACCCTTAAATTAAGTGAAACTTTAATAAGAAAAATAGTAACGTGAGAAAAAAATTATAAATAGTTACCTTCATTAACGTAGGGAAGGAAGTGAAACCAAAGAATTTCAGGGTTTGCCTAAAGCTGAAGGTAGAAGCCGTTTTGCCCATCGCATAAAACTCGTTTTGTTCTTCTAATAGCGAATCCACTTTCAGACCAAAAGCACAGGTAGCGATGACATCGTTGGCGTAGCGGGTGGTAAGATCTTTGCAGTCTACATCAATGTAGTTAACTGTGAAGCGAAATAATAATCTTAAAAATAATCTTCTTTTATATATCAGATCCCTGTAAGATATTTAGTGATCAAATAATGCCTTATTATAAAATAGTAATACCTTAGATTCTTTCTCATTTCAGCCTTTGGATAAAACTACAGTTCTGTTTGTTTCTATTATTGTTTATTCTATAGGTTAGATTAAATTTAACGTATGGGAAAGAAGAACGTCCAAAAATCTTTTGGATTTGGAATGTAAAATCTAAACTTGCTATCTGTGCAACAATCTTAGTGATCAATATGTTACTAACGAGAACTTATACACTAATAAGGCAGTTATGATTTCTTGCATACCTTCTGATGTTTCTATCTTCATATTCAGCGATTTTATCATTTGCTCGCCGACTTCAACCATAAACGGAACCATTAATTTTATCTTTGAACTAGTAAAAGCTGGACTTAAAGTCGAACGCATGTCTTTCCATTCTTGACCTGAAGATGAAAATCTATACTATAATAAAACTGTAACAAAACCAAATCTGTACATTAAATATATATTTTTTAATTTGATCGGGCTAGACTTTGTTATCGATATAAAAGCCAAAAATAATCCTTTTACAATTTTTGTCTGTCTGTCTGTCCTTGTGAACACGTATCACTCTGAAAATACTGAACCAATTTTGACGGAACTGACAGTGATAACTAATATTACAAGGTTACATCTAGGATACATTTTGTCCCATAAAACGCAAGGGGTTCTGCAGGATAACGAAAGACAAAAATTTGTAATTAATGTAACTATACTTTTTTTGCGACACCTTAGTACAAGAACCAGCAACGTTGGAAGAACGAGAATTTTAGAAAAGTTGGTTCTTTAATATGAACATATATTATGCCCTTCCAAACAGGATTCAGGATACCTGATAGCCGGCTAACGTTGTGTTTTTTAATGCGCATCACACCTTTATAGGTCAAAATTTTGATTTATAAATAATTTTAGGAACATTTTTTTTCGGTAACTTTTAAACGCTATTAAAAACATGAATTTATCACTACCAGACAATTTTATTATTGACAATAATGTGCCCGGTGATATTCTTTATAAATAAAATAATTCATTTCAAACCATTTTATTTTTTCCATTGCAAAGAACATATTTAATTTTATTAACCATTATGATATTGAGATTTTACAGTAAATAATGAGAAACAACGATAAACGTAAACATATGACTTGGGACTGACGCCATCTTGAATACATGCGTCTATAACCGTCGCTGCCACAATTATCACTATCTTTATCATACAGCCAGTGTTGCGCTAAACTATAGCTAAGTTATTCTATATATATTATTTTTAATTTACTCTCTTTTATGTCTAAATAAAATAATATTAAAATTACAGCTATCTTAACATGGTTTGAACATACTTATTTTATTTACAAAAAATGGCATCGGGCACATTATTGTTAATAACAAAAATGTCTGGCAATAATAATTTTATGTTTTAGTAGCGTTTCAAAGTTAGTGAAAAACAAAACATTCTAATATTATATAAAAATCAATATTTTTGCCTGTAAAGGCGCGATATGCACTAATAAACGCAACGTTTACCGGCAGCCAGTTTATCATTATTTATTTTAAGAATATATTTTATCGTTTAAATTACAATTTAACTCTATCAACTTGACATTTCATAATGTAAACTATACTGACTGTACAGTAAACGTCTACAAAAAAGGAAAAGGAACTTTGTTCCAACTGGGGGTCCATAGACCTCTCGAGCTTTTGTTTACATTACCGCCAATATATGTAGGTTAGTTTTTATTTTAATTGAACCCGGTAGATTGCAGGCATAGTTACACAGGTCAACTAGTCCTAAATAAAAAAAAATGTAATAAGATTTTTTTACAGCTGTAGCATTATAATTACTTCACCTTTTAGAGAAAACAAATTCCTGCCGAAGAATTTATCAACTTCCTCGTTGACAATCGTACGATGATCCAGGAAATGTTCAAAGTCTTTGACAGTAATCTTCTTCACCAATTCGATGTCCCGTATCATAACTAGCGGATTTACGAATTCAAATCTTCCAATAAACCTGAACAATTTAGTAATCAAATTTATTCTTCTATTCCCATTCCCCCCCTCGAGATAATACCGGCAGTTTTATTAAATAATGGAGTGTGTTTGTTAACCTATTTATTTTGATCACATATAAATAAAAAACTATTCATGTAATATTAAACATTCTTTTGGCATATATAGCAATTATATTAATACATAGATTTATTATTCTGTCACTAACTGCAGTTGAAAAAGATTTATCTATTCACCGTACCAAGTTTAGAAGAATGGAAGTCGTTGCCACTTCCTTTGAGATTCCTTTAAAATAATTCAGAAAGATAAGATTTTAAGTTAATAGCCAAAGTCATTAAATTTGATAATTTTTCTAATTCTCTTTAATGTAAAAAATTGTGGTATATAAGTTTTAGTATAGTTAAAAAATCAGAAGTGTCGTGGAACACTCGGAAACGAAGTTCTTTTTGTAGTATATTATTATTGATAAATAATAATAATTATTGATTAACAAATACAAATAAATAAATTACTACTTCTTGAGAGCAATAAAATGAAACGTAGAAATAGCTAATAAATTTACGGAATGGTAGTAAATTTCATAATTAATGTATTTTTTGAGTCGTCAAAATAAACATTTTATTGTACATAATTCAATTCATTATAAACTTCATCTGATAACACAATACGCTATGAAACAGCTGACGTGTATGCCATGTATAGTCCGCGTCAAATGTTATGGCCGCTCTGAATATAGCTTTGAATTCGTCTTTGCGCATAGTACAGTCAAGAAGTTAATACAAAACAAATTCAAAATATTAATATAAGAAATTAACATTGACATTTATACATCTTTGTTACGATATTATACGTACAGTATAGTACGTTTTTAATCAATTATGATTTAAGGACATATTTGCCTATTACATTAAGTAATAAGAATGTGGCAGTACAACACAACCACATTACAACTTTCAAAAGATTTTGTAGAATAAATATACGACTTTGGTTGTGTCATCTTGTAAACGCTTTGACAGCTAATTTACGTAAACCTCTTTATTTTACATACGTATAAACTATTTGCAAATTATTAGAGATAAAAACGAACAGATAATAAGAATTGAATCGTTACTAAGATAATAAAACAGTAAAAACTAGAAATGGACAATAGTAGCTGAACAATAGACAAAACTAGAAAATTAACAGTTCACCACATTATGTATTTGCCAGTTATAATTAAATCCAAATAACGTTTAATCACCTGGTTCGTGAGTTTTGGGTGATCGCGTACTTTAAGTGAATGATCCGCCTCATGCAGTATTTGTCTCTATCTATGCGATATATCTTGTAGCATATATTGTGCTGGTATTACGCGTGTTACAATACCGTTATTGTAAATAAAATATATACATAATAAATAAATAATTTGTAATAAACTTTTTGAATTTTTTTTGAAGTGGATGGGTCTTCTAATAATGACAAATCTACAAGAAAACGAAGCGAACGAAACAGCAAAAATAATAACTCGCTAAAGTAATTTAAATCACTGGCGTGATTTGGGCTATTACCTTGAAAACGAGCAAGCAATACAAACAAAATTATGAATATTTAGAGTTTGTAAGGTGTTGTGTAATTATGAGTTGTAATTTAATTTGCAATGTTTGTAATCAAATAACATTTAACAACTTCGCTGCTCTCTTTCGTATGAAATGAAAAATAATCTGCCATGTAATAATAACGAATATACATCATTGTTATTTATGATAAAGTATGAAAAATTTATCGCCAGTAATTATGAAGTAGTTATATAAGATATTATGAATCAGAATTTCATTTATCACCTGGCAAATAGCAGTGATGAAGTATTTGACTGATATGCAGCTATATTAAGATACATTCTCCACGCCTAGATGTTGGTTAACTATGTTTCGAGTATTTGGTCATTATGTTATCATTAATTGAATTCTTATATTACATACCATAAGTCTAAAGTTACACCACTTGGAAATCTTTGTTGTAGCATGCGTTTAAATATTAAGTACATACTACGAAATAATTCTAAATTCAGTTCTAGAAGAATACAGACACAGATTTTAATATCTTTGTGAATATACTGAAATATATTAGTATATTATTGCCCAGAATTTGAATCTACGCCTTGATCGACGCGGTTCCTTAAAACAAACAGCTGAGACAAACCATTTTTTATATGTTAGTATCCAAAAATAGATACTAGAAACAGGGTTGTACGGTAAGAATGCTAAAATTTGCTAAAAAAATTGTATGCTTCTGGAATGTTTATTTCCAGTAGTACCAACTATGATAAATGTTTACCTTTCATCAGGGAATTCTTTGTATAACCTCTCAATGTGTTCAGCGAAATGCTCGAGTCGAAATATCACCGCACCCAGGTTACCCAGCCCTGGAATCACCCTCGAGTGCTTTACTCCATGTTTACTGAACGTTGAATATACCTGACGGAGGTAAAGCGCTACAGCGGCTACAAACACGACGCTCCATATGAGTACTATCATTGTATCTAAAATAATACAATTTTTTTAGAAATGTTCTGTAAATAATGAAATATGAGTATTTCTACATTTACATCAATACTATTGATAATTTTTGTATTACAGCATACCGATTTTGAAATGGCATAATTATTTCTCAGAGTATATAATTTTATTAAAGACTGTTGAGAATTAAAAAAAAAGACGTGTGGTATAGACAGACGATAGAAGTAAAATTTTACATTACAGGGTAATATTCTCATAAAAAATACAACAAAAAGCCAAAGTCACGCAGTGTTCTCAAGCGGTTTCCGATCCAAATACTGATCGCGCTCGACGTTGCTTAACTTCGGTGATCGGACGAGAATCGATGTTTCCAACACTCTACCCGACACAGTGTTTACCCCCACCACTTTTCGTCACAAATAAAAATTTTAAAGCCGTTTCTCTTTAAAAACTTAATGATTTTTATAATACGAAACAATTATTAATATTTTGTATCCTATCAATGATTGTATTGAACAGAGTTTTACAATAAACAGTCAAGCTATTTTTGAATTTAATGCGTTCAAACATATTTAATGTCATATTTGTGATCGATGCCTTTTATAATATAGCTAGCTCATGTTTCACATTTTCCGCTCTCAACTCGCGCTATACGCTCCGCCTGCCATATTTTTTGTTCTCGCCTAACGTATTTTCTGGAATACTTTTTTTTTGGTAATTGTTCTACTCCTAAAAAACATAGCATAATGTTAGATAGCTCATAATCGTACTCAATAAAGGGATTATAAAGTGAATTACGAAGAATCCTAAAAAACACATTACTTTAATTTATTAAATTAAATTACGAAAGAATCTAATGTTAAAGAGTGTTGCCGATGTTAGGCTAACTCTCAATAAAATTAAGAAAGGAATCTAAAATTAGAGAGTGTCGCCGATGTTAGGCTAACCCTCACACTAAACTTGAACTAAAACTAATAGCATAGTGAATGCTACTGATGTTAGGTTAACACTGTCTTAATAGCGTGCGTGCGTCGCAATCTTCTCGCTCCTGTTTATACAGGTGCGGTGAAACTGTTCCAGGGGAATGGTCTTGTGGTGGAAATTGTTCGACATCCTACTCTGAGGATGTGTCTGTAGGCGGAGGCCCAGGCATCCATGTGGCCTTCTGGGGCACACCCTGCTTACTCTCGCTCAGGTGAGCGAATGAGCGTTCGCGCTTGCGCTTTTGTTCTCTTTCTTGTGTTGGCAATCTGGCTTTCGGTATTGTTATCGTCTGGTGGTATTGCGTGGAGCGGCGCTATTTCGTGGAGGTGCACATGCTCTACGCTCTACGAAACATGTAAGTGGTGAAGCTGTTTGTAAACCCATCTAGGCTGTTTACTCGCAGATCGCGAGCGATCGTCGCGTTCCTCACGTAACGCGGGGCCCCGACAATCGTTCTTAGCATCTGGCTTTGTTGCGTTTGTAATCTGCGTTTAAGGGATTCTGACAGGCAACTGAACCATGCTGGGGCGGCGTACGTGAGACGCGATTTCACGTACGTCTTGTACAAGCCTAGTTTGGTGCGGTATGGTAGTCTAGAGGTGAGCACCGTGTACAGGACTCTCCTCGTCAATCTCGCCTGCGCGATGATTCCCTCAATGTGTTTGTTGAACGTCAGACCTCTATTGATAGTTACTCCAAGATATTTAACCTCATTCCTCCACGTCAGGGTCTGTCCTTGGAGTGACAGGGCTGGTGTTACTATGTTGGCAAATCCGGGCTGGAAGGCCTGCGTCTTTCCGACATTGACTGCCAACCGCCATTTGGCCATCCATGTGTGAAGTGCATCCAGTATTGGTTGTAGCAGTTTAGCGGACCTCTTGCGATTTATCGACGTCGCCCAATAAGCCGTGTCGTAGGCAAACAGAGCAAGCTTCGCCTTGCCGACCACGAGGATGTCGTTTATGTAGAGGGCATATAGTATAGGTGACAAACAGCTGCCCTGTGGCACTCCTGCCTGCACCATTACCTCGCGGGACATCTGGTTTTCAACCTTCACTTTAATTTTCCGGTTTTTTAGAAAAGATTGAATTACTCTTTGCAGGCGGGCGGGGGTGGTGGTCGATGTTACCAATTTGTAGAGTAAGCCTTCGTGCCACAACTTATCAAAGGCTTTCTCCATATCGAGGAGCACCATGGCGGCGTGTTCCTTTTTATTGTGTCTTTCGACCGACATATGTATCACCCTTGTGAGTTGCAGGATGATGGAATGCCACTCCCTGAACCCAAACTATTCCCGCCGCAGTTCTATGCATGGTTTCAACATACTCAGTACGAATCTTTCAAAGACTTTTGACAGCATACTGAGTAGCGTAATGGGTCTGTGGCTTTCAGGTTTCTTTAGATCTTTTGCTTGTTTGGGAATCACGATCACTGTCCCCAGCCTCCACTCGCTGGGGAAGTGTGTAGCAATGGCGTAACAAGTGCATAAATAACTTTTCAAATATTATTCGTATTTTTAGGATTTATTGTGAATCCAATAATAACCTTTTATAGTATATATTATTGATATTTTCACAGCCTATCATTTGGGAAATGAAATATAGAAATATACATTCCACCATTGAGTTTAATCTGGAAATACAGATGCAAAAATTTATTTAAACATTTTTAAAAACAATTAAATTAACAAACAAAACTATACGCCATTGAATATTAGATATGCTATGAAATATTAGCTGTAATATTCACAGACTTCTTAGATTATTATCATTTGTATATAAAAAATCTCTGCCGTACTGTGCACATCATTTTAAAGCTACTCGATATATTTCAAACAATTTTTTTTAGACACCTAGTCCGTATCTAAAAAACCACTATAGTTTCATATAATATAAAATTATTAGTTTTAAGAAATAATGTTCTTGTAAACATTATGTGTGTGTTTTTTGCCGGAAAGAAGTGGGGAAGGCGTTGTGACACATTTTTTTGCCTTTGCACATACAATATATTGTTAACGCAAACAAAGCCGCAGGTATTAGCTAGTCCTGATAAATTTATATACGGATACTGTAGTATCTACTAATTCCGATGATTAAGCTTTTTATGATAATACATTATCAAACAAAAACATGCTATCAAAACACTGGCGTACAAATCAAAATAATCGTTTTTTTTTTGTGTACGTCATTACTTATGTTTATACTATAATTATGTTTTACTATTGTTTACTGCTTCATTATATCTTTATGACTAAATAACAGTAGCGGTAAGGAAATGATTGCAGGAGTGAGTAAGTCAGTTTGTTACCTTTTGACGCCTTAAATATATAACCGGGCGACGTGATATTTTGCAAACACGTCGTCATGAGTACAGAAAAGGACACAAGCCACCTCTCATTCGGACAAAAGTAATGTTATAGAGGAAGACACATAAACTGGAGTAAAGCCGCGAGCTAAAACTAGTATTCATTAATGTTTAACAGCTGCGGTAGATGAATGATGTGACGAATGGAATAAGTTCGAATTTCGTCGTACAATTTTTAAGAATTTTTCGGGATTCGCGTACATTTTCAAATATTAATTTATAACACTGATGATAAATGAAAACGTATTAAGGAATCGTATGTAGAAATATATAGGACTACAGCTTTGTCCGCGTTTCATATCGCCAATATATTAATATATAATGGATTGTGTTAGTTTTCAAAAGATAATTACAATTACATGAACGCTAGTATCTGCTGTAGTTAATAACTGTGTTGTGGCCACTATATGTACCAATATGTCACGGGTTGGCATCTAATATCCCGAACCTATGTCCCAACAGCGGAACTCCTACAACTTGGCATTATTATTATTCTACTAATGTATTTATTAGGTTCATTTGTAATATATTTTTGAAATATTTGTCATTTTAAACTTTGAGATAAAGTAGGTAAAATCTTATATTCCATTAAAGGATCGCTAATAGATATTAATTCCTAATTAACACAACCGGAAAACATATTAATTACTATCATTAGTTCACTTAAATGACCGTTCTTTAAAAATGTATGGATTCAATTGATCACTCCGTGGATCCATTAAAGTATGATTTATGTTTACAAGTACTCATTCGTTAATTGTACGCGATGATTTGTAGTAATTGGTAGCAATTGAAACGAAATATTTTCATCGTTTTGGTACTAGAAATTCGTATTATTTTCCGTTGTTTTTCTTTTATATAATAGCGTCTATATCATTTTATCACTATGTCGTATTCCTAAAGGTGTACTTAAGGTGACTTCTCTCACTTGAATCTCGGAATAAAAATATACCACAAGTGTATATCAGATATTTTGGGTAATATTAACGAGTAGGTGATTCATAAATAAATGTATACTTGTTTATTAAATTCATACATTGCAATACCTTATACGAATTGATAATAAATGCAAATGGAACCGCGAATACATGAAGCTATTTCTGAAGTAAATATAATACTCTTGTTATTATTTACCTTCATATTACACAATAGCAATTTAAATCTAGAGAAAAATAAACGCTGCGAGGACAGACAAATATACAGATAAGTGAAAATATTTTGTGTCCAACGAGCTAATAGATACTAGTCACAACCAAACTACAAAAGTGAGCTGAGATTTCATCCCAATATTTTCTCACACTCGTCGTAAAATACCAAAACAAACTAACTCGTATTTAATTTCGTTCTAGTTTTTATAACGTTTATAACATTCATACATTAATAAGATAATATCTACTCAAAATATATATACACTTACATTTTTAATATGTCTCATATATTGCTGTTAAAATTGTAAACAAAACAATTGGTGATGTAAAGTTTTTTAGCCGTACGTCTTTAGAGTCGCAAGGACATACGCGTAATGAATATCCAACTTGGATATCACGTCACTTCGGTCGGCGATGTTATAAAGACGGTACTCCACTGCAGGACACCGACATACAGTCATGCTACACCTACATTGATGCTGTTTGATTATATCATTTAAATTGTTGCGGTCGAGTAAAATTTGTATTATAGTAAAATACTAGCTGTACCCACAGCTCCGCATGCGCTTTTTAAATTATAATAAAGAAATATAAAATTGTGGGACCATGTACAATTATAGAAATGGACTTTAAAAACAATTGCAAGTACTTTTTTTTCGAACTGACTACGCTATTGACCTAGCAAGGTTTTAACAACTTCAACGGACTACTAATTGCATGTACGATACGCACGCTACTTACAGTAACATGTAACGTATACATTAGACATATAAATACTAACTGTGTGTCAAATGAGGTTTATCAACAGCAACATATTTGGAACCTTAACCCACCATATATATTACCTCAGTGCTCACTTACACAGTATAAGGACCTAATGAAACAATGACTTAACGATAGATAATGATATAATATGCTCATATTGTCAATAAGTAATACGTTTCTGGTCTAATATCTTATTAGAAAGACTCCATCGATCTTCAAAATTACTATTAACAATTATAATGTTGTATTGTAAGCAATGAATGAGCTGACGTCTTCAAATATTGCATAATATAAATCAAGACATAAAACTTTATAGATGTCTAAGCAGTTTTTAATATAAGACAATTTCAATAGTAATTATTGAATTCGATACAATATTCTTCTGTGTTACTATGATTACTAAGTTATGTAAACGAAAGCGCAGTTAATAAAACAAAATAGCCACCAAAATGACCAAAAAGACAATATAATTCAAATTACCATACATAGATATAAATTTCAATTATATTATTCAATTATAATCAATTATATTATATTTCAATTATATATATTTACTAGTGGGCCCGGCAGACGTTGTCCCGCCCTGATTATGAAAATATCCTTGACAAATTATATACTAAAACGTTCCTCATCAATCCCTCTATCCACCGGAGAAAACCGCATGAAAATCCGTTCGGTAGTTTTTGAGTTTATCGCGAACAGACAGATAGCCAGACGCGGTAGGGGACTTTGTTTTATACTATGTAATGATTCTTGGAGTTCAGTACAACGCATGTTTTACGCACATGTTTACAGTGAACAACATATTTTTGCTAAATTTCATGCGGACGAAGTAGTGGGTAACAATAGGATAACCTAAATTACTTCCTATAATGTCAGCTATCTGCCAGTGAAAGCCCCGTGAAAATCAGTCAAACCGTTTTGGAGAGAGCACAGCGAGCGAAGCCACGGTTAACAGCTAGTCTAAATTAAAATATACAAAGTTACTTTTTATAATGTCTGCTATCTGCCGGTGAAAGTCCCGTAAAAATAGGTCAAACCGTTTTGGAGATAAAACTGCGGGCGAAGCCACGGTTACCAGCTAGTCTAAATTAACATAAACTAAATTACTTTTTATAAGATCAGCTATCTGCCGGTGAAAGTCTCGTGAAAATCGTTCTAACCGTCTTCGAGATAGCACTACGGGCGAAGCCGCCATTAACAGCTAATCTAATTTAGAGTAGCCTAAGTAACCCGCTGTAATTTTTGCTATGTGCCAGTGTAAGTCCCGTCAAAATCGGTCCAGCAGTTTTGGAGATTACCCGGAACAAACATACAGACAAACCAACAAAAAATTTAAAAACTGCATTTTTGTTACAGTTGCGTGTATACTTTCACACCCAATCAGAAAAAAAATTTTGATATTACATACAGACACTTCATTTTTATTATATGCATAGATATTACCAGTGAAGATATAGGATACTTTTGTTTTGGCCACCCCACGCGCTCGCGTAGGACAGTTCTTTCGCTGTCATCGTGTGTAAAGTGCGTATTGTTTAAAATGATTGATGACTCATCGCATTATATGGTAGGTGGTGGAGTCACGGTGAAGCTATTACTGGTTTCAGTCCGTGGCACTCACAGAAAACTGACGTGAGGTAACAGTGCTTGCATTGTTGCGTTTCGTTCGATCAGTGATAGCGCCGGATACCTCCCCTCCCCTACCCTCCCTCGCCCCTCCCCCTCCGCCTCCAACTCCCACTCCCACTCCCCTCTCCCTCCTCAACCCTCCTCCTCCCGTCCTACTTTCCTCCTCCTCACTACCCCTCCCCCAAACACAGGCTGGCAACGCACTTCCGACTCCCCTGGTGTTGCAAGTGTCTATAGACGGTGGTGATCACTTAACATCAGGTGACCCACCTGTTCGTTTGCCTACTATAATGTAAAAAAAAATTATTGTGAAACAGCTTCTGCTCGCAACTTCGTCCGCGTGCAATAGTTACTTTGGGCTAACGCTAACAGGCAGCGGAAGCTCTCAAAAGGAAAAAAAAAACAATTTTGAAACATTCTTTGTTCGTGCTCCACTTCGCTTCGCTGATCTTAATCTGTTGGTATACAGTATAGTCTTCCTCGAGCTAATGAACTATCTCACACTGAAAGAATTTCTCAAATTGGACCAGTAGTTCCTGAGATTAGCGCGTTCAAACAAACAAACTCTTCAGCTTTATAATATAGATTTATAGTATAGATTGCAATGAGAACTTCGATCGTAACTCGGCGGCGCCGACCACCGGCATCCAGCAGAGCACAGTACCGATGAGTGGTCATAGCATTTGGTTGCCTATTCTCGCTGAGGTTTTCAATTACCATACTCGCCCTTTTACCCTACAGGTTACTTCCCGGTCGCGTGGGATCAATCATACATAGCTGCGATAATTATTGGGGATTTTTATATTAACCAGTTTATAACCAGTTACAATGGAGATTCTAGCAAAATATTTAGAAACCAATATCATAATATCATTTATAGATTGTTATTTATATCTGTTTTAAGCGTAAGTTAAAGGAGCATTTAGAGATCATCCATTTCAACTTATCATCAAATAATAGTGTAAACTACTTGTAAAACTAATTTATATTTAGTTTATACACGGCTACAAAGGTTATCTGGTGTTTTGAGAGTATCGAAAACATAATTAAGAAAACATTAAGTCATTTTGTGTAATTTGTGATTAATCAATTAAATCTAATTGTCTCAATTTTGAGTCTTAAATCTGGTTAAATGATTTAAACCTGATTTAAGGTTTTGGTGCAAAACACCCTTAATGAAAGTTTATGCAATTACTTAAACCTTATCTCAGGTAACTAGTGAATTTATTTGTTACAGTTTTACAAAGTAACATTTATCTTTTATAAAAATATAAAGACACGCTTTTATTCCTCATTTATATAGCTTACATCAGAATAAAATAATGTTATTGCGAGAAGGGTCATCAATTACTGTCCACTATAATTCCTGCCACCTTTTTAATTCGACACTAAGAGTTTTTGGCGGCATCGTGACAGACGTAGTAACTTTTATGTTTAATTCATAATCGTGTGTTATTTGACTATGTGTTTTATATTATTGCTGGCATTTTACGTAATATAGTTCGTATATTGTGTATAAGTGAAGTGGATGGAAAATAGTAACACAGAGTATGAATTTAAATCATTACATAGTATAAAACAAAGTCCCCCACCGCGTCTGTCTGTCTGTCTGTTCGCGATAAACTCAAAAACTACCGAACGGATTTTCATGCGATTTTCACCGGTGGATAGAGCGATTGATGAGGAACGTTTTAGTATATGGTTTGTCAAGGATTTTTTCATAATCAGGGCGGTACAACGTCTACCGGGCCCGCTAGTATGCTATAAAAGCACCCTGGAAATTTCTAACAAGGGAGCACCATCTTGTTAGAATATTGAAATTACCGCAAGAAACTTGTAATAATATTACTCACTCGAAAATGGCGCTAATAATCTTGAAGATTACCAAAAACAAAATAAAAAAGAAGCAACGCTTACGTGATATATTAATTAGTCTCATCATGTGACTGTTACTTTATAGAAACGAATATAGTTTTCGATTCAATGCTACATTTTGACAAATGGATTTTGCTACTTAATAAGGACATCGTATTACGCAGTGGATTAGCGACTTAAAAACGACAAGGCTAAACAAATTATTGTAGATTATAAAAAGCACGAGGTGCCTCAACGAGGTGTGTGTTTTGTAGAGATAAATTTGTTTATAAAAAAATATCGAAATTTATATCGATATATAAATAAAACATCCATTTCATATGTCAATTATCTTTAATTTATTTTTCAGATAATTATCAATTATCTCAATATTTTAGTATTAGATAGCTGAGTGCTTTTCAAACGACGATGTAAATTCAAATTCTCAAAACATTGAAGTAAAACATTATGGTTAAACCAAAGTAGGGTGGTAAGGCTTATTCCTAATGCTCGTATGACAAGCCGCCAACTTCAAGTTGCAAATCTATTCCGAGCAACTGTAGGCTAATGGTCCTATAAAAATGGTATTTGTTAAAAACAACAGTTTAGAAAATCTTTACATCTACAATTTATTTGGATATTACATACCAGATAGCGCTCTGGCCTTCGAAAAACTACTTTCGTCTGGCATCGACTCTCTAGTGTGGGGTTCATTATACATATTTAGTATAAACTGGTGTAACTTTACAATCGTACAACCTTACGTAATTAAAAAAAATCGAAATTTAATTTATTAAACAATTATAAAGTTCGACATATTTTTCGATATTTATTATTTTCCTAACTCGATATCATCGTATCGTCAATTCTATTACATCGATATGAATATCGATAATGTCCTGTTCATATTTCGATTTATCGATTAATAATTTTAGACCCATTTGCCCATTAATTAAATCGAAAATTTTTATGAATCGAGTGTATTCTTGCTACCTCTAAGTTATATCTTGCTCTCCACGATATGTGACAAATCAGTCACTAGCGCTTATGAGTATTGCCGTTGTTTTGTTTAGTCGTGTGGAGCTGGTAGAGTAGAATAGCACCACCTCATATATTCCCATGAGTTTTGTAAAAGGCGATTAAGAGAGTGCTGTATATATACTGTACCATCTGTTTGAGTCCTTCTCTGGTCGTAACAGTCCCCGTTCCACTGGGTCCAGAAGAACAAGGATGAGTATGTGTATTGTGCACTTGTATCTTATGCGTACACTTGTACACCTTAAAATATCTCGCGCATCTGACCGTGTCCGTTACTGCACTCCAAGTACGCAATCTCAGACTAGGGGTCAAAGTGGTCGCCGTGGCCGAAATAGGTCGGGAACAATCATCATCACCATTGCTTTCATATTTTCATCGTAAATTCACTACAAGCACCTCTGCCTGTAGTCACTACTTAAAACTTGAGATGGTCAGTACGCCTATTGGTTACTACATAATATACAAACAAGCTACCACAGAACTGAAGTGGCAAAAAACAGACTGGATTTGAGAATTTTCAATGGGATAATTACTATAGTGTTGCTATTTCAACTATGGTACCTGGATGGCAAAGAGCTTCGCTCGGTTGATTAACACAATAATTGCATTATTGCTATAGAATTTAAGCCAGTCATATTCATATTTGCGTAATATATTATAGCGCCATCTCACGAATTTTGAGGTATCAGTAGCTAAGCAGCATTAGCAGCTACGCAAGTATCAATAAGCTTTCCTAGATGGCACTTTATGGCATACACTCTAGTAATTGGTTATTAAAACGTATTTTTTTTGTGAAAATTGCGTTTTTTTTTCGGGGAATATACTATAAATATAATGTAAGAAAAGCAGAAACTTATCCAAATATAAAATTTGATTCAAATCTGGAGCTCTTTCCAAGATACAGGAACTTAATTCATATACTTACATATATATACAAGAATAGTTTGTTGTTTAAATCTATAACATTTGATTGCTACCAATATAAGAGTTAAAATAATGTATTCTTCGAATATATATTTTTATCTTATAAACTAGAAAAATTGTTTACATTAACAATTTTCTTTAAATATAAAAATTGAAATATTACTGAGGTACTTAAATCTACAGCAAATCAATTCAAAACGATTGAATATTTAATTGATTATATAAGTAAGTAAATTTACAGAATATTTATACATGCCTTATAATATCGGGACCCAAAATTACAATTGAGATACAGTTAATTCTTAAATTTTTTTAAAGATATATCAAGTTGCTAAAGTAATTTTTTGAAGTGAAAAGTTCTACTGGTGCGATGAGTGGTATTTTTAGGAGGAGATAAATTTATAATTTCGTGCCATGACATGCTAGTAAGCGTGACCGACCATATTGCTCTTGTGCGGCTCGCGACAGACTAGCGGCACGTAGTATAGGGGCCTGTGTACATGTAATATTGATAGTTTGCAGCTCGTCATACGTGTTATTAATAGACTTCATAAAAATGTATATAATTATGCCAATAAGTATGAAAACCACACTAATGTTAATAATTTAAATAAACAAATTCTAAAACTTAAATATTATCATTCAGACTATAATAAATTTAAAAATTCAAAAGAGAACACAGTTATTGCATTGTTTTAGTTTTGACTTCTGTCGGTAGTCCTTATGACTGCCTCGACTTTTTTTATTTAAATATTTTTTCTGACAGTACACAATACCTAGGCGCATACAAAGCAGCATTACCGGCATAAGCAAGTAACATACATTCAATTGATGAAGATCATGAGGACTTGAAACCACTTGAACCTAGAACCGAATCTAAAATGATCACAATAGTAGCAACAGAAACATTAAAACCCTCCACAAGCACAGGTAAGAAATCTAAAAAGAAAGACCTTAAAAATGATGACAAATTTAATGAAGAACCAGTCAGTGTTGCAAGCGATAAAAATAAAGAAAGTTTAGAGTAGAAAATGAAAAGAGACAGAAAGTGCTAGTTCTGGTAACGGCAGTAGCACAGATCCTGGTTGAGAATATAAAATACAACCATTAAATTGTTTATGAGGTTATGAACTGAGAAAACCAACTGATACTAAGGGCTATACCCATATCATATAACATCTTCTATACATATAATAAGAATGTAAATCTAACGTGTCTGTACTTTTTAGATTTTTGTGAAGCATATCCTCGAGTAATATTTGGTCTTTGTTTCAATAAAATTGCTCTACTCTATCAAAAATTGTTGTAATTTGAATGACGGGTCCAGATAAGTACGAAAAAAGAGTAGGTAAGTAAATGCCATTCAATGTCTTACAAAAACTATTATATAATCTGTAAATAATATCTAAGACACAGTAAACGAAAGACTGTGTTTAATTTGAATAACAATATAAGATTCAATTACAATAAAATACAGCCTACTTTCTTGTAGAACCGATTTATAATAAAATGAAAGGCATAAAAGCGTTCTTCATGAAAACAAAAATCAACGTTCATGATGTTCGTGTTTATCGATCTCAGACATTCCGACATATATTTATATATATAGAAAATATAAGAATTATATCCTCTTCATCAAACAAGATACAGGACAAGGAATTTAATTGCTGGTTCAATATTCCACAAGCCTTGGCGCAATAGTAGTAAACCTTACTTAAAATAGATGTCACTGTCACATGTCATGTCACTGAATTCTAAAATAGTTTTTATAAAGTTTATTTACGTTTTATAGTTTTACCGTAGGCTAGGGATTCAATGTGATATGCCCTTTTGTTTATGTTACTTCATTCATTTGTTTCTTGCCAACAGCTGATTGTTCAACTGTTCCAAATCTTTCGTTAACACCTCATCGTGTCTAAATTTTTTTGTATTTAAAAACGTTAGCGAGATTTTATTATCAGCTAATTTTTTTTTAGTATTTTGTTATTACTTTAGAATGCTATTTTTATCAGTTATTTCACAACATATTTTAAACATGTCAGCAGCTTCTGTTTGTAAATACAATGATTCCTTCTATGCATTTATGCTATTAGGTGCTAATACTTTCCTAATCTCATCTGGTTTTTTTTTCTCGAATTGACTACGCTATTGATCTAGCAAGGTCTTAACAGCTTCACCGGACTAACATTATCTGGTGTATTATGCTATTCATAGCAACAACGCAATCCGAAATATATTGTTTTCTAGTTTTAGTAATGAATATGTACTGGTTCCTCTCACTATTTATAATTCAAAGCAAATATCCGAATACTAACTAATATCATAAATGCGAATGTGAGTTTGTTTGTTCAATTGTTTATCCAATGTGGTCGTATTTTTTATGTCTCTTATCTAAGAACATTGTAATTTATAAATCGATTTGGACTTTTCTTGGTAAGGGGATATTTTTAAGGGGATCCCATTGTAGGGCCGGACCTTGAATTTCGAAGACATAACAAAAAACTCTTCAAAATAGAATAAGAAATATATAGTGGATGAAATATTTGTAAGCCTATGATAATCTAGCACTAGGTACCTACCTAACCATTGGCAAATACCTTTTGGTGCTTAAGGTTTAGAGTAGAAATTTTTGAAGTTGGTATTGTTTTCTATACTAATATTATAAAGAGGTAAAGTTTGTGACGTTGTGACTTTGTGAGTTTGTGACGTTGTGGTGTTGTAAGGGGTAATCTCAGGAACTACTGGTCCAATTTGAATAATTCTTTCAGTGTTATATAGCTCATTCATCGAGAATGGTTATATCATCACGCTAAGGCCAATAGGAGCGGAGCACAGATGAAAAGTGTTTCAAAATCGAGATGTTTTTCTTTTGAGAGCTTCTGCTGTGTGTCAGCGTTAGCCCAGAGTAGTAACTATTACTACGCGGACGAAGTCGCGGGCAGGGGCTATAATCTATATACTAATATTATAAAGAGGTAAAGTTTGTGAGTTTGTGACGTTATAGGGGGTAATCTCGGGAACTACTAAACCGATTTTGAAAACTCTTTTACCAATAGAAAGCCACTTTATTTGTGAGTGTCATAGTCTTATAGTGTCATGATGTGTATATCATCACGCTAAGACCAATAGAAGTGGAGCAACAATGAAAAATGTTTTAAAATCGGGGTATTTTTTCCTTTTGAGAGCTTCCGCTGCGTCTTAGCCCAAAATAACTATTCCACGCGTGCGAAGTCGTGGGCAGAAGCTATTAACTAATTATATTATCTATAATCTATACTAATATTATAAAGAGGTAAAGTTTGTGAGGTTGTAGGGGGTAATATCTGGGGAGTCGGAGAAAAATGGTCGAACGAAAACGTTTCTTACTAACGCTGCCTTAATTATGAGATATATATGATTGAGTTCTAGAGAAAAGTTGTAGCTTGATAATGCCTATTACCGCCCAACGAAGTGAGCACGGGTCGGCTAGTTGTTTATAATTTTCTTGTGTATAGTCTTATTCCCAGTAGTTCCTATGGAACGTAATATGATGTTAGACATCCGTTAGTAGTTAGTAACTGTTTTCAACAAAGAAGAAGAAAGAATGGCAATAGGAAATTCGAGATTAATTTGTTCAAGCAAACAGACACAATCAATTCTTTGAAACTTTAATCTTTGCAATGATACATTATAAGTTTATGATACAAAATGTATTTGTCATAGTGCCAAGTGTATGAAAATACCAGTTAAAATTTACGACGCGGAATCGGGAATTTTAAAAATGAAGTAAGTAATGACACCGGTCGGTCATTGGATAGATTCTACGTTCTGGTTTTCAACCTGATCCAATGCCCACCATCAATCTTAAGATTGAAAATTTGCTTCGAGAGCTTAGCGGGGATGCAAGTCTTCTCGCACGGAGACACATCCATATGCAGCAGTAGTTGGTACGTCATTACCTTCACCTCGTACAGTGCGAATCTTGATCCTAAATATAAAGAGCATTTTTTTAAACATCGTATGTATAGATATAACCATATATAGTCTAATGATTGGTCTAAAAATATGAAGTACACTAATGCAGAGGTTATCAAAAATGAGTTAGTCTTAGTTAATAGCGCGTTCGGAAGCCACATCGATTTAAAGAAAAGTTCAAATCTTTATCACTAATTCGGAGCTTTTAGTAAAGGAAAACATCAGGAGAAAG
Source organism: Antheraea yamamai (assembly GCA_036509395.1). NCBI lineage: Eukaryota > Metazoa > Arthropoda > Insecta > Lepidoptera > Saturniidae > Antheraea > Antheraea yamamai. The sequence continues at coordinate 20,218,800 of AP028440.1, read as the reverse complement.
CCATAGTAGTGGTAGAGGTTTTTCTAGGTCTGCCTGGCGATCTGCGATCCTAAGGTTAAAATTTGTCGTCCAAGCACCTATTGGTTTATTTGAGCCACTGCGTTTGTGACCCAGTCTCCATCTAGGTTTAGTGTGTTCATTATCTTAGACTACATAGTCATTTAACATCAGATGAGATTCTGGTCAATTGCTAAAGCCTGTAGAGTATAAAAATAATAAATTATTAATTGAATAAATAAATAAAAAAACATAATATTGCAGTATCTCGAAACGTCGCTGGCAAATGTAAATCCATAATTACTACTTTATGATCGTGAATAATGCCGTCACTTTTTCAGACTACATAAAAAGCAATTTATTTGTTTCAGATGTAATGGCATAATTAAAAACATTCTTCTTTTATATTAATCTTTAAAAGGATGAAGCTTTCAATCTTTTACATCTGTATTATATAATTTAAAAAAAATATTGATAATAATCTTTTAGGTAAAAGATTTTGATTATCAATAAATAAATGGTTATTTCAATAGATAAATTTATTACAACAATAAATTTTATAACAAAGTCCCAACACATTACCGATTTGCCGGATAGTGAGTTCAAGAACCATGTCAAGCGGCTTTTAATATCTAAAGGCTATTATAGGGTGGATCAATATGTGAACGATTGTGACGTCTGGAAATGACGCCCCTCTTTATGCATCCACTGATAACGAATGTAACTATTTAAGTTTTGTAAAAATATATAACACGAAGAGATAAACCAGATCGAATTTCTTGCCAGCTGTTCTCGATAACATGGGTTGTTTTCCGAACCGGCGGTAGTTTTGACGTTCATAAGCGCCTTTTCAGGGCCTAAATTGAATAAAAACTATTTTGATTTTGAGAGGAAATAGTAATATGCATTAATTGGAACGTTATACAACCAAATCGCCGTTATTGAACAAAATAGTTTATAATAAATTAATACAATATACTTAAAATATATAACATATTAAAATAGAAGAGGTAATAAGATTACCGATGCAGTTCCTCGGGCCCAGACCGAAAGGCATGTATGTGAAGGGCTGGATTTTATGCTTGTTCTCTTCCGAGAAGCGTTCAGGGTCGAACTTTAAAGGATTTGAGAAGAACTGCGGATTACGGTGAAATGCACTCACCGGGACTGAAATTCCAACACCCTTACGAAGCTGAAATGACAAGATGCAAAGTTTGGCAAAACATTTAGCTGTGGAACGAGATAATCAAATAACGATGAAATTATAAAAAAACAACTTACAATAAAGTCTTTCTCTGCCTTGTCATTTGGTTTTCCCAGGTTGTAGTCTTTCACGCAAATTATATCCAATGCTAAAGCAGGTGGCCATAATCTTAAAACTTCTGCAAGTAATTGGAGAGAAGCCTTAATATTAAAATACTATGAAATTGTTCATAGTAACATCCATGTATCCAATTATTAAAAACTGCCCGAGCTCAGGATAAAATTGCCATAGAACAATATCGTCAGGGCAAGGATGTTTCTAATGTCTGTTGGACTACCTACAGACCTCAAGTTGAAAATCTGTCTCTCTAAACTTATCGCAGCACAATCTTAGGCCACATGATTAAAAAAGGTTGAGGTACTCATAAGGACCGTCAACAGAAGTGAAAACTCATAACAATGGAATAATTGGGGTTTTTTTTTAATATTTAAATTTCATAAATTGTAAATTGACATCTGGTTTTCACATCTATTAGCAGTCCGAGCAATAATGGTATGGTATACATTTTTATACAGTTTATTAATTAATCAAACATATAACGTGCTGCACCAGCTCAATATAAAGTATTAATATCACATGTACACAAGCCGCTATACTTCGCATCTTGTCTAGCGCAAGCGGAATACGTTACGAACGTGTCGGTATTATCGGTGACAGTCACTGACACGAAATCACATGATTAGATGTAGATTACTAACATTATTTAAAGTATTTAAATTTACCTGAAACAACCATGTCCATATACACCATGTTTTGAACAGAGTTGTAATCAAATTTGCCATTGTTCTTAGCTTCGTTTGTCTTGATCTCTTGAAACAGTCGCTCCTGCACATCGGGGTTTACTGCAAGCTCATGTAATAAGAACGACATCGCTGTTGATATTGTTTCAAATCCGGCGATAAAAAATAATACCACTTGAGCAATCAAATCTTCGTTGTTCCAAACTGTAATAAAAATACATAAATCAACTGGGACGATTTGAAGCAATTATGATCATTTTTTAATAAACACCTTTTGATAACTTAATAGATAGGAATAATATCATACATATGAAAGTATCTCGAGATCAAAATATATACCTAGGAAGCAAAATAATAACACAAATACAATTAGTAATTAATAAGAAATCATGGTGATATCTGTATTACCTGTTCAGAACAATTTACATATTTCGAAGAATCATTGTAAATATATATATTTAGTTATTACTAGCGGGCCTGGCAGACGTTGTCCCGCCCTGATTATGAAATAATTTTTGACAAATTATATACTAAAACGTTCCTCATCAATCACTCTATCTACTGGTGAAAACCGCATGAAAATCCGTTCGGTAGTTTTTGAGTTTATCGCGAACAGACAGACAGACAGACGCGGCAGGGGACTTTGTTTTATACTATGTAATTATAGTAAATTTTTGTATTAATGTCATTTCAGATTGCAAAAAAAAACGGTTTTACTGCAATTACAGATATCAAAGTATCGGTTTGGAACTTAGTGATTTCTAAATACTATTATGTTACTGTTTTTAGATCATACATAACTTTATTTTGTTTCGTTTTATTTGTTGTGCAACAGTGATAGCATAAGCAACAGTCATATGATTAACGACAGATATAGTTTTTACTCTTGTACAATATTAGTAAGAAAATGTGAAAATTATCTACCAGACATATGATGGCATTCTGTTGTGGGGGACAGCAGCTGAGGTAGACACCATATTTTTATTACAAAAACGAGCAGTTCGAGCAATCTACAATATGAGACCTCGCGAATCCTTAAAGACCAAGTTCAAGGAGTACGGTATCTTAACTCTGCCCTCCCAATACATTCTTGACAATTTAATGTATGTCCGTAAGAACCTAGAAAAGCTAGATTTCGTAAAATACCGACACAATCTAAATACTAGAAACTGTGACAAACTGGTTGTCGCACGTTTTAGACTTAGTAAAACCAGTAACAGTTTTTTGGGAAATAGTGTTAAATTTTACAACAAAGTCCCAAAGGATATTACCGATTTGCCAGACTGCGAATTTAAGCGCCATGTCAAGCGGGTTTTGGTGTCAAAAGGCTATTATAGAGTGGATCTATATGTGAACGATGATGATGTCTGGAATTGACTCATCTCTGTGAATTCATTAAAAACATTTGTGATATTTACTATTATATAGAATATATTATTATTCTAAATATTATATATATTTGTTAAAAAGATAAACCAGATCGAGTTTCTTGACGGTTCTTCTCGATGACTGGGTTGTTTTCCGAACCGGTGGTAGTTTTGACGTTCATAAGTGCCTTCTTAGGGCCTAAATTGAATAAAGTGTTTTTGATTTGATTAGACTAGGCCCCCCTCGGCAGCGGCCCAAGCCTAGGTCCGTTCCCTCGGCATGGAGCCCTTGAGTACGCTGTTCGCTACAGTGACACAAAATCTTACATCACTGCGACGACATTACACATATCACCTCCACACATGTGCACACACACATGCTTACACATGATAGTGGAAGGGTTTTTATTTTTGTTTTTCCCTTATTGAACTAAAACAGTTTAGAAAAATTATCCAACACAAAATACATATAAAAGTTGTTGAGGTATGTATGCTTGGTACACATATATATTTCAATAACTCATATAAGTATGAATATGTAGCTAAGCTTAGGTTAGCTCAGGTAGGTCGCGAATTGCATGAATCAGGCAACAGCCCAAGCCGAGGTGTGCCGCGCACCCTTGAGCTAGTTGTCAAAATAAAATCGGCTGAGAGCCTTAAGCGCTCGCCTTTGCAGTCCGGTGAAGCTGTTAAGACCTTGCTAGATCAATAGCGTAGTCAGTTCGAAAAAAAAAATGTAAATTATTGGGTCGATTTAACAAACATTTATAGAAATGATCGATACAGATATCATTTTTGAGAAATAATAGTTTTAAAGATAAGTAAGTTTAAGTCGTGATAGGCAATAAGAATTGTGTTAATCCTTCTCGATAGTTTGAGTATATAGCCGATAATAATCAAAATGAAACCATGATGTATCTATACGATGTTACCTCTATTAATTTGTTTTTTCCCAATAGCTGATTCTTCAACTGTTGCAAATCCTGCGTCGACATCTTTCGTTGACCCGTCATCGTGTCTAAGTTTTCCTGTATTCAAAAATATTAGCGACGTTTTATTATTAACTTGATTATCTTTTTCAATGGTTTGTTATATTTTTAGACTTATATTTTTAAATTCTTAATACGTGTTTCGTTCATTGAAAAGATTTACTTAGTATACGTTTATCAGTTACTAGCCGACCCGTGCCCACTTCGTTGGGCGGTAATAGGCATTATCAAGCTACAACTTTTCTCTAGAACTCCAACATATATATCTCATAATTAAGGCAGCGTTCGTAAGAAACGTTTTCGTTCGACCATTTTTCTCCGACTCCCCAGATATTACCCCTTACAACCTCTCAAACTTTACCTCTTTATAATATTAGTATAGATTATAGATAATATAATTAGTTAATAACTTCTGCCCGCGACTTCGCACGCGTGGAATAGTTATTTTGGGCAAGACGCAGCGGAAGCTCTCAAAAGGAAAAAATACCCCAATTTTAAAACATTTTTCATTGTTGCTCCGCTCCTATTGCCCTTAGCGTGATGATATATAGCCTATGACACTCACAAATAGCGTGGCTTTTTATTGGTAAAAGAATTTTCAAAAGTGATTAATGATTTATGGTTCAAATCAAATATAATTTCCAAACTAATGAAGTAATAATTGTTTGTATTGTTTTTATTGGATGTAGAGATAAGGAGTTACTCCCAGATATCACTGTCAATCACCGTATAGTAATCTACTGATAATAAACCTTGAAGTGACCCTTGAAGTTATTTTCTGGTAAATTAGTGCTCTAGAATCTTATCGTAGTTTGACAAACGCCTAGGTGTAAAGCATAGCATAGCATATTGAACATAGTTGTGTGTCCGTCGAGTTTTTAGATACAGTTGAAATAGAACGTTAAATATATTTAATTCATCTACGTGATATTTCCTTAAACCTTTCTTACTGCTCACTTGTATTAAATAAGAAATTCCAGTGTTAAATGTTATGCTACTTGATCCAACGATTCATATTATGTATGTATTGTTGAAGAATTAGCCTTGAGATTTTGTTTAAAGTTTAACGTATGTTATTCTGTTTGTCTACAAAGTATAAGGTACAATTTTATATTATTTACATGTAGTCACCAACAATAATACAATAACAGTAATGAAAAGGAGTAAACTAAACTGAACACCTAAAATGCTTAGTCACATAGAAACAACTTACACTATTAATAATAATAAAAAAATTAAACTGTATAATAGTAAATATTGAGAAACATTAGATATAGAAAAAAAAAGAATAAGAATAAAAGAAAAAGTGAAAATGACTTCATTTATGAAAACTAAAATTAACGAATGGGAAAAAAACAAGATGGCAAATATTATTAAGAATATTGAAAAATGATGTACTTAACCGTTGTTGAAATGGTCATGGATATAAAATATGTGGATATAAAGTATCCGTAAATGTGGATAAAAGATAATTGTCTTTTTGAATTTGAATGATCGATGGTCAAATATGTATAATGAGATGTGCTTGGATGCGAGCTTATTGTATAAACAAGTCATACGTTTTTTATATATATTTACCAAATTCACTCTTTAACAAAGGAAATACATACTTCAGTACTATATAATAACTTATGTTAATGATGAAATATCTGTATAAGCTCTCGTATTTTATTTCAAGGTACCTTTTTTGGCTTCCATTAGGAGATGAATCATATCGGGTCGTATGATATTACGTATCTCTCTATTTTGCATCGTATTCAACACCAGATCTTTAAAGAAATTTTTCGTCTCATTTGAGAATAATGTTATTCTAAGAAACTAAAAAGAAAACATTCTCTTAAATAAATATAAACTCGAAGAATAGATATAGCAAACAAAGACAAAATGTTAGATAATTACAATATAATACCTTCATTAACGTGGGGAAAGAAGTGAAACCAAATAATTTCATAGATTGGCTAAAGCTAATGGTAGAAATAGTTTTGCCCATCGCATAGAATTCGTTATGTTCTTCTAATAGGGATTCCATTTGCAGTCCAAAAGCGCAGGTGGCGATGACGTCGTTAGCATAACGGGTGGTGAAGTCTTTGCAGTCTATATCAAAGTAATTAACTGTAAAGCAAAATTATTATGCATTATAATATAAATATATTTTCTTGTATAAGATACCCTAAATCCTTCTCTAAGTTTAGCCTTTGGAGAAAACTAAAGTACTGCTTGGTTTGTTTTTTTGGTCATTTATTATCAAGACATGTTTAATTATATTTTTAAACTGAGGGAAAGCAGAATTTCTTTAGATTTCATTAAAATGTAAAAGTCTGAAACCCATTTAAAAAATATCTCCATTCTGAATAGTAAAATCCAAAATTGCAATCTGAGTAACAATCTTAACTATAAATAGATGAGTGACGAGAACTTATACATTTACAATACAGTTATGATTTGATGCCTACCTCCTGATTCTTCTATCTTCGTGTTCAGCGATTTTATCATTTGGTCACCGACTTCCATCATAAACGGAAGCATTAATTTCATTTTTGAACTAGTAAAAGCTGGACTTAAAGTCGACCGCATGTCCTTCCATTCTTGACCTGAAGACGAAAATTGTAAACCAAAGATTGTAATAAAATTTTTTATTACAGCTGTAATTTTTCAAGAAGAGCTAAACATAATCCTATATGAATACCTTTTAAAGAAAACAAATTCCTGCCGAAGAATGTGTCAACCTCTTCGTTGACAATCGTGCGATGATCCAGGAAATGTTCGAAGTCTTTGATAGTGATTTTTTTCACCAGTTCGATGTCCCGTATCATTACTAGCGGGTATATGAATTCAAATCTTACAATAAACCTGCAGAGTTAATTATTTAAGTTTAATCCTTTATTCCCATTCTATCTGAGGTAATACGGCAGGATTTATATGTTAATGATGATGTTTATATGTTGATTAACCAATTTACTTTGACCAAAAAATGAAAAAATCATTTATGTACAGTCCACGCCAAACTTTATGACCGCTCTGAACATACATGCGCAGTTTCAGATATATGGATAAATATGTATTATACTCACATCAAAAAAGTCTAAGCAACATGCATGATATTACAAATTTTACCATTTATATTAATTAATTTCTAAGTATTTACTCAAACAAAGTGCGTAGGTAAGTAAACTTTTTTGTTATTGATGATATACTGGCTGGTTGTAAAAAAAAAATTTGATTATGTTTTGTTTTTTCATAAAATTCAAATGACTGCGAATTTGTTTGAATTTAAGTGCGTTTTAATTGCTACGTTTAGTCTTGATTTTATAATTTTACCAACCATTTAAATAAAGTTAGCGACAAAATTGAATTGTTAGATATTGTTTACGTCATGAAGCGACGTCATTTGATGGCAGATGAAATGCAAAGAGCTGTAGGGATGTTGCAAGCGGGAAGTAATCAATCTCAGGTATCTCGACATTTTGGCATTCATAGAAGTGTTATTTGTCGTCTTTGGCAGCGCTACAATAATACAGGAGAACCCGCTGAACAGCATCCAGGCCGTAAAAGGAGTACAACCACTCGGCAAGACCGGTACATACAACTGACTGCAAGACGCCAGCCGATGTTAACCGCTCGAGAGATAAGTTTGAGGCTACAAATTTCAAGTGGTGTTGATGTAAGTCCTCAAACTGTGCGAAATCGACTGCATGAGTACGGCCTACGAGCTCGACGCCCAACCAGGTGCCCACCGATACGTCACGGGAATCGCGCTCGTCGATATGAATGCTGTAGAGAACGCATAACATGGACCCAGGAACAATGGGATAAAATTATGTTTTCCGATGAGTCGCGATTCGGGTTTAAATCTGATACAAGAAGGGTGCGAGTGTATCGTCGGCCCGGAAATACTGAAAGGCTCAGGTGCGTTCAGGAAGTTCATCCATACAGCGGCTCAACAGTTGTGTTATGGGCGGGTATTATGAAGAACACGCGAACTGAGCTCGTTTTTGTAAATGGAAACATGAATGCTGAAAATTACATTGAGGATATTCTCAGACCTTATGTCTACCCATTTGCACAAACCTTTGGCTCCGATTTTAGGTTAATGCATGACAATGCGCGTCCACATACAGCTCGGCGAACCAGTGAATACTTTGCAACGGAGAACATCCGGGTATTGCCCTGGCCTGCACAATCGCCAGATCTCAACCCTATCGAGCACGCATGGGATATGCTCCAGAGACGTGTTTTGAAGGACTTGGACGGAGCGACAACAACCCAACAGCTGAAGGATTTGCTACAATTCCATTGGGAGCGAATACCGCAAGATGACATAAACAGTCTCATTAATTCAATGAATAATCGTTGCCGACAAGTTCTGAATAGCAGAGAAGCCTATACTTTGTATTAAATTGTTCTATTCTTTCACAATAAATACATTTTCTTTAGAAATTTCATTTTGTAAGAAAAAAATTTAGTTTCTTATGTATCTTAGTTTCTACAGTATATTCTAATATTGTTCATTTCTGTTATTAAAAGAACTTATAAAGACAACAGCTGTTATTTTTACATCATAGAACCCTAAAGATATTATTTTAAAAATAAAATACTACGTTATAATGTGAAGAACCATCCTAAAATTTAAATTAGTACATGTTGCTTAGACTTTTTTGATGAGTGTATTATAAGCATAAAATTGATTATACTATTATGTTATAATATATTGCACCTATCTTAGTAAATAGATTTGACTGTTCTTCTTTGTTTTTAATCGTGGTCAGAGCAGATTCTATATTTATAAAAATTAACACTTTTGTTAAACCCTTCTAATCTTAACTGAGTTGCCGTAGTAATTAAATATAGTAATTAGGTTCAAATTAGCTAAGTTACTTTCGCGATGTCTTTGTTAACCAACTTAAATATGTTATTATAAAAAAAATTATTAAATGTATGTAGGTATATTACATCGTATTCATACAAGTTCTCTACTGGCTTTATATAATGAATAGACTGCATTGTACAGTAAAATTTAAAGTTTTGGTCATCCATTAATTATTGACACATAAATCAAGAGATCGCAGTTTCCACTCTCTATTTGGTGGTCCCTATTCAGCGGAAATCGAATACCGCACCATTTCTTATATAGCAATGTTTAAAACTATATACTAGAAATGAGACTGTACGGTAAAAATGAAAAAAATTGCTAAACTTTTTGAATACTTCAGGAATGTTCATTTCTAATATTACCAACCATGATAAATGTTTACCTTTCATCAGGGAATTCATTGTATAATCTCTCGATATGATCAATGATATGTTCGCGCTGAAGTATTACCGGGCCTAGGTTACCCACTACTGGAAATACCTTCGAGTTCTTTACACCATGTTTACTGAAGGCAGAGTATACCCGATGGAGGTAAAGCGCTACAGCTGCTACAAATACGACACTCCATATAAGTAGGATCATTGTATCTAGAACAATAATTAGGTCTTACAGAATTATACCATATCATTACATAGTATAAAACAAAGTCCCCTACCGCGTCTGTCTGTCTGTCTGTTCGCGATAAACTCAAAAACTACCGTACGGATTTTCATGCGGTTTACACCGGTGGATAGAGTGATTGATGAGGAACGTTTTAGTATATAATTTGTCAAGGATTTTTTCATAATCAGGGCGGGACAACGTCTGCCGGGCCCGCTTGTTATAATATAATGTGAATATTCCTACATACCAAAATTCTTGATCATTCTTATATATCGGAGGAGTTACTATTGACCTACGTTAGTACTACTGACTATATAGGGGGTGGCTACTATTTACCCCTTTCTGAAACACCGTCGGTTAGAGGTATCAGCTGTTCATGAATCCTTGATTATTATTGGTTCTCAGCTTTGGCTGAATGCCTTATAAACCAACCAACGACAAGACACTGGGTATTCTCAGAAAGTTGGGCTAGTCACATCTACGGATCATTCGTAACTACGTTCAGTGTTGCATTTCTATATCGGCTGATGTATATATTCGATTGTTCTAGTGCAGGGATTCTTAAACTATGGGTCGCGACCCCAAATGGGGTCGCATAGCAAAATTCTGCGGTCGCGAGAGATTTAGATTTTTGTATGTTTCAAAACGAATTCTAAAACTATATATTTTCATATGTATACTAGCGGACCGGGCGGACGTTGTCCTGCCTTGAAAACAAAAAAAACCCTAAAAGTCGATCGCAGCGCCACCTGCCGGGTCCAATTGTGAATCTAAACCATTCTCGAATCTCCACGAACACACACAAAAAATTTCATCAAAATCGGTCCAGTCGTTTAGGAGGAGTTCAGTCACATACACACGCACACAAGAAATATATATATTAAGATGTATGTTGTTACCTAATAAATAAATCATCAAAAAATATTAATTTATTTTTCTTTTATTTTTGTATGGGGTCGTCAAGAAACTCGCAATCATAAATGGGGTCGTGAATGACAAAAGTTTAAGAAGCCCTGTTCTAGTGGATTGATCGATCTAATCATAACCGTGACCTTACTATGGGTGATGTCATACTTTCACATAGACGGCATTTTATCCGTGCCCCGACATATAAAATACCGATTTCAGAATCACGTCATTATTGCTCAGTGTATACAACATTCCGTGAAAAACTGTTGAATACAAGTAAATCATTTATGCTTTTTTTTAGAAAATGTGAAAGGTTTATTGATTTTTTGTAGCCTAACAATGATATATACGACGGAGTCGCGGTCACAGCTAGTGCTTAATATCCGTGGAGGTCGAGTAGTTTGATCGCCGGAATATAAGTTCGATGTCCGAAGTTCGAATTACGACATTTATATAAGAATTTTTCGAAATTGGTGTATATTAACAGATGTCATGGTAACACTATCAACTAACGGTGAAAAAAAAAACATCATGAGGAAACCAGAACGTGAGAAATGTTTTTACACTACCACCATATGCGGAAAAATATAGAAGCGCGGATATCTTGGCGTTTAATATAGCTAGGCTTGGTTCCTACAGGTGAGTTTGTACAGGTCGAGTCCTACAGGATGGCTTATTATTATTCTGAGAATTTATTGGTACTTTCTCATGTTTTAGAAATATTTTTCACTAGCTGTCACCCGCGGCTTCGCACGCGTTTTTTTTAAAGTATGTAAATTAATTAAATATATGTATTAATGAATACATTTGTAACTACGACACGCACGCCATCTACTGTAACATGTCACGTATACATTAGATATGTGGATACGAATGGGCTGGGATTTATCATCAACAACATACTTGGAATTTAACCTACCCTCAGTGCTCACTAACACTATATAAGAAAGTAATGTAAATTTTAAACTATACATTATCGAACAATATGTGTTACATTTTTTATTATTATAAATATAACATGCTCATATTGTCGATATAATTGTGTTATTCTTATACGTTGCTATAATCACTGAGTTATGTAGATGCAAACGCTGTAAATAAAACAAAATGGCCGCCAAATTGATCAAAATGATAATATAATTCAAATTACATACATTTATTCTTGCACGTCTCTCGCGCTTGTTTACAGTAAACAAATTATTTTTGATCAATTTTACACGAACAAATGCACAGGTAACTGTTCATCACTACATGGTGTAAAACAAAGCCTTCTGGTCTGTCTGTTAATCTGTTCGTGATAAAGTCAAAAACTACAGAACGGATTTTCATGCCGTTTTCACCAGTAGGTAGAACGATTCATGGGGAAGGTTTAGGTATAATTTGTCAAGGTTTTCTTTTTAATATAAGGGCGAGACAACGTCTGCCAAGACCGCTAGCTTGAAATAAAATAGCTCATTACTTAGTTATCTGTCAGTGAAAGTCCCGTGAAAATCAGTTCAAGCATTTCGGATATGCCACTGCGGCCGAAGGCGAATAAAAAGCCTACATTACTTTTTATGAGGTTTGCTATCTACCAGTGAATATCCCGTGAAAATAAAAAATTGGAAACTAAACAAACGTAGAATAAACTTTTTGAATAGAAACACAAAATAATCTTTGACAATGTTTGCGATAGAGACTTACCACGTTACCATGGCAACGTATATAATACTAACGCTAACACGCAGTGAAAGCAATCAAAACGAAAAAAAGCCCGATTTTGAAACATTCTTCATTGGCGCTCCACTGCTATTTGTCTTAGCGTGATGATATATAGCCTACAGGCTTTCTCCGTAAATGAGCTATCTAAAACCGAACTATTTGTTCGAATCGGAGCAGTAGTTCCTGAGATTAGCACGTTCAACCAAACAAACAAACTCTTCAGCTTTATATATTAGTATAAATTTTAAACTTTGAGATAAAGTAGGTAAAAATTAATATTCCATTAAAGAATTATTGATAAACTAATTCCTGATTAGTACAATCGGAAAACATATTAATTGGTATCATTAGTTTTATTTAATGTGCATCGTCTAAAAATGTATGGATTCAATTGATCACTTCGTGGATTCATTAAAGTGTGATTTATGTTTACCCTTTTTCATTAATTGTACACGATAATTCATAGTGACCTTCGTTGCAATTGAACCGAAATATTTTCATCGTTTTTTTTCCAGAAACTTGTTTTGTTTTCCGTTATTTTTCCATTGTATAATATCTTTGTAAAATAAAAAAACATAACAATAAATAACGAGGGTATAGACAAACAGACGGAGAAGACAAAATATTTTATCTATGACAGGTTAACTGACGACCGTTAAAACAAAATTATATACATCGTATGTTATTCTATACTAAAATACACCTTAAAAAATATTTTGCATACAACATAAACAATGTTATCCGTCTATAAAACTCATATACGAATTTATATTATTTTCTTTACAGGAGATAATATTTACTAAAAATACACTTACATGCTTAATATATTTCGTATAACGCAGATAAATTCGTAAATAAAACGATTGATGATATAAAGTTTTTAGTCTTACGTCTTTACAGTCGTAAAGATGTATACGTTGTGAATATTGAGTTTGGATCGATATCCAAAGTGAACTATAGTGCGATATCCGTAGTGAGATATCACTTCCGTTGGAGACGTTTTAAAGACGGTGCTCCACTGCGTGCACGAGTTTACTATAAATATATGTTTTTCATACTGCACACTACAAACACACGTACATATATTAAAGTATAGTTATTTGGGCATACTGTTAAGTGCCTGGTGTAATAACTATGCAGAATTTCCAAGATATGTGAATGATATGACAGTGATAATCATATCAGTTTTATAGGAAACTTATAGATGCAAGTTGTGAAGTCTATATCTTGAATCGTCGTTAATTTCAACTGGTCCCAAAACAACAGTCTAAGTTACAAGTACTTTCTCTCAATGACTCTGTTTATACGCAATAACGAAGCTTATTAGAGTTATGAGAATATCAATCTGGTAATGAAGAAAACGTGAAGTAATTTCGTGTAATATATGAATATATATATATATATATGAATATATATATATATATATATATATATATATATATATATATATATTACTTACCTGAATTTCTTTGCTTTATTTATTTTTTATTGATATTTTTGAAATGATTACTTAATCATAGAAACATAATTTATACTTGTTTTAAAAATTAACATATGACTAAATGTACAATATTGAATAATAATGTAATTAATCCTAGGCAGCGAGCGTAACCTTAAACCATCATAACTAGAGTACTCTTTCAGAGGTTGTATTGAAGACACCGTCGTATCGTAGACTAGGTCACTGGTAATGGATGCCAGTTCGAGGTCCATGTTAAAATTATTTGGGCATTCAACATGATCTACGTCTTCATGACAGATCAAGTCATGTTCAAGTTAAGTCAGTGGTTCGACTTGTGTGGGACTGCTTCATGACGAGTTACTCCCAGTAAAATTAAGTAACTTTCAGTTAACTTATTTAAATAGTAATGTTTATGTTTGTAAAAATGCCATCACATATATTCGATCTTCGTTGATATAAAATTATGTCATTGTGAGTTACGTCGTTACCACATTAGACTCTCATCCCAGGAATTCCTTCAAATATAATAAGCCGGTAAATATTACTAGTTCAGTCGAATAATAATTCGATGTTATTTTTTTATAGTTTCTGCGAGTTACTAGGTACGAAAAAAAAAAGGTACGAAATTTATCGCAGTGGATTAACGACTTAAAATTATACAATGTTAAACAACTTATTTTTGATGAGAATAAGTATGAGGTGCCTCAGTGAGGTGTAAATTATGTTGGTAGAGAAACCATTTAAAAAAAAAGGTTATTTAATTCGAAAGTACCTATGAAAGTAAATTTTCTTAATTTTTTTTTTATTATAGAGGAGGCAAATGGACAGGTGGGTTCACATGATGCTAAGTGATCACCACCGTCCATAGACGCTTGCAACACCAGAAGAGTCGCAAGTGCGTTGCCACCCTGTGTTTGGGGGAGGGGAGTGGGGAAGGGGGAAGGGGAGAGGAAGGGGGGAAGGGGGAAGGGGAGGGGAGTTAGTAAGGGGGAGGGGTTAACCCGGTGCACTCATTGACCGAACGAAACGTAACAATGCAAGCACTGTTACTTCACGTCGGTTTTCTGCGAGAGGGTGGTACTACCCCGGACGAGCCGACCCATTCATGCTGAAATCAGTAATAGCTTCAGCGTGGCTCTACCACCAAAAAAATAAGTAATAAAGTTGATACCTTAGTATTATGACGATAGTAGCTCAGTCGGACGATGGTCAACAGACGTAAATTCGAATCATGCAAACATTGTGACAAAACCACAGCACAGTGGTAGGACTTTTTCTGAATTTTACGTGACTAACTTACCATATTCATGTTTAAAATCTACCATGAAGCAGCTAAAGATTCGACGCGCTTTAACTAAAAGAAAACGGCATACTGGTAGATTTTTTTCTAAATCTCGTTTGACTGCCTTAGCATATTAAATTTTGAAACCTACCATGAAGCAGCTAAAGACTCGACGCGCTTTAACTAAAGGAAAACGCCATAGTGGTAGGTCTCCTTTCTAAATCTCGTTTGACTACCTTGTAGGAACTCCATTCTCATGTTTACGTGCTAGTAACCTTTTTACTGCAACTCTCACTGTGCGTTATAAAATATATTAGAAAATGTCAAATGGAACGACTTCAGTTTTTGCATTGTCATGAGTTACGAAATCTGTCATTGGTAATCTATATTGTGAGTGTATAATTATTAAATGTTTTCCTAAAACCTTACCATATTAATTTTTGAAACCTACCATGAAGCAGCTAAAGACTCGACGCGCTTTAACTAAAGGAAAACGGCATAGTGGTAGGTATTTTTCTAAATCTCGTTTGACTACTGTATGGTATCCTTTGTGCTCGACACTGGCTCGACAATGCTCACGTATTAGCAACTATAACATACGCTGTCTCGTGTGTTCCCGTGTTGGTAAGCAAATAGCAAATGTCATTGTCGTGAGAGCCGCGGGCGCGTGTGGACGATTGTGCTATAGTTGCTAATACGTGAGCATTGTCGAGCCAGTGTCAAGCACAAAGGATACCATACCACAATAGTCCACACGCGCCCGCGGCTCTCACGACAATGACATTTGCTATTTGCTTACCAACACGGGAACACACGAGACAGCGTATGTATGCTTTACCGCATACACTACATCCCTCCTTGAGGATAAATTTGAAAATAATAACAAATGTTATCACCCACCTCCGGAGTCGCTAGGTCACATTCAAGATACGAGACTATAACACGACCGGAACATTGACATTAGCGCCACCATATTAGAGAGACACATAGACACTAGCGCCACCTTATTAAGATACAATTATATAGATTTCAATAAGACATAAATAAGAATTGATATTATTGTACAGAATTGAATTATTACTTGCATAACATTAGTTTGTGACAGTTATTATTATTTTTGTATTACTTAAATTATTTTGCAGAATTATGAATAAATAGTAATTGCTTTGACTCCATAGTTCGTCCTATAAAATGCAAGTTGTCGCTGATCTACATGTCGAAGCACATTAGTAAAACACATTAGAGATAATAAATAAAAAGTAAGGCGAAGCTCTACCCAAATAAATAGTGACAGTATCTACGAAGTGTTTATTGCCATCCCTGACCGCATCGACTCTAACGTATTCTGTAACAAATATTTAAATCAAATCGTTACTTTATTACTACAGATTATTATTATCATACTTTATTCATTCATTTGGTAGCTTCTTTGTCTTCCACTTTTGAATTTGAAACTTGGTTGTTTCCTTAAATTATTTCCACTACCCCTACCTTTTCTCCAGGAGAACAAAATGCCTTTTTAGCATTTCTTCCGTTCGGTCGATCTTTACTGTAATTTCTCCTCTATTGGTACTTATACGATGTGGGATGATGGTTTATAATTTGGGCTTAATTTATGAGCCTTATTCATATTCCTTTCTTCATTTCCCTTTCAGTAGCGCCTCTTCTTTTGTCTCCACTCTCTTTGAGCAGCTTGAAGTATTTGATAAACCCACTAGAGACAGCTCTTCGAAATTTTTATAACTTCTAACAGACTCGTTCCAATTTTTCCGTAGACTTTCAGATAATGATCTTTTGAAATAATATTTCTAGAGGTTTATAATCCGTGATTAGATCACATTCTTTGCCAAGAAGAAAACATTGAAAGTGTTCTACCGATCAAATCAGAGCCTCTTTCTCCGTCTGAGTGAAACCCCTTTCGTAATCCGTCGTGTCTTATTCCCATATGCAAATATTTGCAATCCATCTGAATCCATTAATAGGATACCGATGCCTGCAGAGTTGGCGTCCGCTATTACATGCGTTTTGTATTTTGTATCGTAGTAGCCTAAGATTGCATCCGGGTGAGTACTACTTTTAGTTTTCCAAACGATTCATGTTGCTTGGTTGCACAGAAATGTGTCATATTAGTCTTTTCCCAATTTCTTTCTCAATCATTCTTTTACGCTTTCAATTTTTTGTTTGCCAGATTTGGTAACCACTTATTTACCTAGTTCATCAGTCCTAAGAAATATTGTAACTCGTCTATGTTGGTAAAAACTTTGAAATTTGCAATGATCTTTATGTAAATTTTACAATGGATTTACCCCCAGCTGATGACAGTTCGTGTCCAAAAAAGTTTATTGTCTCTACTCTGTATAAGCACTTTTATTCGTTAAGCCTTACGTTATTACTCTTAAGAACTGATTCATAAATCAAGACATTTTTTATGATTTATGACTTCTACATTCACGTGTTCCACAGGGATTTATATTTTTGTTGAATGCTTGTTTAGCTTTATAGATTCCATCTTTATTCTTTCTGTTGTAAATAGCATTAACTTCCCGTTTTTCTCGTCTCTCATCTTGCGTGCCTTATTTCCTCTATTCCCATATTTGTAGTTAGTCATTGATTACTTCTAAAGCCAGTCTTCAGCAAAAAAAATCAACCATTTAGCTGTCACCTACTGTCCTGATCTTCTTGCTTAGTTCTGCCAAAATACATTTTTCGGTGATTTGGTCGATCAAGTGGCACTCCTTTTTTATCAAAGTTGCATTTTTTACTTTACATTCATAGTCGTACTAAGAAATTTTCAAACTTATCACCAGCATCTTGCTTGATAAGTGTAAACATGTGATGTTAAAAGAAAATGGTTTTGTTGAAGAAGAAAATATTCATCAAGTTTTTGATGGCAATGTCAAAACGTCAAATCCTTCAGCTTCCTTCCTTCAGAAAGTATGCCCTCGGTAAATTGTAAAATATATCTTTATCGAACAATTTCCAATTTAATGGAGGCGGTCATTTTACCCACCAGACAATTTCCAATTTAATCGCGGTTTTGTCAACCCTTTACAATTTAATGGAGGCGGTCATTTGACCCACCAGACAATTTCCAATTTAATGGCGGTATTGTCAACCCTTTCCAATTTAATGGAGGCGGTCATTTGACCCACCAGACAATTTCCAATTTAATGGCGGTATTGTCAACCCTTTCCAATTTAATGGAGGCGGTCATTTGACCCACCAGACAATTTCCAATTTAATGGCGGTCTTGTCAACCCTTTCCAATTTAATGGAGGCGGTCATTTGACCCACCAGACAATTTCCAATTTAATGGCGGTCTTGTCAACCCTTTCCAATTTAATGGAGGTGGTCATTTGACCCACCAGACAATTTCCAATTTAATGGCGGTCTTGTCAACCCTTTCCAATTTAATGGAGGCGGACATTTGACCCACCAGACAATTTCCAATTTAATGGCGGTCTTGTCAACCCTTTCCAATTTAATGGAGGCGGTCATTTGACCCACCAGACAATTTCCAATTTAATGGCGGTCTTGTCAACCCTTTCCAATTTAATGGAGGTGGTCATTTGACCCACCAGACAATTTCCAATTTAATGGCGGTCTTGTCAACCCTTTCCAATTTAATGGAGGCGGTCATTTGACCCACCAGACAATTTCCAATTTAATGGCGGTCTTGTCAACCCTTTCCAATTTAATGGAGGCGGTCATTTGACCCACCAGACAATTTCCAATTTAATGGCGGTCTTGTCAACCCTTTCCAATTTAATGGAGGCGGTCATTTGACCCACCAGACAATTTCCAATTTAATGGCGGTCTTGTCAACCCTTTCCAATTTAATGGAGGCGGTCATTTGACCCACCAGACAATTTCCAATTTAATGGCGGTCTTGTCAACCCTTTCCAATTTAATGGAGGTGGTCATTTGACCCACCAGACAATTTCCAATTTAATGGCGGTCTTGTCAACCCTTTCCAATTTAATGGAGGCGGTCATTCGACCCACCAGACAATTTCCAATTTAATGGAGGCGGTCATTCGACCCACCAGACAATTTCCAATTTAATGGAGGCGGTCATGTAACCCACCAGACAATTTCCAATTTAATGGCGGTCTTGTAAACCCTTTCTTATTTAATGGAGGTGGTCATATGACCCACCAGACAATTTTCAATTTAATGACGGTTTTGTCAATCCATTCCAATTTAATGGCGGTTTTTAACCCTTTTTTAAGTATGTCCATATCGGCAAACGCTACTGAATAATCACCATTTGGCCTCAATATTAAAATGATAAAAAAGTTAGTTATGTAACTATCTGAAATATGTAGTAATTGCTGATTTCATTATGATTATATTGCCCTAATTATGTGATATAAAAATGGAATTTTGTAATATCTGTTTCTTTTTTTTTTTTGGCGTTCCTACCTTGCTATATAACATCCGTAATGATATCATTCAGAGCAATATTTAAAATGTCGGATTTCTAACTTATAAAGAACATGTTATAAACAAACTAAAAAAAAATTCCACACTATCCGGCAAGCGACAACCTCAAGTGGGTGTCGTGTTAAAATAACTCAAGATAGACCAAATTCAAATAGTAAAAATTACCACGACTAAGTTTGTTTACAGACTTTACCGATATGCTATTTTATTTCTTATTACCTTACATATTGCTTTCTATATTTACTGTGTTCCTTTTTTAAACTTTTTTTTTTTTTTCAACATTTATTATGTTGTGTTCATCGGGAATTCTCAGTAATATAATAAAATATGTCATGTATTTTAGCTATATATTTATAAAAGTACTACAGCTAAGTGTATTATAGATATGCTATTTTATTTCATTACCTTACATATTCTTTGCTGTTTATAATTAGTTTTTTTTTTTACGTTCATTCAGATTTCTCATTAATTTAATAAAGCATAACATGCATTTTAGATATGCGATACCGCTCAATGAGACATTAATATAATCTTTCCTTAGAATATGTATGCTTTACCGCATACACTACAACTACCTTACCATATTCATTTTTGAAACCTACCATGAAGCAGCTAAAGACTCGACGCGCTTTAACTAAAGGAAAACGGCATAGTGGTAGGTATTTTTCTAAATCTCGTTTGACTACCTTACCATATTCATTTTTGAAACCTACCATGAAGCAGCTAAAGACTTAATGATCAATACTTAAATTTAACATTTTTACGATCTTATGTGACGTTATTTATTATTAGGTGAGATTGAAATCAAACGTATACGATTTTTTAAAAGCCAAAAATGGTTGTAAAATTGTTCATTATAAAACCTAAAAACAATAGATTTAAACAATCTAATATAAGTCTATAACTTTTGGTTATATTATGACAGGCCGCCGCTCTGGCCTTCGAAACGTTGCCATTGATACTGTAATGCGTCATTGTTTATGCCTATATTATTTAATATGGTGCAATAGTGTTGCATAATCAAAATGTAATCGAAATTCAAATCAATGAACAGCTTTAAACTTTGATTCAGTTTCATTACACAGATAATGTTTTGCCAATTTTATCTGTTTTGGATATACTTGTGAACCAATTTTGTCGGGTATTTGGTATCTGTCTTTCTATTAGTAGTACGTATGTAGCGAACTAGTTGTGCCTGCGCTTTGCACATATACTCGTATTTATAAAAAAGTGCGTGTGTACGTATGTACACGCGCTAGAAGTTATACTTCTTTGGCGTAACAAGATAAAAGTCTTTTCAAAAATGTTATCTTTCGCCTTATTCTACGTTTGTAGAAAAAACGACACTAACGATAGAAAAAAGGTATTTAATACATTGAAAAGTTTTAATACAAAGAAATACAAACAACAAATACAAAGAAATAAAATGTTGACTATAGCTAACTTCAGGGTGTCGGTTTTTCGTGACGGTGTTTTCATTTGAAAAGATCGATTTTCCCAATTTCACATAAATATTATACATACTAGCTGTCGTCACAACTTCGTCCGCGTGGAACCGTATGTAAAAGAGAGTGATTAATGAATTCATGTGAATGTTATTTAAGTCCATTTACTTGTCTACTTTTCTCTCGTACTAAATTCGCATCGTCATTAAAATTACAATAACTTTTGATAGAGCCGACCGATTGTAAGGTTTTAATGTGAACGCAGTACTTTAGCAGTGATGCGTTTTCAAAGAAACGGTCACACAAACAAATAGACAGACAAACATTTTTCAAAATGATTGAAATGTATTTTGTTACTTATTCCAAAGACACGTGCAACAATTTTTTCACAGAAATCTAAAAAGTACAGACTCACTAGGTTTAAATTCTTTTTAAAAGTTCTTATAGATGCTCTTCCTAAAGCTGGTTTCGAAAACCTGTACGAAGTACAAAGATATTTTTTTTATTTAGCGCCTTTAATTAAATAGTTGATTAGGACCTTAAGTAGGTTTAAGGCTTAAGGCTTTATTACAATCATACCTTTGTAATTGTATTAGAAGTAAATTTAGGCATTTTGTAACACATTGAAATAAAAAATACACAAACATGAGTATATTACATAAATTATTTTAGTACATTTTTTGTATACAATGAGGAACCTGTCATATTGCCTAGCTTTTTGGAACGACTAAAATGCGAATTAGTCACCGTATCACCAAAGTTTTTGTGGCTGCCGTGTTTTTAGATAAAAGGACTGTCTTCACCAATAGATTTTCTTATTATGACGATCATCACTATTGTGGAACAGTACGGTAATTATTTTATTATTATAAGTCAGTGTACAAGAATTAACTGATTGAACTATTTTCTAACTTTTATCCGAACCCAGTGTCCGCCTTCTATCTTCGGATTGAACGAATCCTTTGCAAGCTTTGCAGGGATACATGTCTTCTTACACGGGGACAATTCGAAGTGCTGCAGGAGTTGGTAGACCATTATCTTTATCTCTGTTAACGCGAATCTTGACCCTATCGATGGAGATAAATTTATAGTTACTAGTGGTCGAGATTCAACCATAATTCATTTTGACATTCAATAAGACCAAAGAAAATAATAATTATTTCAGTGGTTTCATAAGTTTACTAAAGATAAATTATTTATTAATTAAAAATCATGAATTTAGATATTATATTATTGTAAAATAATCCTGCAATTTGACCAGTTAATTTCAAAAAGTTCAGTTAATTTAAAAAAATATTAAATGTAGGATGAAAAAAGGTAACTGACGGAAACGTCTTTTTCATTTACATGTGTGTCGTTCTAGCAGTAGTGTGAGTAATGTATATTTTAATTAATTTAATGTGTATTATTAATTATATTAAAAAAAAATAGCTTTGTGCACTTCTCCTCTATATTAACTTTAACTATGCCAAATTTCACGTTCATCCGTTCGCACAATTCGCTTAAAAAGGGGTACAAAATTTTCGCTTCACGTATTAATATATGGATATTTGACCTATTCTTTACATTCATTAAGGGTAGATGAGGATCAGATTTTGTCAAATTCTAGAGTTTACTACATTAGCATGCGTCAGATCACGGAAGAGATAAGTTAGTAAGTTTTCAAGAAGATTGCTGTGCCATACGATCAAACGTTTCATTTCCTTTATCTAAATATATATACATCCAGTGTCAACATGTTTGTCCACGATGACCTCCGAAACGATTCAACGGATATTCATGAAAGTTGGCATTTATGTATAACTTGATCCAACTTGAGAGATAGGATAATATATATTTCGATTAATGGTCTCGAGTTTTTTTTATTACTAATCAAATTATTGTCAATGTTGATTATTGCTATTAATTGTAAGTTTCATCAGTCTCGAACAGATAGTGCTTTAAATTATTTTTTTAACAGAAAATTGTAGGACTGACTGTTATAGATAACTCATAGATGGTACCATGGTTTAATTTTGAATTTCTTTTTCAACAAGTAAGTTTATTTTATGATGCACGTATTTTCTTCAAGGTAACATGTAATAACTGAGCCACAGCAATGCGTTCCCTCAGCGCTGCGAACGTTCGTGTACTGCGAAGCGCGCAGCGTAATATAGCGCTGAGGGAGATACGTGGATAACGAACGGTGTCCTCGGCGGCGGCCATGGTGCTCGCCGGCTCTCTCCTCTGGGAGCTGGAGGCGGAAATTTTTGCAACTGTATACAACTATGCGGCGGCAGAGAAATCCCGAAGAGAGCTTCCAGCTCTTAGGGAGATTGCTGCGTTGCGGGTGAGAGCACGCAGCGAGCAAATAGAGAGGTGGAGGTGGGACCTGGTGGACGCGCATTATAGAAGATATACTACCGACGTCGTCCGCCCGGGCCAACCGGAGTGGATGAACCGGAGCTGGGGCTCTTTGACGTACCATCTGGTGCAGGTGCTGACTGGGCCCGGACGCTTTGGCTGGTACCTGCATCAGATAGCGCGCAGGGAGCCCACCGCCGCATGCCACGAGTGCCGCACTGAGGCGGACACATATACCCTTATAGGGCATATACCCTTGGAGTGTGCGGCGTGGGACGATCAACGCCGTGCTCTGGCTGCGACGGTAGGGAATGATCTCTCGCTGCCGGGCGTGGTGTTGGCCATGCTCGGTAGCAAGGACGTGTGGACTGCTGTGGCCTCCTTCTGCGAGGAGGCCATCTCGCAGAAGGAGGTGGCGGAGAGGGTCCGCAAGGAAGATCCGCGAAGTGGCCGTCTCCGACAAAGGAGAGCAGATAGAATAGGGAGGTGGCAAGCTCGCCCCGTCCCACTACCGTAGCTAAGCCTGAGAGGATGGGCCGGAAGGCCCATATCCTCATTGCACAGGTGAGGCTGACGAGGGGATGCGACTGGTTGTGTACTTAGATTGGCTCTCTATAGTAGAACGAAGCATGGCAATTTCACCTTGCCAGGCTGCCACAGGGGTGGTTTCTCAGGAAGATAGCAGTTTCGATCCCTGACCGCCTCTACCATATGGCGGAGGGCAACCGTGGGGTATTAGTCCGTGCGAGTCGGAATATCAAACCCCAGTATGATTAAAATCGGCAATACGTCGTAGGCTGGCGTGGTGATTATGCCCATACCTTCCTTCGGGAAGAGGCCTGCAATGTGTCTCTTATAGGCTGATGGTGATAAAACGTATTTATTATGAGAAGTTGCAATTAGTCTGCTGCGAATATGAAATATGTTTTATATGCAAATTATATCACAATATCACTGGAGCTCACCGATGCAATTCCTCGGACCCAACCCGAAAGGCATGTACGTGAATGGTTTAATATTGTGCTTGTTCTCATTGGAGAAACGTTCAGGATCAAACTTCATAGGATCTGGGAAGAAATACGGATCGCGGTGGAATGCCCACACCGGGATTCCAATACAAGTATCCTTACGAAGCTGAAATTATACAAAAAATGTTAATCAACAATAAAAAATAGGATTTAGGTAATTTTTGCCATTTACCCTGTTAATAAGTGCTTCCAGTTTTAAAATATCCTATCGAGTACGTACTGAAATGTTCTGGTACTTGCAAGCGAGTTAATCTCTTTTTTATTTTAATTTGTTACCATCGTTGGACTCATAATCATCATCATCATCATTTTCTTACCCTTATCCCACCTAAGTGGGGTTGGCATAACCTGTTTTCCTTTTCCACTCTCCCCTGTCAGATATCATCTCAGTATTCTCAAGTTTTGTACACACATAATTTTTCACACAATCCATCATTACATTTTTCAATCTATCTCTACTCCTATATCCATCCGCTATCATACTCAAAAGTTTTCTAGTTGCATGGTCTTCATCTCATTACATGCCCATACCACGTTAACCTATTACTCCTCAACTTCTCTGTCACTAGTGCTATATTCAAACTTCCTCTGATATACTCATTCTTAATCTTACCCATGCTAGTTACACCACACATCCAACTTAACGTTCACAATAAAATAAAATATATTACCTATGAAATAAAATATATAGAACACAAAGGAAATTTAGTTATATTAAACGATTTCTATAAAAGAATGAATTTAAAAGAAATCTATTTGGTTTGGAAAAGCCAGGTGGGAAATTAGAGTGACATGAAAATTTGTGACTTAAATTTCAGATAAAAAAAAAACAAATCTTACTACAAGAAGTCAAGTCAAAAGTTATATTTTATTAATAAATAGCTTCTGCCCGCGATTTCGTCCGCGCGGTTAGTCACTTTGGAGTCACGCTAATACGTAACAGAAGCTGTCAAAAGGAAAAAAAAAGATTTTTTTTTTTTTTTTTTTTTTTTTATTGTAGCTCGGCAAAGTGACTGTACTGTGCCTGATGGTAAGCACAGTACAATCCAAAAACAATGGCGACCACCGAAAGACATACTATCGATCGCCGGTCGCCGCTGTCATGCCGGCCTGAAAGCGACCCAGTCAGGGACAGACCCCTCCCCCCCGGTTGCTGGATATACACCGGCTGATCCCGGAACGCGACACGCCCAAACGTGTCACTATGGCGGGTGTTCCACCTGGTGTACGGTGGTCGCGATCCAGTCGGGTACAGACACCCTACCACCCCGCAACATTCTTCATTGGTGCTCCGCTCCTAATGGTCTTAGCCTAATGATATATAATCTATAGCCTTTCTCAATAAATCTAACCATCTAACCATGAAATAATTTTTCAAATCAGACCAGTAGGTCCTGAGATTAGCGCGTTCAACCAAATTAGTTAAAGATTACTACTCTCGCACTTACCTCGAGCCGTCATTCAAATTACAATAACTTATGATAGAGTAGACCGCTTTGACTGAAGCAAAGACTAAGGAGTTACTCTCGAAAATATGTTTTATGATTTGAGGTTTTATTGTGAAGCCAGTATTTTAGCAGTGATGAGTGTTCATACAAACAGACAGACAGACAGATATTTGATTTTTTGATTATAGATGAAATAAGATTGGAGTGTCTAAGTTTCATCATAGTTGTTTGTTTTAAAATTTCAATCATTTTTAACCAATATAATAAGTCTTTACCTATGAAATTGCCGTTCTGCAGTACTGGCCATTTCAAATCAAAATAATTTTTGTTTGGCTAAGAATTCTAATTTCAAATTAATGTTATTTTAAAAACATGGAATTCTTTTTCCAAAAGTAGTCATTTGTTTATTGATTAATGTTACATTTTCATCGCATTTCAATCTTTTTTGTCATCATGGATACTTTAAAAATTCTAGTAATTATGGAATATGAGTACCGTCGTGGCAGCAACGCGGCACAAGCGGCACGCAACATCAACGACGTTTACGGAGCTAACACTACAAACCAACGCACCAACTGTTATTGGTTTGCTCGCTTCCGTTCTGGGAATTTCGACCTGAAAAATGAACCTCGCGGTCGTCCGAAGACTTTGGTCGACAATGACGAATTAAAGGCGATTGTGGAAGCTGATGATACACAATCTACGGCTGAATTAGCAGCAGCTTTCGACGTTAGCGTCAAAACAATATTGGTCCATTTACGTCAAATTGGCAAGGTAAAAAAGCTTGACAAATGGGTGCCCATGAACTCAATGATCGCCAGCGCGAAGTACGCGTCGAGACGTGCCTTGCACTGCTCAACAGACACACAAATGAAGGAATTTTGAATCACATTGTTACCTGCGATGAAAAATGGATTCTGTTTGATAACCGCAAGCGCTCAGCAAGTTGGTTGGATCCTGGTTCAGCACTTAAACAATGCCCTAAACGAAAACTTACCCCTAGAAAAGTGATGGTCACTGTTTGGTGGTCTAGCGCCGGTGTGATTCATCACAGCTTCTTACCAAACGGGGTGAGCATTACTGCAGATGTGTACTGTGAAGAACTGAACACAATGATGGAGAAGCTGGCACATCTCCAACCAGCATTGGTCAATCGCTCGTCTCCGCTGCTCTTGCACGACAACGCGCGACCTCATACTGTACAGCAGACGGTCTCCAAGTTGCAAGAACTGGGGTTGGAAGTTCTCCGTCATCCGCCCTACTCACCAGACCTTGCATCTACAGACTACTACTTTTTCCAGAATTTGGATAACTCCTTGGCGGGGAAAAAATTCAATACCCGAGAGGCAGTACAAAATACCTTTGAAGAATCTGTTGCCTCCCGTCCAGCTGATTTCTTTAAGAAGGGCATCAATAATCTGCCACTGCGTTATGAGACCTAATATTAGGTCTTTACCTATGAATTTGCCGTTTTGTATGAAAAAATTTAAACGAATTTTTTTCATGTATTTTTTATTTGTATTAATCGAAGTAATCACCCATGCAATCAATTCATCTTTACCAACGCAGTGGCAGCTTATTGATGCCCTTCTTAAAGAAATCAGCTGGACGGGAGGCAACAAATTCTTCAAAGGCATTTTGTACTGCCTCTCGGGTATTGAAATTTTTTCCCGCCAAGGAGTTATCCAAATTCTGGAAAAAGTAGTAGTCTGTAGGCGCAAGGTCTGGTGAGTAGGGCGGATGAGGGAGAACATCCAACCCCAGTTCTTGTAACTTCGAGACCGTCTGCTGTGCAGTATAAGGTCGCGCGTTGTCGAGCAGGAACAGCGGAGACGAGCGATTGACCAATGCTGGTTGGAGATGTGCCAGCTTCTCCATTATTGTGTTCAGTTCTTCACAGTACACATCTGCAGTAATGCTCACCCCGTTTGGTAAGAAGCTGTGATGAATCACACCGGCGCTAGATCACCAAACAGTGACCATCACTTTTCTAGGGGTAAGTTTTCGTTTAGGGCATTGTTTTGATGCTGAACCAGGATCCAACCAACTTGCTGAGTGCTTGCGATTATCAAACAGAATCTATTTTTCATCGCAGGTAACAATGCGGTTCAAAATTCCTTCACTTGTGTGTCTGTTGAGTTGTGCAAGGCATGTTTCGACGCGTACTTCGCGCTGGCGATCATCGAGTTCGTGGGGCACCTATTTGTCAAGCTTTTTTATCTTGCCAATTTGACGCAAATGAACTAATATTGTTTTGACGCTATCGTCGAAAGCTGCTGCTAATTCAACCGTAGATTGTGTATCATCAGCTTCCACAATCGCCTTTAATTCGTCATTGTCGACCAAAGTCTTCGGACGACCGCGAGGTTCATTTTTCAGGTCGAAATTCCCAGAACGGAAGCGAGCAAACCAATAACAGGTGGTGCGTTGATTTGCAATGTTAGCTCCGTAAACGTCGTTGATGTTGCGTACCGCTTGTGCCGCGTTGCTGCCACGACGGTACTCATATTCCATAATTACTCGAATTTTTAACGTATCCATGATGACAAAAAAGATTGAAATGCGATGAAAATGTAACACTAATCAATAAACAAATGACTACTTTTGGAAAAAGAATTCCATGTTTTTAAAATAAAATTAATTTGAAATTAGAATTCTTAGCCAAACAAAAATTATTTTGATTTGAAATGGCCAGTACTGCAGAACGGCAATTTCATAGATAAAGACCTATTATTAGAAGCCTGTTAATATATATACAGCAACATTTAGAAAATTGTTACACAATTAAGTTCAAAACTATATAAGATGCTATGTTCCGAATCGTTGCAAATGCAATTTGTTTTTTATAAATCATGTAATGCATCCAATATTAGTTAATAATTTTAACCGGTGACTATGTATAACCGAATTTGTGATGACAAATTGGTGTTGCTGCTATATTTAACGTAACTGTGGTGGTACTTTACATGAGAGAGTTTGGTCATTGTGCACAAGTGAAATTAATGAGACGGATACAAAAGGTGGATTATTGTTTGTTTTAAATTATCCTCATAGCAAAGTTACCAACAATACTATAATTCGATTGAGTTACGAATATTAATGTTAATACTATTAAAATGTGATTGAATAATTATTTATTGCAAATGAAGTATTGATGATACTGTCATATTAATCAATCAACATTAGATATAATATTTTAAAGCGATATCCCATACCGTGTCTGACTGTCTGTTCGTGATAAACTCAAAAAGTACTGAACGGATTTTCATGCAGTTTTCACCAGTAGATAAAGTGATTTCTGGGGAAGATTTAGGTATAAAATTTGTCAATCTTTTTTTTATTATTAGGGTGGAACAACGTCCGCCGGGTCCGCTAGTTAAACATAAAGTAACTTACAATAAAGTCTTTTTCTGCATTGTCATTAGGTTTTCCCATATTGTAGTCTTTTAAACAAATCCTGTCTAAAGCTACAACAGGTGGCCATAGTCTTAGCACTTCTGTAAATATTAAAAATTATAACTAAACTATAATTATATAAACTATAAAAATAATTAACAAATACAAAGAATACAGAACAAAAATATGGTATAGTAAGTCAAGTACAATCAAAAATAAATAAACAGCTGTTTGTTATTTTATATTTTTTGAAGATAATGCGTAATGCAACATTTTTACTATGTCAGGATTGTTGATTTTATGTCATAAGTAAGAGAATAACATTCATTTTACGTACACTTCGCGACATTTCCGACAGGATAATGAAGACACTAACAGATATGTAGAATAGTGCTTTCTTGAAGCAATGGTAATCGGTAGTTGTATAGGATGTCCTATATATAACGCAAGTTTTGAATTAAAAGAAAACAGTTTTTAGTCTTTAGATATTTATTTTTTCTATTCATTCATGAAGTTATAGAATTGGGTTTTTATGGAACAATGTACAACGCATTGTTGTCGGGAAAATTGTGTCTACGTCTTTTCTGGCATATACGCACTCTATTTTCGAAATATTTGAGGCTGAATATTGTTTAATTACCTCTTGTAATGAACGAGTAGTTGTGGGCTTGTTGACATACGACTTTGACTTCAAATAACTCCATAAGAAGAAATCTAATAGTGTTGATGAGGTTAAACACTGTTTTGATCATATTTTGTATAAAATTTTCGAACTACGGCCGCCAAAATTTCATTATTTTTGAAATATTGTTAAATAATGAAAACATGTTGTTGTATCGTATATCGCTCCATTTATTACTATACGCTAAACTCTCAGCAATCAATTAAAATTTTCTAACAATTTACTGCAAAAATTGCGACTAATTAAAATCTTGCGTTAATTTTGGTACACCTTATATAGTGTTGTGATATCATGTGACATTTCAAATGTGTAGAACTCGGGATTAAAACATAATATATCAATATATGTAATATTATTTGTTAAACTTAGTAGCTAGTAATGTATTCGTTTAACATTTCTTTGTTGAAGCCTTGTTAAATACACAAATCAAATAATAATAAATGTAATATAAGCGCGAAGTAGCGTCCACTATAATATCTAATCAAATACGGAATTCGGCGATAAGTATGAGTAAGATAATAATGACTTTGAAACCTATTTTAATCATTCATTATTGCGTGGTAAACAAATCGCTGTTAGCAACAGCTTGTACAATGCTGTTTATATCTATACATATAATAAAAATAAAGTGACAGTATGTAATATCAAAATATTTTTTTTTATTGATTGGGTATGAAAGTATACAGGCTACTGATAACAAAAATGCAATTTCTAAAATTTTTGTCTGTATGTTTGTTCCGGGTAATCTTTGAAACGGCTGGACCGATTTTGACGGGAATATTATTGACAGATAGCTGAAGTCACAGCGGGTTACTTAGGCTACTCTAAATTAGACTAGCTGTTAACCGCGGCTTTGTCCGCAATCCTATCTCCAAAGCGGTTACACCGATTATCACGAGACCATCACCCGCAGATAGCGGACATCATAATAAGTAATTTAGTCTATTTTAATTTAGACTAGCTGTTAACCGTGGCTTCTTTCGTAGTGCTAACTCCAAAATGGTTGGACCAATTTTCACGGAACATTCACTGGCAGATATCGAATATTAACAACTGCTTAGATATATATAGGTAAAGTTTTATATCTTGATTTATATTTATGCAAGATTTTAAGATGTCAGCTCATTTATTGTATACAATTCAACATTATAATTATTAATAATAATTTTAAAGGTAGAAGAGGTCTTTCTAATAAGATATTAGATCATAGACGTATTACTTATTGACAATATGGGTATATTATATCATTATAATAACATCTTAAAGTCATTGTTTCATTAGTTTCTTATAACATACTGGGTAAGTGAGCACTGAGGTAGTTATATGGTGCAGAAGAGAGCAAAAACATGTAAAAAATTGAAAGCAAAATCTTGTTTTGCTCACAAAATTTCTCCTGCGCATGTCTATCACACCTCTTGCCACAATTCACACATTACTGAACGCATAATGCTTATAAAAGTCGTACTTTCTTAAAACTCTAATAACTTTATATTAAACCAGCTCGTGAGAGGTATATCATGAGAATTTGTTTTTCAGATATAGACCAAGTGTCTAAAAAGTAGCAGAAAATTATGATCGATATCTATTTAATACTTTTGGCGTGATACACGTGCAACCACTTATATATATAATTACAAAACTGGGGAGCCAGTGATATTCGCGTCCACTGGAAATGTACCTCTCATTCCGCTGCACTGCGTAAGAGCACCAAATTTGTGTTCGCTGCACTGTTCCACATAAATTGAACTTCGCATCGACAAATAGTAATAAATCAATTGACGATAATAAAATACGGATACTCTATTTTGCCATACGATTAAATAAATTACAAAGCCAACCTGAAACAACCATGTCCATGTAGACCATGTTTTGTATGATATTGTAGCTAACATTGCCCCCGGTATTGATTTCGACATCTCTGATCTCTTGTGCCAGTCGCTCCTGAACCTCGGGGTTCACTGCAAGCTCATGCAAAAGGAATGACATCGCAGAAGATACCGTCTCGAAACCAGCCATGAAGAATAAAATCGCTTGTGCAGCGATATCGTCATCTGTCCAAACTGTAAAATTAAAACATTTAATGTATCTTTGTTTTTAATCTTAATATTATTGAAACTATAGTAGTATCTTCTTCCATGTGTGCTAGGTTTATACAACTATCACAAGCAATACAGCTAGGAAATATTAAGAAAAAGGGAATAACTTACCTCTGTTCACTTTATTTCTACCAATCACCGATTCCTCAACTGTTGCGAAACCTGCATCTCCACCCTTCTCTGAGGTCTCATCGTGTGAAAGTCTTCCTGTGTAATCATAATAAGTGTTACTTTGTCTATCGAATTTCATTTTCTAATATTATTTTTGGCACTGACTGACAGCCTTTTTGATTATTATTTTATTTTTAGCAACCAATCTTGTAGTTCATTATTACTGCCACTATCGAATAGGCAATAATATTGCAGTTTCTTGCGATCATTGCAATGAATTAACAATATGGTAGCCCACTTGTTAGAACTGTCTAGCGTGTTTTAGTGACAAGTCAGAATCCACGCTACTTGGTAATATTTCTTAACCACATCACTTGTGCACAATAACCAAACTATATAACGTAAAACACCATCAATATTACAAAGTATGGAGCCAAATAAGACAAGAATATGAATAAAATATAAAATCCACTACATGAATTCCAATTCCAAGACCCCACCAAAATTTCTGATTGTACAAATATTTAATATCGCTTATGAAAAACTGGAAGACATCGTATGGAAGACACCAATGTGTTGCTCGTCGATTTTTAAAGAATTCCGTGACATATTTTTGAAGCATCCATAACTCATCCTATAACTACTAATATTATTTCATTAATATGCTCGTATAATTAGTGCAGATTAGGAATATGTTCACATACCTTTTTTAGCTTCCATGAGGAGATGGATCATGTCGCATCTGATGATATGACGTTCTTCTCTGTCTTTCATCGTATTCATAACTAGATTCTTGAAGAAATTTCTAGACTCATCCATAAATATCATGATTTTGAAAAACTACAATATTATGTTTAGTTTTATATATTTAAATTTAATCTTTAATACGCTCTCGTTTTCTAAGGTTTGTTTTGGAATAGGGAAAATATCAAGCAATCCATTGTTGGCAATTTGGTAAATATACAAGAAAATTTTGGGACGGGCTAAATATTAGGATAAAATGTACATTATGGGTGAAAATTATTGCTCATTAAAGGAAAAACTTACCTTCATGATCTTAGGGCACACAACGAAACCGAATAATTTCAGTAACTGTTTAAATGTAACCGTAGAAACAGCTCTACCCATTGTATAGAACTGGTTTTGCGCATCCGCTAAAGAATCCACTTTCAAACCGAAAGCGCAGGTTGCGATCACATCTATTGCGAAACGTGCTGTTAGATCTTTACCCTCTATATCAACATAGTCATCTGAAATGTATTTGTTATCCATTATACAAAGAATATACATTTTCTTTTGACCTGATCTCTTTGGTTGCGACATGCTTTTCCTTTTTATTCATATACTCCTGTTATTTAACCTTATGCATTGATTTCATTTGATTATGTACATTTCAATTATGTATTATATTATTGATTATGTAGCTAATAACCTTTATATAAAGTGCTCTATTATATTAGATATACTGTAGTTTTACGACAACGAAGAAGACAAGAACTATGCCTTATTCAACTTAATTACTTGGTAAATTAATATAATATTTACATGAAATAAAATTAATGTCAACAATGTTGGAGAGTATTCTAACTGGCTGTAAGTATAATCTATGATATATGCTAAGTTAAGAGGATACTTGGATTAGAGGACTATCACGTGGATAGCCTATAAGTAATTAAATCAGATTAATGAAGATTAAGTCAGCGACTTAGTAGGACATCGGTGTTGGAGTATCGTTGCCAGTATTCCACTATTTCTTGCTAAGCAGAATGTAACATACACACTAACACTAGTTATATTTATATCTCGAATAGTGTACACATTTTACCTCCAGATTCATCGATATTTCTTATCAAAGATTTAGTCAATTGCTGACTAATCTCTAGTATAAATGGTACCATCATCTTTATCTTAGCACTTGTGAAAGCAGGACTCAAACTTGAACGCATATCCTTCCATTCTTGACCTGAATAACCAAAAAATATTTGATTACCAATAATACTAAAAGGTGTAGTAATAACCTATTCTGGAATAAAAATAAATGCCATGAATTATAAGGTACTGTCCGATTTAAATTCGAAACTCTAAGGTCGCATCCAAAGCCATTGTATATATCAATGTTCTAGAAAGATATGATAACTATAAAACTGGTAATAACATTATACAAGAAAAGCAGATTGGTAATTGTGGACCTAGAATCTCCTACACAATTTACTAAACATCATACCTCTCATAGAAAACAAATTCTTCCCGATGAGTGGGTCGATTTCTTCAGTAACAATTAGTCGGTGATCGAGAAAATATTCAATATCTCTGATGGCGATCTTTTTCACCAGTTCGATGTCTCGAATTACCACCTGAGCATTGAGGAACTCGAATCTTCCAAAGAACCTTAGGTATTAGAATTATTCATGTCATTGATTAAATTGAAAAGAAATTTTAAAATTTTATTTGAAAAAAAAATGAAATTTAGCTTATTATCTTACAAGTAATATTATTGTATTGTTACACTCTACGTGCGAATTCAATACAAACAAAAAAAAAGTATACATCAAGCGTGTGCACGTAATAAAAGATCTAGTAAAAGGCCAACATAATGTAAATACTAGAAACAGCAATAAATTGGTCATTCCATGCTTCAGGCTCACTAAGTCCAAAAATAGTTTTTTTATGTAATAGCTTTAGGTTTTATAACAAAGTCCCAAAACACATTATCAATTTGCCGGATAGTGAGTTCAAGAACCATGTCAAGCGGGTTTTAATATCTAAAGGCTATTATAGGGTGGATCAATATGTGAACGATTGTGACGTCTGGAAATGACGCCCCTCTCTGTGCATCCACTAATAACGAATGTAACTATTTATGTTTTGTAAAAATATATAACATGAAGAGATAAACCAGATCGAGTGTCATGCCGGGTCTTCTCGACAACTGGGTTGTTTTCCGAACCGGCCGTAGTTTTGACGTTCATAAGCGCTTTTTCAGGACCTAAATTGAATAAAGAATATTTTGATTTGGAATACAAAAGGGGCTCCAAAAATAGCCCGATAAACAAAAACAAAATGAAGAGGTCTTCAAGTTAACTGCGACTACGACGCAACTGATGCAATTGCGCCTTTAAATATATGTGTGCATAAGTTTAAAAAAAAATAACGTCTTTATTGCAAAATTTGAAAAACTTGTACAATATCAAATGATGTAAAGCAAAATTTTAATTTTAAAAACTTGCTACATATTTAACAACATAATCCGTCATTTTGAGATCCAAGTCTTAGAAAATCAGCCGCGATGGATTAACCGTTTCATTGACATGGTATTATAGTAAAAGAAATATACTATAAATAAAATACCTCTCGCTGGGGAATTCGTTGTATATTCTTTCGATGTGCCTCGGGAAGTGCTCCAGGCGGAATAAAACCTTGCCCATGTTCCCGAGTATTGGAACAATTCGAGAATTCTTAACACCCTGTTTACGAAAGGTTGAGTAGACTCGATGAAAATACAATGCTATGACCACCACAATCGTAACGCTCCATATGAACAAAATCATGATTCTGAAACAATAAAAAAATACTTATCCACGAAAAATTAACAATATCAAGCGTGGTACAAAAAGAAACGTGTAAGTCATTTATAATCGATCAACAAACATAAAATATAGTCACGTCTCGCATATGTCGGTTTGTTCCCGTATGTCTCAGAAATTACACAACAGTTTTAAAATCGTTTAGAGAATGAATTCAGATAAGTTCTTATGTATAATGTATGTCGGGGCTGACGTGGGGGCATTAATTATAAAGGTATGACGTCAAACATAAATGCCGCCGTCCTTGTGATTTTATCGATCAGTCACTCAAGATCACGCAAGAATGAAATATTAATAAAAAAAAGTATTACCTTAAATAGCAGATATAATAATACCCTATTAAACATAGGGTACGTATTATCTTCAGAGATGAGAACGATCCGGCGCTCCGCGCGAGAATAAAACCCCGCTTCGTTATTAGAGGTTAGTGGGTAATGTTTATGACAGTACTTTTTGATGGTAGAACGGGCATTTACGCCACCATACATGTATAACAACGTAATGAGAAGTCGATTTCTTTGTAATCAAGTCATTAAGGTATTTTTTTATTATCTTCTATACTGTAATAAAATTGTAACAAAGCCA
Organism: Antheraea yamamai; assembly: GCA_036509395.1. NCBI lineage: Eukaryota > Metazoa > Arthropoda > Insecta > Lepidoptera > Saturniidae > Antheraea > Antheraea yamamai. The sequence continues at coordinate 20,182,453 of AP028440.1, read as the reverse complement.
AATCTGTACAATAAATATTTTTTGAAAATTTTCGGGGTAGACTTTATCGATATAGAAGCCAAAAATAATCCTTTTACAATTTTTGTCTGTCTGTCTGTCCCTGTTAACACGCATCACTCTGAAAATACTGAACCGATTTCGATGAAACTTGACACAGTGATAACTAATATTACAAGGTTACATCTAGGATACTATTTGTCTCATAAAACGCAAGGGATTCTCTAGGATCTGCCTGTTTGTCTGTCCCTTTGAACACGTATCACTCTGAAAGTACTAAACCAATTTTGACGAAACTTGACACAGTAATACCTAATATTACAAGGTAATAGGATACTTTTTGTCCCATAAAATGCAGGACGTTCTCCAGGATAACGAAAACAGAAAATTTGTAGTTAATGTAATTAGACTTTTTTGCGACACCTTAGTATAAGAGCCAGCAACGTTGGAAGAACGACAATTTTAGAAAAGCTGGTTCTTTAATATGAAGATTTATTATGTTTTGCCAAACAGGATTCAGGATACCTGATAGCCGGTTAACGTTGTGTTTTTAATGCGTATCACACCTTTACAGGTCAAAATTTTGATTTATAAATAATGTTAGGAAAGTTTTTTTTCAGTAACTTTTAAACGCTATTCAAAACATGAATTTATGCCAGACAATTTTGTTACTGACAATAATGTGCCAGATGATATTCTTTATAAATAAAATAATTCATTTCAAACCATTTTATTTTTGTATAGAACATACAAACAAGTAAAATTTTTAATTTTATTAAACATTATGATATTGAGATTTCATCGTAAACAATGGAAAACAATGATAAACATAGACGTATCACTTGGGACTCACGCAATCTTGAATACATGCATCTATAACAGGCGCTTCCACAGTTATTGTTGTCTTTATCATACAGCCAGCGTTGCGCTAAACTATGGCTATAGCTAAGTTATTCTATACATATTATTTTTAATTTATCCCTTTTATGTCTAAATAAAATAATATTAAAATTACAGCTATCTTAACATGATTTGAACATATTTGTTAATAATAAAAATGTCTGGCAATAATAATTTCATGTTTTAGTAGCGTTTCAAAGTTAGTGAAAAACAAAACATTCTAAATTACCTATATCAAAATCAACATTTTTGCCTGTAAAGGTGCGACATGCACTAATAAACGCAACGTTTACCGGCAGCCAGGTAGCCCGCACGCTGTTTGGAAGAATATAAAGATGTTTAAAAAACTGGCTTATTCGAATTCGTTGTCGAAACCGTTGCTAGTTCTTAGACGAATAGTTACTGCAAGTGACAGTTAACGCGTCATGCTCATATCTTTTTAATATTTATATTTTTCTTCAATACAATACAGTATGAAAAAGTTTTAATACAAGTTGAAAATAGTTATGATATCATTCAGTGTTTAATTTATCATTATTTATTTTATGAATATATTTTATTGTTTAATTTACAATTGAACTCTATCAACTTGGTATTTCATAACATAAACTATACTGACTGTATAGTAAACGTCTACAAAAAAGGAAAGGAACTTCGTTCCAACTGGGAATTCATAGACCTCTCAAGCTTTTTTCACATTACCGCCAATATATGTAGGTTACTTTTTATTTTAATTGAACCCGGTAGATGATGCTACGAACGGGTTGTAGGATTATTTTAAAAGATTTCTCACATACCATCTGGGCATATGTTTGAGTGAGTCCGTTGATAGTTTGGATTTACAATTGGAAACGGTAGGTGCGGCTACAATAGGGTATTAGGTTTATAAAAGTTTTTCGCATTTAAAAATACAATTGAAACCGGTGATAACCGATTTGATGCAGACGAAGTTGCACGGGTTAGCTAGTTGTACATAAATCTAAATAATATCGTTAATGAGAATTTTGATCTCGAACTTAAGAATAATCATATAATCAATGTCAATGTCAATTCCAAATCAAACTGTTATCAGTTGTCTTGCTCGACACGTTGATGAATTGGTTGTTACCATAAGAACTATTTACGATATTACTTCTTTTGACATCGTTGTCAGTGTCGACGGACGTCGATGGACGTAGGTTCGCATTCTTGCAACTATGTCGGGGCTTCCTGTGAAGGGAACATCGTGATGAAACCATAGCATGGTGGTTCTACCACCAAGTTGTCTAAGTCCGCCTGACTAGCTGCTACCCTCAAGTTGTAAGTCTATCGCCAAGCAACTGTTGGTGTGTTCCGGCAGCTGCACTTGAGAGCTAGTACTCTGGCGTGTTTACCACCTTAGACCGCATCGTCATTGAACATCAGATACGATTGTGTTCAAACGTTATCTATATTATCTATACTAATATTATAAAGAGGTAAAGTTTGTGAGTTTGTGACGTTGTGATGTTGTAGGGGGTAATCTCAGAAAGTACTAAACCGATTTTAAAAATTCTTGTACCAATAGAAAGCCACGTTATTTGTGAATGTCATAGGCTATATATCATCACACTAAGACAATTTACTTTATACTATAATTAGTAGAGTTTCAATTCAAACACGCTTATTTTCCAGTAAATAACTTACATTAGAAGTAAATAGGTATTCGATGATCGTGAAGGTAATCAATGAATCTAATTTTAATTTATAAGATTCTATGGGTCGTAATACACTGTATTTTTGACTATGATCTACAAAATTTGTACAATATGCAATACAGTTTATACCATATAGAAAAAATAATGATATTTATTTATTTGAATTGTGCTAAAAATGTGTATTTTTTTCTACGAATTAATGGGATAAGAACGAGAAAAGTCACGAAAAATATGTTATTCTTTGGTTTTGAACCATTATTTTGTAATAAAGTATGAAAACGAGTAGACGAGTCGACTACACAAGAAATCATACCAAATCTTTTTTGTAGACGTTTAATTTCCAGCAGTATATATTTTCAATTTAACTGCATGATAATTCGTTCGAGTGCTTTAAAATTACAAATACAAAGAAAACTTCCGTGTTATTTATATCAAAAATTAAAAATCACCATGAGCCACTTCTTAGTATCAATACTAAGAACTCAAATTTTGCCAGAATTTTTTTTCGTCGTCTTGAACGATATTTTAAAGAAAATTATTAGTTTTTTTTACCCACCCTACTATATACTAACACGTCAAACAAAAAAAAAACATTGAATCCTTTATTATTACCGAATTCCGACCGCAAATCGACTACTTGTCTTAGATACTTTTATTATGGCAATTACGATATGTGCCTACAAAATGGATGTGCGATTGTCAAGTACTAGGCGCGGTAAATCTTATAATATCTGGGAACGGTTTTCATTCAAATACACTCTGTATGATTTGGTATTATTATAAATAAAAATTGTTGAAAACAGTAAACATAAATTACACTCCAATTCACATGGATGTAGGAAATAAAAATATAAGAATAAACTCACAGATACACGAAAATGTGACAACCGTTTTTTACCCGTGCTACTTTAGAGACGCTAGAGATGGCTTTGTAGTCTAATATTACTACCAAAACACGCATGCGTGACCAACATCGCAGCCTTTGTCTCTGTCACTCCTTCACTTTTGACATGTGGTTTGGTCTCGCTCGCTCGGTTAATACTGACAGTTTTATATTGTCTTCATTGCAATTAGTGGCCACTTTAAGTTGCCTTGTTCTGTTGTGTTCATCAATTAATTTACGTCGTTAAAAAAACTGAATTATATACTGTTACGGATTTATATATAACTAAATTTTATATATTTTCCGAAAAAAAGTACTTTCTCTATGTCGTTTCTGTATATGTTTTCATTGTTTGTATCGCTCTGTACAAATTTGCTTAGCAATCAATATAATTCGAGTTATTGCTAATGATTTTTAGAGTTATGAAATTATTTTAAGATACAATAATAAATTAGATGAATGTAGTTTGATATATTAGGAAGAATTAAATATCACACCGATTAAAATTATATGATACTAGCTATAGCAGTACCCGCGACTTGGCACATGTTCCGTTATTACTTGTTGTTTTTTATTACTTATTGTAATAAATAGTCGAGTTATACGGAAAGATTAATTGTATAAATATTCTGCGTGATCCTATACTTGAAAGATATAGATGTTGATGTACTGTAACACAACCTGTCGGCGAGTTATAACAACAGTCGCTATGAAAAAAAAATCAAACATGAACAGAAAATGTAAAAATATACCTTAAATTTTAGTAAATGTTTATCACTTAAGCGCAATAAAACATAGATATGCTATTAACACTGAACATAGGTCATTGAGTACCTACTCCAGTTCATTTTAAATTAACATTCAACACTTATGAACGGTTCCCAACGGGATACCTCGTAATTGTAGTGGTGTAAGTGGTAGTTTTGACGTTCATAAGTGCCTTCTCAGGGCCTAAATTGAATAAAGAGTATTTTGATTTTGATTTTGATTTTGATTGGCTGAAGTAATTAACATTGCCCATAAACATTCCACGTAAAACTACTTTGTTATATTACAAGTATGTCGCTAGTATTTACAAACAGCTTCTATTATATATCCCACTTAATTTTTAGCTTATTATAAACCGTAGAATATCAAAAAAATAATATTAAGGTTTTTGGGGAATATTTGGCGGGATCTTGGAATATCATGTAGTGGATTTTATATTTTATTCATAATCTTGTGTTATTTAGCTATATATTTTGTAATATTGGTAGTGTTTTACGTAATTCGTAATTATTAACAATTCTGAATGTAATCCGAGACAAATTTTAATTTTAAACAAAGTAATATTATTAACTACAAAGCTTGTTGGGATGGATGGATGTTTGTTGTACCTTCATACAAAAACTATTCAACGCACTTTGCTAAATCTCTACACCAGTATGGCTTATAAATTAAAATAATTCATAGGTGTTTAAATTAGCCGAATATTATTATAGTATACGTTAATTTGCACTTCCGCCTGGAATTATTTGGCCGCTACCACGTCTCACTGCGACAAAAAACGTTTGAATTAATTTGCGTGAGGTGTATTTAAAATAGTTAAATCTGAAACTAGCAAGAAAAATATGAGTAATTAAAACAACAAAAAGCAATTAAAAAAAACGCGTGCTTGGTTGACTATTGAACCTGACGTCGGTTAACAGTATTATGTAACTGTAACTATAAAAATAACATTAATTAAAATATGTTGCAGGTTATCCTGTAATGACCACAATCGATTACACGTGTTTTGCTCCGTCACGAAGCATCTTCAAATCTATGTACAATCAACCAATTGAATTAATTCCAGGCGGAAGTACAAAGTGACGTCCACTATAATATTTAATGGCGGATATCCGCAAAGTGACGCTTTGTTCCATCAAGTAAATTGACCGAAGTATAACGATAAGTCATAAGTTGAAAAAAATTATGTTGCCTAAGAACTATTTAGTTTTCAGATACATAATAATCAGCCTATAAGAGACTTACTGAAGGGTGATTGATATGTCTCTTCCTAAAGTTTTTGGATTTGGCGATTCCAAAGTTCGATAAATTCACAGTTCTATATTTTTCCACATACAGTGGAAATATAATACAAGAATATTTCTCAGGTTCAGGTTTCCTCACGATGTTTTCCTTCAACGTCGGCCGATAGTGTTTCCAATTTAAATTATCAAATGTACGGGAATTCCGAAACATTCAACACGCCGGGGTTCGAACGCGTTGACATCGGATTGATATTCCACCAGTTAGACCCATCGACTACAACAGTTTTTTTATAATAATGCTGACCTGAAAATTCCCATTATATATATTTGTTTTCGAACAGACTATGCTATTGGCCTATCAAGGCCTTAACAGCTTCACCGGACTACACCCATTATTTGATTACACACTGGCACTAGAAAAACATTTTTCAAGTTCAAGTTCCCTTCCTTCCTCCCACTTCTTTTTCACTACTTTATTTTAAGCCGGTGATATTACAAATTTAAACTGATAAATATATGCGCGAATACCAAAAAATTAGTTTGTTCGCTATACAAAATAATTATTAAAAAAGACATCAGAGTAAGAAAAAATCTTCCAAGAATGTATCATAATAATTTTAAGAATATTAAACAAACTTGTTGGAGCATAATATCTTAATTGACACTTGCTTAATAATTTTGATAAACTCATCAGAGATCAATGTAGTTATCTCTTTTTATAGTACTGCTATTGTATCTTTTATAGTCCTAATAAAACGATAATTGATGTTATAACCCCTATTCCTTTTGAAATATGCACGTATATTAGGGTGGCCCAAAATAATGGAATGAAAAATTACGGAACACACTTACGAAAATGTGTTATTTTTAATATATAAATCCAAAGTGCAGCTCAAAAAAATAAATAAGAAGTCGATCAAAGTTTTTAAAACTTTCCAAATTTATAGTCTAGGATCCACGGTCCATTTTTGCACTTGATTACTATCAAGCGAATTTTCCATGAGTAGCTTCGTTTCGAAGAGACGCCCAACAATTTCCTGTGCGAAAATTCTCGGTTGTGGTAGCTAACAGAGGTAGCAAGGAAAAAATATGTCGATTTGATGATTCTCAAAAATTTATTACTAACTGGGTTTTTCTTTGTTAAATCTCAAGATAATTATCTAAATTATTTGAAAAAATATTAGTCCTACAAAATATATGGTTTGATCAAAGAGCCCCCTCCTTTCAATATGTATTGATAACGAATATTGAATATATATATACTATATGTAATTATATGTATACTGTGTATAAATAAAATTGAAAGAAATTCAAAAGTAGAACGTGGCACCATCTATGAGATATTTATAACAGTCGGTTCTACAGTTTTCTGTCAACAAACTGATTTGAAGGCCATCTGTTTGAGATTTACGAAACTTACATTTAATAACAATAATCAACATTGACAATCATTTAATTTGTAATTTAAAAATATTGAGGCTATTAATCTAAATAATAATTTTATTCTATCTTTCAAGTTAGATCAAATTATACATAAATGCCAACTTTTATTAAGATCGGTTGAGTAGTTTCGGAGTTCATCGTGGGCAAATATCGTGACACTGGATTTTCTTTTGAGATATAGCGTGGTTGAAGTGGAGAAATCCTACATTGGATACACCTCCCACTGCCGGGGGACAGTGAGAGGGTTATGCCAGACTCCTGCTGGCTAAAACTCCACTGCCGCCTAGCCCGTGTATGTGGTCCGGGGAACCGGGGTGACGGAAGCAAACTCAGACGCCCTGGTCATGCGCTCAGATCGCCGTTTGATGGTAATACGGGGATCATCTTCTCGTAGAGAGACAAGACTCTCCTTGGCCTCATTCAAAAGTTGCGGCTATGCCGTGCTTCTTCGTCACGGGTCCTCCTTTCCTTGGCAATGGACGCCCCCGCGTCAATTACCAGGAGGTTGTTGTTCAGGGTCTACTACGGCGTGCTGGAGATACATCAGCAGCCCTCTCTCTTTCTCGCTCTGCTTCCTCTTTGCAGGACATAATGCCTTCACAACATGTCAGGACCGCTTGCCAAGCCCTCTCTTCGCCGACCATAGCGCGAACCACGGCCAGCAGCGATAGGTCATCTCCTATGACGTCTACCAGCGCACTTCTTTGTTCAGCCCATGCAGGGCACTCCTTTAGGATATGCTTAGCTATGTCAAGATCGCTATGACAGTGGTGGCAGCGTGACGTCGACTCTTTCCTCACGATCTGATGCAGATACCTACCAAAACAGCCGTGGCCGGTCAGTATCTGCACCAGTCGAAACGTGAGCGGTCCGAATTGTCTACCCACCCATTCACGAAATACAGGGCGGATAGCCTCGATGGTTTTGTGGCCCGCACTGGGTGAGGCCAGAGTCTCGTACGATAGCTCCAACTCGATGTTCCGCAAGTGTATCCTGAAGGCCTCCTTCTCCCTTCTGGCCACCCTTTCTCCTCGGGCAATCCTTTGTGCACGCCAAGAGTACATCTTCGCATGGAAGTGGGCGTCTAGTACCCACGGCGTGGAGCCCGCCAGCAGGCACGCCGCCTCGTAAGAAATGGTACGATAACCGCGTACTACCCTGACACCTCATCTCACCTCATCTAACCGCAAGGTGGTGACGCATAAGCTGTGCCGGCCTCAACATGTATCTAAACATGCAGTGTTAAAATTAGAGAAAGAAATTACGAAGTCCACTTTTCATGTGAAACATCTATAGTGGCGAATCAGAGCGAGTGTTGGTATGGCGAAGCGTTATTTGTACATACCTGTACAAAATAATGTCGATGTTTCACATGTGCCAGGCGTCCCGAAAGCTCACAATTTCTTTTTTTCAATCGTTTTTATTTTCAATTAAAATATGTAAATAGACAAATTCAATAGCAATGGTCTTTGTTGTTGATATTGATATGTAATTATTGCACAAAACGATATCAAACACAAAATAGTAAAGGAAAAGGATATCAGTATTACAGATATTTAGTTTAAATAAAAGAACATAGCTCAGGGTTTTCAATTTATTTCATTGTTAATTTTAGAAAAACTGGAGCTTCGCTGATAAGTTGTCCTCCGTTTATTACTAAAGCTATTCCACTTTCAGCTTTCTTGAATACCGCAATAGCAGCATTACCAACAGCATCAGGTGATTGTCACGAAACTTATGTTTAAATCTCTCAAAATCTTTAGGATATTCGTCACATATTATATCTTGAAGATTCTGCGTCATAGAGGTATGAGTGAATCCTGGATATAACGCTATCACTCTAACTCCAGTTTCCTTGTAATGGCATTCATGTCCCAAGGACTTTGTATATGCTACCACAGTGAATTTTGAAGATTTTTAACATATCATAAAAGGATCCATAATGAATCCTGCCACAGATGCTAAATTTATTATCGTACCTCCATTACCTTCCTTATTATTTCTTGTATGTTTCCAGAATTTCATCGATCACTCCATTAAAGCTATGACATTAATTTCCATGGTTTTTTTATGTTTGTTTCGTCATATACCCCATATCAATATTGATTGAATGGAGAATGTAATTTGAGAATGTAATCTTACCATCTCCATATGTTGAGTTAAGAGATTTGACAGCACCCGCACCTTTTATATTTGTATCTATACTAATATATAAAGCTGAAGAGTTTGTTTGTTTGTTTGGTTGAACGCTATGATCTCAGGAACTACCAGTCCGATTTGAGAAAATCTTTCGGTTTTAGATAGCTCATTTATCGACGAAGGCTTTAAGCTATATATCATCACGTCAAGACCAATAGGAGCGGAGCTCCAATGAAGAATGTTTCAAAATCGGGCACTTTTTTCCTTTTGAGAGATGTCGTTAACGTTAGTATTATATACGTTACCATGGTAACGTGGTAAGTTTCTATCGCAAACATTTTCAAAGTTTATTTTGTTTTCCTATGCAAAAAGTTTATTCTATTTTAGTTTTGTTTCCAATTTTTTATTTGCATTCTATTACGTATTATAGAAATAAAGTGTGTGTATGTAAAAATAAATAATAACTTTTTGGTGAATGTATATAACTACAAAAATAACAAAAAAAAAAGGTTTTGATATTCGGCCGATATTTTTGTATTATTATATTTTGCCTGTTTATTTGTTTGTTAGTTCCGGGTAATCTCCAAAATGGCTGGACTTATTTTAACGGGAATTTTACTGGCAGATAGCCGAAATTATAGCGGTTGACATATTCCATTTTATGTATCCGTGGCTTCGTCCGCATTGTTATTTCTAAAATGGTTGGACTGATTATCACGGGATATTCGCTGGTAGATAGCAGACCTTATAAAAAGTAATTTTAGTTTTTTATTCGCCTTCGGCCGCAGTAGAATATCCGAAATGCTTGAACTGATTTTCACGGGACTTTCACTGGCAGATAACTAGCTAATGAGCTATTTTATTTTAAGCTAGCGGGCTCGACAGACGTTGTCCCGTACTGATAATAAAAAGAAAACCTTGACAAATTATACCTAAACCTTCCTCATGAACCGTTCTACCTATTGGTGAAAACGGCATGAAGATCCGTTCTGTAGTTTTTGACTTCATAGCGAACAGACAAATAGACAGACCAGAGGACTTTGTTTTACACCATGAAGTGATGAACTGTTACCTGTGCATTCGTTCGTGTGAATTTAATAAAAATAGTTTGTTTACTGGAAACAAGCGCGTGAGATATGCGCTGTACTGGACTCCAAGAATAAATGTATGTAATTTGAATTATATTATCATTTTGGTCAATTTGGTCGCCATTTTGTTTTATTTACCGCGTTTGCATCTACATAACTCAGTGATTATAGCAACGTATAAGAATAATACAACTATATCGACAATATGGGCATGTTATGTCTATATAATAAACAATTTAACACATATTGTTCCATAATGTATAGTTTAAAATTTTCATTACTTTCTTATATAGTGTTAAAGAGCACTGAGGGTGGTACATAGTAGATTAAAGTTCCAGGTATGTTGCTGATGATAAATCCCATCCCATTTGATATATTATTCGTATTCACATATCTAATGTACACGTTACATGTTACAGTAGATCGCGTAATGTAAAATTGTAAGTAGGTGTGTACATTACAGAAATGCTTTTTCAAAAACATTTGTAACTATGACACCATAGTTATTTAATACATTTAAAAAAACGCGTGCGGTGCCGCGGGGGACAGCTAGTTTGTATATATTTGTATTATGATATTTGCACCATTTTTTATACATTTATCTGCTATATTAAATCCAATAACTTTAGCGGCACCAGTAATTGCGACGATTTTATTATTCATGTTATACGAAGCAAAGTCTTAACACATACTTAGCGTCAAATCCAGTATTTTAAATATAAGTTATAAATAAATTAGAGACAAGTAAGAAAGGGGTCAATGTTCCGTACATATCTTATCTATATATATAAGAGATTCCCATCTATATATTAACTTATCACGATATCTCTGGAACCATAAGGCGTAGCGACTTGAAATATGGTAGGAATATTCCTTTCGCCGAGTAGCTAAGTCAGCTAAGAACGGATTTTACGAAATTCCACCCACAAGGGGGGTTGCGGGGGGTAATCAGGGCGGGACAACGTCAGCCGGGCCCGCTAGTACTATAATAAAACTGTAACACGGCCAAATCTGTACATTCAATATTTTTTGAAAATTATAATCGGGGTCTTTGGGGGACTTTGCTATCGATATAAAAACCAAAAATAATTCTTTTACATTTTTTGTCTGTCTGTCCTTGTAATCAGATATTGCCACTACTAGGTTGGTCTACTGCGCTTACTACCACAGCTTAATGTCTTATGGTATTTTGTTGTGGGGGACAGCAGCTGAGGGGGACACCAGATTCCTATTAAGAAAACGGGAAATTCAAGTAATTTATAATATGAGGCCTCGCGAATCATTAAAGACTAAGTTTAAGGAATTCGGTAACATAACTTTGCCCTCCCAATATATTCTTGATAATTTAATGTATATCCACAAAAACTTAGATATGCTGGATCTAGTAAAATACCAACATAATTTAAATACTAGAAACAGCAACAAATTGATAATTCCATGCTTCAGGCTCACTAAGTCTGAAAACAGTTTATTAGGTAATAGGACTAGGTTTTATAACAAAGTCCCAAAACACATTACCGATTTGCCGGATAGTGAGTTCAAGAACCATGTCAAGCGGGTTTTAATATCTAAAGGCTATTATAGGGTGAATCAATATGTGAACGATTGTGATGTCTGGAAATGACGTCTCTCTCTGTGCATCCACGGAAACGAATATAACTATTTATGTTTTGTAAAAATATATAACATGAAGGGAAAATCAGATCGAGTTCCTTTTCGGTTCTTCTCGATGACTGGGTTGTTTATCTGAACCGGTGATAGCTTTGACGTTCATAAACGTATTGTCAGGGTTTAAATTGAATAAAGTATATTATGATTTTGACAAATTAAGTAAGGTTAAACTCGATTTCCAAAAAAACATTAATGTTTATTGCACTAAATAATTTGATCATAATAATTAAATATTTCTGTCCTGTAGAGCATTTAATAATAATTTGGTCTCAATAATAATAATTTAATAATTATTATTATATATTTTAATAATTTAGTGTCAGGGTTTAGATAATAAATAAACACTATGTACATAAAGGTCCTAAAAACAAATAATTTCATATAAAATTAACCACGTAATGTTTAAAAGTTTTATTAAAAAAAGCACTCTCATAATAATATTTCAAAATAATCAAGTTGCGTGCATAACTAGTTTGTTAGTAAAGCTTAATTGTATGATATAAGGAGGAATAAAATCAAATCAAGTAATAATAAAAGTGTCTCAAAAAAGATAAATAATTCAGATTTTTTATTCACGATGAAGTATTTCTTCTACCGGTTTACTGCCTTCAATCAACCAAGCTGTACCACTTTTAGCTGTTTGATATATTTTCAGAGCTGCTTCACCAACAGCCTCCACATCTTGTCAAGGGTACTCCCGTACATACGAAATCACATCTTCAGATATTAATTTATTTTTATGATTAGCCTCACCTAGACCTTTTTTTAAATCTGCTGTCAAATTTGCATACGTAAGGCCGGGACACAATACTATAACTCTAACGGATGTTTTTTTAAGTTATCTTCATGTCCCAAGGATCTTGTAAGAGATTGAACTGCAGATTTAGTCATGTGATATATAACAGCAACAGGTAAAACTCTGTAACCTAAAATCGAGGATATATTCAAAATTGTTCCCCCTGAACCGTTTCTATCTATTCGCATGTGTTCATAAAATTCCAACGACCATTCAGCTACTGAAGTTGCGTTGATATCAATCATTCGTTTGGGTTCAGTTGCATCAGATATTCCAACGCTGTTCACTAATACATCGATTCTTTTATACAAGTCAATTATTCTTCCAAAAACACATTGTAAATCAATGGTCACGTCACATTTTATATAAACCGCTTTACCAGTACCATATGTTTCATTCAATGAGTTAGCAGCTTTACATCCATTTCTTTCGTTGATGTCGATTAAAATAACAAGTTCTGCACCTGCCTGTAAATATCTATTTGCTATAACGTATCCAATGCCGTCTGCTCCTCCAGTTATAACAATTATTTTATTTAATATCGTACTCCATAGTAATTGTTTGCGTTTCTGATGTTGTTCTTGTGACTGTCTTGCGTAGACTTTTAAACGTTATTTTTCTTTACTGATTAACAATTGACCGATGATGTAATGTTTGTCTTGAGTATCTTTTATTGTGGATTTATCTTGGCTATAACTAGGACAAAGATACCATAAAACAAAGAACAATAAATTGCTCTAGGACTGATGTTTACATCATTAATTAATTATCCCGCTCGTATCAGCATAAGCGTGTAAACATGTAATTTACTTACAAGTGATGCTTTTCAAACTCATCGAGAGAAAATATGAAGTACAGAAATAAGAAAAAAACTTACTATTTAGAGTATTTTGAAAATACTTAATCTATACATATAATATGAATGTAAATCTAACATGTCTGTACTTTTAAGATTTTTGTGCAAAAAATTGATGCAGGTGTCTTGGAATCTATACTAATATTATAAAGAGGTAAAGTTTGTGAGGTTGTGAGTTTGTGACGTTGTGGCGTTGTAAGGGGTAATCTCAGGAACTACCGGTCCGATTTGAATAATTATTATATTCAGTGTTATATAGCTAATTCATTGAGAATGGTTATAGGCTATATATAATCACGCTAAGGCCAATAGGAGCGGAGCACTGATGAAAAATGTTTCAAAATCGGGGCTTTTTTTCCTTTTGAGAGCTTCCGCTGCGTCTTAGCCGAAAATAACTATTCCACACGTACGAAGTTGCGGGCAGAAGCTATTAACTAATTATATTATCTATAATCTATACTAATATTATAAAGAGGTAAAGTTTGTGAGGTTGTAGGGGGTAATATCTGGGGAGTCGGAGAAAAATGGTCGAACGAAAACGTTTCTTACGAACGCTGCCTTAATTATGAGATATATATGATTGAGTTCTAGAGAAAAGTTGTAGCTTGATAATGCCTATTACCGCCCAACGAAGTGGGCACGGGTCGGCTAGTGTTATATATGGCAGACAGATTAGTTAAACATTTATTTAAGCTATATTTCCCTAAGCTACTTAAAAAAAATACCAAAAAAAAAATCACTGGGTCCCGAACCGTCGGCTCCGTCGGCCCATATAATGTCCAGTACGTTATAACTGAGCTACGGCTACATGACATTTGCATGCGTAATTAATTATCAACCATATATGAAAAAAATATGTGTAAACGAAACTGTCACTTATATGTTGTTACACTTATTTTATTATATAAAAAATGTTTGCTAAACAAAGGTGACACGATTTTTTCCTAAAACATAAACCTAGATAATAGTTACATTGCATTGTAGAAGATGAATCTCAATTAGAGTTCTATCAGTACGTGTGGTGTTTCGATATTTGGTAAAATTAGTTTTCTAAATATTGTTGAGTCTTGAAGTAGTTGGGTTTTAGGTTTGTGAATTTACGATTAAAATAAATCAGTTGAAGTGTTTGCAGTTACCATACTATGTTGTATTTATACTAATATTATAATGAGAGGTAAAGTTCTGTTTTCGAGAAATGCTTGATACCTACTACTGGTCCTATTTAAAAAAATCTTTCACTGTTAGAAAGGTATATTATCCCAAGTTGAGTATCGCAGTAAAAAAGGTGGTTTATATGTCAAAAGTAAAATAAATGTGACAAAATTAAAATTGAATGCAGATTTCATGTTTACTTTACAAATTCTTATAAAACAAACAACTAAAACAAAATGGAAATTTAATGTATATAAAGTTCAATTTTTACAGTATGTTATGTGATGAAGTTATAAGGGGTACTGGGAAGACATTTATCGGCAATATATGTAAGTTAGTTTTGATCTTCACTTTGATGACACTCCTTTAGGTAATGCTGAGAACAGATTCTAGGCTTATTTCAAAAGATTTGTCACATACCAACTGGGTATATGTTTGAGTGAATCCCTGGGTAGTTTGGATTCACAATTGGAAGTGCTAGATGTCGCTGCAATCGGCTTTTAGGTTTTCTAAGACTATTTGCGTTTAAAAATACAATTTTATACACACTTATATATACATATCAAAATACAGACTTTGACATAACTGTACTATTATAATATTAATAGGTAACAGTTTGAATATAAAAAAGAGTGATTTATATAAATTATCAGAAAAACTGATTCCCTTAGACGTAGGGAAAATAATGCTGTGTGCTTTCCCTTATTCACTATCTTTAAAAGACAAGAATAATAACATTCATTTTTTAAATAATTGTTTATACAATTTCACATGTTGTCATCGTCACAATTTTTTTTTTATATTAATAAGTTTATTAATAATTTTATATTGACTAGGGAATATCTGTTCCTTCCTAAAAAATACAAACGTGAAGTAGCTACATTGATAGCTTATAATATTAATAGGTTAGATGACTCAGCAGTATCATGTAGTTTAGCTAATGATACTGCGAATATTTTTTTAAACCAATAGATAAGACAAAGGAGCAGTGTTACATCTCATTATATCATCAGAATATTAATCGCTTCTCCGGCAAAGTATTAGATATTGACTTATTATTACATAGAGAGAGAGACTAGATATATTATGTTTCACTGAAACTTGGCTTAAACCGGATAAAATGTTATTTTATGTACCTTGTTTTACTGTAGCCAGTGTGTTTAATCGAACAATCACTGCCGGTGGTGGTTGTATAATATTATTAAAAATAATCTAAAATTCAAAGACAGGAAAGATATATGTAGTCTCTCAACTGACTGTATTTGTGGAGTGGCCTGTACAGAGATGGATGAATTAATTATTTTATGTGTTTATAGACCGCCATCATCAAATTTTTCCCAATTTTTAAAAAAGATGGAGGAAATTTTAATAAGAATATCTAATATTAATAAACGAGTTTTAGTTTGTGGTGACTTTAACATAGATATTTTGAGTATGTCGCCAGAGGTCACTATGTTCACATCATTATTTAGGTCATTTAACCTGGATCCTCTCTTTAATGAGCCAACTAGAATTACTTCTCAGAGTGCATCTTGCATAGACAACATTTTCACTGACTTTGAGACCATTGGCTGTAGTATTATTACTGGGATACGGTCTGATCATAAAGGACTAATTGTTAAAATATACTGTAAAAAACCTAGCACTGAGTATAAGAAAACAGCTAGACTAACATCCCAAACTAGATTAGATCGTTTAAATTACAATATTCTTCAAAGATTATCATCTAATAATTTTAGCAATCAAGATCCAAATGAGGATTATGAGAGCTTGTTCAATATCATAAGGATGGAATTTAATAAACACTGCACAAGAAAAGTTGTTAATGTAAAAAATAAAAATAATTTTAGTGAATGGGCTACCATAGGAATTAAAAAAAGTAGAGATCGACTACACGATTTGTATTATAGGAGATCATTAACTAGCGATGAATCCTTTCATTCTTATGTCAGAAATTATTCAAAAATTTTTAAACGTGTTTGTGTAGCTGCCAAAGCAAAATTTTTAGGAAATAAATTACTTGAGTCTAGTAATAAGACCAAGACTGTCTAGCATATTAGAAATAAAGAATTAGGAAAAAATAAAATAAATGATAATACGCATAATCTAGATGTTGATGGAGTACTAATTTCAAACAGTTCAGAGGTAGTGACTGTTTTCCAAGATTATTTCACAAATATACCTTTACAGGTAACAAAAAATATTAATTCATCAGCCCATGGTGCCGTATCATTTTTAAAAAGTCTGAGTGCACCTGTAAAGTCAAAATTTAATTTTACATCTATTCGCGCAGGTGAAATAATAAGGAATTTTAAACTTTTAAATTTGAAACATACTGAAGACATATGGGGAATATCGGTAATGGTAGTGCAGTCCTTAATTATCAATATTTCACCATATTTAGCTAACATATTTAATAAGTGTATATCACAAGGAACCTTCCCCAATCTAATGAAAATAAGTAAAGTAGTTCCTTTATTTAAATCAGGCTGTAGAAATAGTCTTGGAAATGATAGACCAATTTCTGTACTTCCGTCGTTAAGCAAAATTTTTGAGAAGATTATGCTTTTATTTAGGACTAGCTGACCCGTGCAACTTCGTCTGCACCAAATCAGTAATTACCGGTTTCAATTGTATTTTTAAACGCAAATAATCTTAAAAAACCTAAAACCCTATTGCTGCGTTATCCAGCACTTCCAATCGTGAATCCAAACTATCCAGGGACTCACTCAAACATATACCCAGTTGGTATGTGAGAAATCTTTTAAAATAAGCCTAGAATCTGTTCGCAGCATTACCTAAAGTAGTGTCATGAAAGTGAAGATCAAAACTAACTTACATATATTGCCGATAAATGTCTTCCCAGTACCCCTTGTAACTTCATCACGTAACATACTGTAAAAGTTGAACTTTATCTACATTAAATTTCCATTTTGTTTTAGTTGTTTGTTTTATAAGAATTTGTAAAGTATACGTGAAATCTGCATTCAATTTTAATTTGGTCACATTTATTTTACTTTTGACATACAAACCACCTTTTTTACTGAGACACTGAACTTGGGATAATATACCTTTCTAACAGTGAAAAAATTTTTGAAATCGGACCAGTAGTAGGTACCAAGCATTCCTCGAAAACAAAACTTTACCACTCATTATAATAATAGTATAAATACAACATAGTAACTGCAAACAGTAGTCCGGTGAAGCTGTTAAGACCTTGCTAGGTCAATAGCGTGGTCAGTTCGAGAAAAAAAAAATAACTGCATACACCTCAACTGATTTATTTTAATCTTAGATTCACAAACCTGAACCCAACTACTTCAAGACTCAACAATATTTAGAAAACTAATTTTATCAAATATCGAAACAACACACGTACTGATAGAACTCTAGTTGAGATTCATCTTCTACAATGCAATGTAACTATTATCTAGGTTTATGTTTTAGGAAAAATTCTTGTCACCTTTGTTTAGCAAACATTTTTTATACAATAAAATAAATGTAACAACATATAAGTGACAGTTTCGTTTACACATATTCTATGTGGTTGATAATTACGGATGGAAATGTCATATAGCCGTAGCTCAGTTATAACGTACTGGACATTATATGGTCCGCCGGAGCCGACGGTTCGAATCCCGGCGATTTTTTTTTTTGGGTATTTTTTTTAAAGTAGCTTAGGGAAATATAGCTTATCTTTTTAGCTAATCTGTCTGCTATATATAGCACAATGAAAATTTACCAAAATCCGTCAAAAATTTCTTTAATTACAAATTTTTGACTTTCGTCCGTTATCCTGGAGAATCCCTTGCGTTTTATGAGATAAAAAGTATTCTAGATGTAACCTTGTAATATTAGTTATCACTGTGCCAAATTTCGTCAAAATTGGTTCAGTACTTTCAGAGTGATGCGTGTTCACAGGGACAGACAGACAGACAGACAGACAGACAGACAGACAAAAATTGTAAAAAGATTATTTTTGGCTTCTATATCGATAACAAAGTCTACCCCGATAAAAATTTTCAAAAAATATTTAATGTACAGATTTGACCTTGCTACAGTTTTATTATAGTATAGATGTTTTAAAGCGCAAGAGATTCTGGATGATCGACAGTTTGGCTTCACAAAATCAAAATCGACTACTGACGCTGGTGCAACGCTTTTAAGTAATATATTACGGGCTTGGGAGGGATCGCAGGATGCAATTGGTGTGTTTTGTGATCTATCTAAGGCGTTTGACTGCGTTGACCATAGTACCCTCATTCTGAAATTAAAATATTACGGTGTTTGTGGAGTCTCTCTCGATCTTTTTGTCTCCTATTTAAAAGATCGCTGTCATAAAGTTAGTATAGACGGGGCAACGTCTGCGCGATCCTTGACTCAAATTGGCGTTCCACAGGGTTCCATTTTAGGGCCGTTTTTGTTTTTTGTATATATAAATGATCTGCCGCTAGTGGTTGATAACTGTGCAGATGTAGTTCTTTTCGCGGATGACACTTCGCCTATATTTCAGGTAAAAATAATAGATTCCGAGTTTAAGTATCTAAGCAGTATTCTAAATAAAATTTCCGATTGGTTTGCATTAAATAATTTATTGCTAAACGCAGACAAAACAAAGTGCATAAGATTTACCTTACCTAATTTTCCACTAACTGATAGTAAAATCGAGATCCAAGGGAATCTAGTTGGCTTAGTTGACAATACTGTGTTCCTATGTATCACACTTGATTCTAAATTACAATGGGGTCCTCATATAAAAAAATTGGCTGGAAGATTAAGTTCTGCTGCGTTCGCCATTCGAAAAATTCGCCAGCTAACAAATATTGCCACTGCTAGGTTGGTCTACTTCGCTTACTTCCATAGCTTAATGTCTTATGGCATTTTGTTGTGGGGGACCGCAGCTGAGGTAGACACCATATTCCTATTACAAAAACGGGCAGTTCGAGCAATCTGTGATTTGGGACCTCGTGAATCATTAAATACTAAGTTTCAGGAATTCGGTATTTTAACTCTGCCCTCTCAATATATTCTTAAGAATTTGATGTACGTCCGGAAAAACTGGATAATCTGGATTTAGTAAAAGACCGACATAATGTAAATACCAGAAACCATAACAAACTGGTCACTCCATGTTTCAGGCTTACTAAGACCAGTAACAGTTTTTTAGGTAATAGTGTTAGATTTTAAGTGTTAAGTCCCAAAACACATTACCGATTTGCCGGATAGTAGGTTCAAGTGTTATGTCAAGCGGGTCTTAATACATAAAGGTTATTACAGGGTGGATCAGTATGTGAACGATAGCGACGTCTGGAAGTGACGCCTCTCTCTATGCAACCACTAAAAACGAATGTAGCTTTATGTGTCTATTGTTGTAATAATAAAAAAACATATATGTTAGTTATTATGAAAAGATAAACCAGATCCGAGTTTCTTGCCGGTTCTTCTCGATGACTGGGTTGTTTTCCAAACCGGTGGTAGTTTTGACGTTCATAAGTGCCTTCTCAGGGCCTAAATTGAATAAAGAGTATTTTGATTTTGATTTTGAATTGAAACCGGTAATAACCGATTTGGTGCAGACGAAGTTGCACGGGTCAGCTAGTAAGTACTAAAATACATTTCCATCATTTTTAGAAATGTCTGGCTGTCTATCTATCTGTCTGTTTGTAAGAACAAAGTTAAAGTCTGCGTTCACAATAAAACCTCACCAAGTAAATCGTAAAGCATATCCTAAAGTAACATTTACTCTTGGTGTCATTAAAATCGGTTCACTCTATCAAATGTTATTAATGATGACGTGACTTAAGTACGAGATAAAAGTAAATGAACTTAATTCATTCATATGATTTTATTAGTCTTTGTTTTTTTACTTTAGGTAGTACGTGAACGGAGGTGCGGGCACAGCTAGTAAATGAGCTTGGTGTGTATGGTAAGCGTGGTGTTACCACCCGAATTTTCTATTTTTTTAGCAGTTTTATGAATTCTATTAATTGAAATGTAGAGAAATGAGATTATACTCATGTTTTTTGGGATCATATTTAACACATGCTAAATTATCTGTCATAATAGTAGTACATGAATTATTCTAGCCTACAAAAATTCATTGAAGCTGTCAGTTTTTTTATTGGCTTTATTTTATACGCTACTAGCGGCCCGCTCCGGCTTTGCACGGGTATTAAACTTGTCAGGTAATTACTGATACGTTGTCGCGCTGAAAAGCACGTTTTTATTAAGTATTGTTATTTTCCTCGCTAGAGAGCTCCGATAATAAATGCTACATCCCGCAATTTTTAAATCTGTAATATCTTCGAAAATATTCATTTAAATCATATACTGTAATGCTGTAAAGGGCCATATAGATATATATTAAATCAACAATGTATTTAAGGTATTTAATTGGATAAGAATTAATGCTGTCTTGGTTAAAATCACTTCGAAAATTAGCCATTATTTGTCGTAAAAAGTAAATGACATAGAGACATAAGAGATAGACATATACCATCGCGGAGTTTTCTGTAGACCTTTTCAATGTGTACAATACTTAGTACATTATTTTGATAAATCTCGTAGCGTTCAGCCTGCGTTTGTTGCAGTGTAAGCGGAAAAAATGCAATTATTTACGACATCACATTAGAAACCTCAAAATAACAGTATTTCTCCACTATTTAATGGATGTTATTATACATATAAACCTTCCTCTTCAATCACTCTATCTATTAAAAAAAACCACATCAAAATCCGTTGCGTAGTTTTAAAGATTTAAGCATACATAGGGATAGCGGGGTGGTAGGGTGTCTATACCCGACTGGATCGCGACCACCGTACACCAGGTGGAACACCCGCCATAGTGACACGTTTGGGCGTGTCACGTTCCGGGATCAGCCGGTGTATATCCAGCACCCGGGGGGGCGGGGGGTCTGTCCCTGACTGGGTCGCTTTCAGGCCGGCATGACAGCGTCGACCGGCGATAGATATTATGTCTTTCGGTGGTCGCCATTGTTTTTGGATTGTACTGTGCTTACCATCAGGCACAGTACAGTCACTTTGCCGAGTTACAATAAAAAAAAAAAAAAAATAGGGACAGAGAAAGCGACTTTGTTTTATACTATGTAGTGATTAGCCTGGTGGGCTTTAACAGCTTAAGTGGACTAAGCCAAATTATCTGTATTTTGGTCGGTAATATGACATATCCAAACGTAGTTTCCATTTGGGGCATTGGGTGACGATTTTTGAAGTCAAAACTTCTTTAGGCTTGTAATGTTGGGGGTTGGATTGAGTAAAATAATAGTCGACCGTACTATATGAAAGCTGTTTAACGATTGTTTAGACTGCACATAAGCATCGTATTCTAAAGGAGCATGCACACATAACTAATCATACTTATTCTAATACTTCAGGCGCGTCAGGTATTTTTGGCAAGACATCAACTTCGCGACATGCTAGTATGCGTGATCGACCGTATTGCGCTTGCGCGGCTTGCGTCAGACTAGCGACGAGTAGTATAGCGGCCTGTGTACATGTAATATTAATATTTTGTATTGAGATTGTGCAGCCTATCATACTTTTGATTAATTAATAAACTATATAAACATATATATCATTATTATATGGAGTGTCAATAGATGTGTAAAGTAGACTGATGGTAATAATTTCAATTTATAAATTATAAAATTGAAATAATTCATACGATAATTGATTTCAAGATTTAAAAGAGAATACAGTTATCTTATTGTATTGAGTTTTCACTCGTGTCGGCAGTTCTTATGGCGGCCTCGACTTTTTTATTTATGACATGAGCCACCTGTCATTACCACAGCTTTAAAACTGTCTAAAATTTGTACAAGATTCGATAGCGTAGACAGGAACCAACTGCGTTTCTGCCTTTAAATTGTAGTACTCAACTGAAGGCTATTCGAAAGGTATGGTTGGAAACACGCCGTAGCGCACAAGGTGTTGGCAACTCAGTCTTGAGGAGTGACAATATCACTAAATGATCTTGATTAGGAATGCGCATTTTTTTACGTGACTAATTACTCGTAGATAGATTAAAAAATAATACACATGTATCGAGCCATTTAGGTTGATAAACAATAAGTACATATTGTTCCCTGAACTATTCTAGTTGATATCACTATCTATTCTCATTAATGATATTCTGGTCGTGTTGCGTAATTTAATTATTTATCTTATATTTACACATGGAATTGTCTAACATTTATTACGATTTATTGCAAGGTTAAACATTCACTTTATCTTGTTGTTCACATTAATGAGTCTTGTAAATAATTACCGAAGCGGAGTATAGTCAGTAATAAAATCATACTCTTAAAATGCCAAAATAACTGAGACTAAGAATTCAGCTACAAGGTAAATCAAATCATGCATTATATGTGAGAGCTAATTAGATTAACTATTTCAAAATTTGATTTCTAATGGCTAAGGCAAATCTTTATAAATTATTTACTCTCTTGTACAACTAAAATCCATGCACGCTCTTTTTATCCAAAGTTGTTTAATGTTTATAGTTTTCAAGTTTTGTAGACGATACTTTATTGAGCTATGTAATATAGAATATATATTAAGATAATGATCGATAAAAATAATCTCGCAATTCATTAAAACTGATAAACATTGGCTTTTCAATGTACCTAAGTCGCGAGAAGCGGACGACGTCGATTCTGTATAACATATAAACATCGTACCAACACATAGACGGAGTGTGATTTATTGTAGTACTCGTGTACTAGTTAGTATATAAAGAAAATAAACGTTAAAGTTTACTTACATTTAGTGCTACCAGTCATACCAATCTCAATATGGAAAGGGATTTAAATAATAAAGTTGTGGTGGTAACTGGCGGGGCAGAGGGCATCGGTTTCGCGATAGCAGATACATTTCTGCAACAAGGAACTAATGTTATTGTATTGGATGTCAATGAAGTTAAAGGTACTGAAACTATCAAAACATTCAAACTCAAATACGGTGATAATAGAGCTAAATTCATGAAATGTGATGTGACTAAAGATCTAGAAACCATTTCTAAACTTATTTTTGATAGATATGAAAGGGTTGATGTGTTGGTTAATAATGCTGGTATTGCAAATGAGGACGACGCGAGAAAAACATTGGAGGTTAATACTATAGCTGTTATAGAATGGACAATGAAGTTCCGGGAGCATATGAGAAAGGATAAAGCTGGTCTCGGAGGAACTATCATTAACATAGCTTCGATCTACGGATTCATGGTCGATCCATACCTAGCGTTTTACAAAGCATCCAAGTACGCCGTTATGGGATTCACGAAGACTTTGGGACATGAGGATAATTATAAAAAGACTGGTGTCCGAATCGTTGCAATCTGTCCGGGATTTACGTATTCGAGCTTGACAACGAAGAAGATAGCCTGGGATGAACATGAAGAAGAGTTTGAGAAGTATGTAAAAACTATGCCTTGGCAGTCCATTGATGCAGTCGGCAGAGCTGCTGTTGATGTGTTTAAAAACGCCGATAGCGGTACGGCGTGGATGATCAACGGTAATGAAGCTATAGAACAAGTATAAACTTTATCGTTATAGGTACTGGGTTTCGCAATGTTTATCTTTATATATAAAACAATATTTAAGTAATAAATGTTTATTATTCTTATATTACTTTAAGATTTTTGTTGTATAATAAAGGGTCCAATTAATATTAAACGGCGTTTCGATTTAATATCATTTGGTATAAGTTATACTTAAAACGTCATTATTGCCTTATTTAGTTTGCTTTGTCTTCTAAAAGCGATCACTGTCAATTTAACATTTAACAATATGACATTACATGTTGTATTTATTATTTAATAGTAATTTGCATTTTATACAATTTCCTACTGAATTAGTATTTAACCATTTAGCTAAATAATTGCAACAAAATGTACTGGTACTGGTTAGTCTGACTGGTTAGTCAATCAGAAGATTTACACTACGTTATAAATTAAAAACAACAAATTTGCTAATTTATATGCTTTTATATTCATAACCTTTTTCGAATCACAGTGACATAGAGTATATTTTTTTTAAAATATAATTATAACAAAATAGAAGATTTTTAATAACTTAATGCACGACATATGGAGCAAAATACATGACAGGATAAAAATAATCATATCGATCAATTGCGTGGTTCTCGAATGCGACATGCAGATAGAGAAACGTTACTTTGTATAATATGTAAGAATAATTAATAAGAAATTATATTTTCCTTATGTATATTTACGTATAACACGAAGAATATTTAACATTTTGAAAATGAAACGCCATTATATAAAGAAATTAAAACTACATCTTTACACAATTTGTCAATCTGCTTACATATGTATATATGGGCGCGCGACCATACAGCCATCTGGTGTCAATGTAAGCAAGTAACAAATTAAATCAAAGCTTTATTATCTGTAGTGCCATCTGTCGGAACTTAGATAGCAGGAAATATTATTAGCAACTCCTTGTTATAAAGTAAATAAAATATAGAAAAGTACGAACAGATTACTATGATAAGTAACGAATTAAATTAATTAGATTTAATAAAAGTTTTGATTATGTTTAATTGTAATCTAATATTGTTTTAAGAATTTTAAAATATAAATATGATTTATTTTTGCCATAAATGTGTTAAATGCGACATTTCCGGTGTATTTTTTATTATAATTATTTCTGAATAAGCTAATTAAGATATATTTCAGCTTTTGATGAAGATTTAAAATAATTGCAATATTATTATTTATTTTATATTGTTTTGTAAACCGTTGATATTAATTATGTTTGTAATAAAGAAAATATGTTATTATTGAAAAATAAGATATGGCGGAGTTGGTGTGAGATACAAACGGGCAATAAGAAATTAAGTTAAGAAAAACATTCTTTGTACGATCATTGTAGAGTGGTGCTGTAAAAGAAAATATAATTAATTTGGTTTTCATTAATGGTATCATTTTTATGATGGATCCTGGGAAGAATTCTGGTATGGCGCCGACATATACGTATAGCAGATATACTTACATTTTAAAAGCAAATTAATGCCTTTCGTAAGTATTTAGAATAATATTTCATATTTAAAACAAAGACAATATTTTTTGTTAAATTTAAAAAGTATCGCTGTATACAAAAGAAATAAAAATCGACTCTTTACATATAAATCTATTTTCATGTTAGTCCCTGAACTAGACATATTCAACTAATGGGCTAATTTATAAGTACACATAGTTTAAGACTTTAAAGTTATATTTTAAAAGTATTCATCATATTATTTTTTTTTTTATATCACAGTAGGCAAACGAACATGTGGGTCGCCTGATGTTAAGTTGTAAGATGTTAATTATTAACAAGTCTTCGGTGTCATAAATAGTTTAAATGGATTTTAAGTGTATTTTAATTGCTTTGTGTATGCATACCTAAGTACATTATTTATTTTACTTCATTTGGTATAAATATCGGCTTGTATTCAAGGTTTACTTATTTTATGTTAGAAAACTTACGTCTTTATACGGAACCACTCAAGACTTGTTACGAATTAAGTCTACTTGGAAGTTAGATTTTTATTTTACCATTCTTCTCGTTGTTTATTCTGGTAGGTGATTACTAAACAGATACGTAAACTAAAAACCAATAGGAAGTCTAAAACTTTTTATGTCAAGTCGTGTGCAACAT
Source organism: Antheraea yamamai (assembly GCA_036509395.1). Taxonomy (NCBI): domain Eukaryota; kingdom Metazoa; phylum Arthropoda; class Insecta; order Lepidoptera; family Saturniidae; genus Antheraea; species Antheraea yamamai. The sequence continues at coordinate 20,156,159 of AP028440.1, read as the reverse complement.
CAAACAAAAATTAGTAAATTAATAAGACTCATAAAGTATTTAAATAACAGCCTTGACTCAAACAAAAACGTTATACGTGGAGAGGACTATAAAAACAAAACTGCAAACATCAACCATGTTATTACAAAAAAGTTAAATATGCATTGAACTCTTAATTTAAAAAAGTTTGATCGAAAAACAGTGTTTTACCCTTGCTTACAGGTGGACATTATATTAATTTAAATATTCTCTGACATTTGCCTAAGTTGACAGTTCTATTATTGTAATTAACTGTATCTATATTTGCCGGCAAAAGAAGTTTCATAATATATTATGGATTTCGTGGGTATAATTAATTTGGAAGAAGTAAATAAATTAAACAATTTTAGAAATTCACAAGTAGATCATTACTACTACTGTTTGACACTATTGACATCTGACAGTGTATTTAATCTGTCATTATACTGTTGTTCCACCTTACGCACTTTTATCTATACTAATATATAAAGCTGAAGAGTTTGTTTGTTTGGTTGAACGCGCTAATCTCAGGAACTGCTGGATCGATTTGAAAAAATCTTTCGGTTTTAGATAGCTCATTTACCGTGGAAGGCTTTAGGCTATATATCATCACGCTAAGACCAATAAGAGTGGAGCGCCAATGAAGAATGTTTCAAAATCGGGCATTTTTTTTTCATTTTGATTGCTTTCGCTGCGTGTTAGCTTTAGTATTATATACGTCGCCATGGTAACGTGGTAACTTTCTATCGCAAACATTTTAAAAGTTTATTTTGTATTTCAATTCAAAATGTTTATTCTACGTTTGTTTTGTTTCCGATTTTTATTTATAATCTATTTATAAAAATAAAAATAAAATTTTATAAAAATAAAATGTGTGTATCTGAAATTAAAATAACAACTTTTTGGTGAATGGATTTGGCAACAAGTAACAAAAAAATATTATTTTAATATTGTTGGTATTTTTAATTATTATATTTTGTTAGTTTGTTCCGGGTTACGTCTGAAACGGCTGGACCTATGTTAACGGGAATTTTACTGGCAGATATCCGAAATTATAGCGGTTGACATATTCTATTTTATTTGTTGAACTGTAACCCGTACATTCGTCCATGTGAGATTTATTAAAAATATGTTGTTTATTGTAAACAAGCGAGTGAGACGTGTGTTGGACTTCAAGTACATAATTGAAAGTCATATGTTTGTATGTAATTAAAATTATATTATCTTTTTGTCCAATTTGGCGGCTATTTTGATTGATTTACCGCGCTTGCGTCTACATAACTCCGTGATTATAGCAACGTATAAGAATAACTTAATTATATCGACAATATGGGCATATTCTATCTATAATATAAAAGATTTAACACATATTATTCTATAATGTATAGCTTAAAATTTTAATTACTTTCTTATATAGTCTAAATGAGCACTGAGTGTGATATATTGTAGGTTAAAGTTCCAGGTATGTTGCTGATGATAAATCCCATTCCATTCGATACACTGATATTATACACATATCTAATGTACACCTTACATGTTACAGTAGATGGCATGCGTGTTGTACTGTCAAATGTTTTTGAAAAAGCATTTCTGTAATGTACACACGTACTCATAAGTTTACATTTCTTTAATACATTTTAAAAAAGAGCGTGCGGAGCCACGGGTCACCGCTAGTGTAATATATAAATCTTATAGATTGCTTATTTTATTTATTTTATACATCATTTTCTTTTAATTCTTCTTCTTCTTCAAATTCTAAAATATCACAATAATGATAAACAATTCAACGTAACATAAATAAATTTTCTTAATGAAGATCTGATCAAAAATATTATTCATAAATTGAAATTGTTTCCAAAATATCTGTAAATCTGTACGTAATGGAATGTTTTTGAATGATGAGATCGAATTGAACGAATACTATTCAGAGTTGCAAAAAAAAAAACTTAAATCAAATGTTTAGTTAGAGACCGCTTGGACACGCTTTAGCAATAAAGTATTTTAAGCATGACTGCAACTAGATTTTAAATGTTAGGCAGTGCTTCGTAAAACTCGTGTTCATTTTTGTTTTTGTAATAAGACCGCAAGTCTTTAAGCGCTCGAGCTCGAAGTTCGACTTTCTGGTACGCGATTGCGACGCGTATTCCCTTTGGCTAGCAAGACGATTTTCAGTTTCTGATGAAGATTCTTCATTACGACGTATTCAAAATATGCCCGTGACTGTGAACTATTTCTAGAAAGTTGCGGTCTTGTCCTTTTGGGCATTTAGGAAAAAAAATCTACCTTTGTACTAAATTATTTGCTTAGCTGTTGAACAGGAATTACCAATATAAAAATGTTATTGAGACATTTTAAGAACTACTAAGTCACCAACCTATTTGCATAAGTGAATGCACAATATATACCAAGCGATTGGTTAGTCGCTCGCAACATTCAAAGACGTGAAATTTCATGGTCACATTTAAAATACAAAATAAATTATAAAAACAAATATTAATTAACAACAAAGAGAACCTCAGTAAAAAATCGTTCTAAGACTTTTAACAGTCTGGGTATAAAAGTGAAACGCTCAATGAACGAAAGTGAAGATGAATCGCGAGGGCGCATCCGGAGTGAATAACCTTAGCATTACGTAACGCGTAAACTACTGGTTTCGGTTCAATATCTCTTTTCTCTCCATCTGGACCACTTTGGGAGTCACTGCTCTAGATAATTAGATCAAATATTAAATACCTATTTTTTAAATTGATTTAGAACGAGAAGCGAGTACTGAATAGCCTGTGTAAATCTTGCGACTGACTAACCTTTCACGAGGTATATGTATACATATATATACATATGTATTATATATATATATATATATATATATATATATATATGTTTGGTACTAATTGTGAAATCGATTTTAAAGTTACTTATCACATGTCTCCTCATAAGCTCATCAAGCTGCGTTTCATATATATATATATATGATATACGTATATATTATTAGGTAGTGCTTACTAAAAAAGTTGGTTTAGTTCTGAAAATAACTTTTTTTTGGGTTTAATTATTTACTAAACAAATTTAAAGCGCTTTATAAATATTTTCAAACTAAGATTATTCGATTCCGCAAACGACCACTGTGTAGCGAGCCGACTGCGCGAGTGAGCCGCGCGGCATTTTATTTATTGCCATTCGATTCCTCTCCCGTACTCCAGTGACGCCTACATAGCATATTATGGTAGTGCCTAGCTACCCGAGCGGGGTGAGTGACGACCACGCGTCTTTTTTCTAATATGTACTTACATTTTTAAACTCGTGATATATTATTTCAAATGGAATGTCCGAATTGAATAATTCAAAAGTTATATAAAGGTAGTGAAGCTATCTTAAATATGAAGTTTTGATAATAATCAATATCAAGGTACAAATAAAGAACCTTTTCTAGCGGCGCCGTTTCAATTGAATTTTTAAAATAAAAGAACACTTACTTTGACATAACTATAATAGTTAGATATAATATGCTCTCGGACGGCTCATGTACAGTTTCGTAGATAATGACGTGTTCTGCGAAGTAGTAGTACATTAATTTGTTCTATCATCAATAGTTTTCGCAGCGCACGCGATGTAAGAAATTATTAGGTATTTTTTTACATTTTGGTTTTTATTATTGGAGTTTTAATAGGGATCCCTAATTTTTTGCAAATATAATATAGCCTATATTACTCGGAAATAGTGTAGCTTCCCAACCATCAAAGAACTTTTTAAATCAGTCCAGTAGTTTCGCAGTCTACTCAATACAAACAAACAGTCAAATCTTTCTTCTTTATAAATATTAGTTTAGATAATTATAAATTTTGAAATACAGTGATAACAGTAGAAGTTTGATTCGCAATTTATATTTCTTATGTCGAATTACAATACAGTTACAATTGTAATAAACCCGCCTAAAAATAAAAAAATGGCGGACTCAAGATTATATAATCATATGCGTTTCAAAAGCCTCCGCCATTAGATTCTATATTTTATCACTTTTTTAAAACAAAAAAAGACAAATGTTTTTCAAGTAATATCATTTTCAGTTGTAGTGGGGAACAGGTAATACACAGAATAAAGCAGAGCGTTATCCAGTACAGTCGTGTGTTTACTGAATCTCCCCGCACCACACACCTCATGGCGACCCTGCCATGCCGTGGCGTATGCGAGTGCCTCAGTGCAAATTCTTTGACTGTATTATTAAAAAAAAAAGTTAGTCGAACAATGGGAAAATCGTATTCGAAAACGGAAGGAAAAGAAGTAATTATTGCGTAAAATGTAGCTAGCAGCAATAGTGGTGGAATTTCAGATTCGAATATTGAAACCCTTATTCTGACCAACAACATCTTGATCACAGTGGTTTTGGTGATATTCATTGCCGCTGTAATATGTATGGGGTGTAAAATTTGGAGAAAGAAGAAAAGAAAGTAGATGAAAAAGAGGATACAGACAGAGCATATTAGGAGGATTCGACAAAGGCTTTCAGGGAGATTCAATAAACACACGACATTCTGTCTAATACATGTTTCCCACTACACAATGTTCGTTTTTTATTTTCTCAATTTGGTTTCGGCAAATTCTTTATTAAATATCAAAAATTTTCAGCGTCCTGTTTTATAAAATCTGTCTAGTTGGAAGAATTTTTTATCAATCGATAAAAAAATTAAAGTGAAATTCCGCCTATTCCACGATGGGCCGTTTTTTTCTTCTGAATTGATCAAAGTTCTTATGAGTGAAAAAAGTTAATGAGAAATGGCAAACCTGGAGAAACAGATGATTTCCATGAAAAAGGCTAAAAAGTTAATGGATGTTTTAAATTTTTTGTTTTTTTTTTTTTTAATTTTGTAGAAATTATAGTACAAGACAAGAGATATTTATAAAAAAGATACTGGTGACGCCGCGCGATTGTCGACGTCACCGGGGGCGAGCGGTGCGTGCGGGGGTATCTATGCTAATTTAAAGTGGACTGTATTTGCGGGGGTGCTATATTGATATTCAACTATTGCGATCAGTTACGACTAGGGAAACAAGGGTAGGAAGGAAACTTGGCACATACCTCGCGGCGATGCAGTCTCCACGTGGCTAGCCGGCTAGGTGATTCTCGTTTCTCTCCACCGAGTCTTCTCTCACACAACACTTATTGTTTATAATGTATGTCGGCACGTATGTAGCGATGCGTTTATTTCTCACTCGAGCATGCAAAAACTCAAAATGTTAGCATGCGGCGCGGCTCGGCGCGGATACAACAACACTGTCCGGCGCGCAAACTACAAGACGATAGCAGTCGAACTAACACAATGGCGGCAACAGTCGAACACTGGCGGCCGCAATCGAAACTAACGGCGCGGGCGTCGCGCTCGCGGCGAATAAGCATGTGCCATAGTTAAAGGGAAAAGTGATTGGGCAAGGCTAGAAAGGTGGCGTGACCTGATCGCAATTAATTGGTCAAAGTTCAAAGGGACGCGATTTAAACCTTAATGCGGGAATTTTCAAACATACATAAAGCGGCGCAACCAGATACTAATTAATCCATTTTTGAAGATATTACGGCTAGTTTAAAAAATAATCCTTTTTATATGTGTAACTTTTCTTTGGCTGAGGAAAAATCGAAATTTTCCTGAAAAATGTTTAAATAAAAAATAAAAAAATAAAATAATAAAAAAATATAAAAAATTAAAAAAAAAACAGTCAAAACGAAATGGGTCAGGTTTAAAAGTGATCGTTTTCACGTGATCCACAAACATAATTCGTTTAAAAAAGAGCCACGTTATCCAAATTCAATGGGTTCATCACGTGAGTCTTGTTGTCTTGAATTTAAATTATCGTGGTATTAATACTTTATCACTTCCTGTTTGGTATGGTATCGATAAATTTACTAGTACTATAGAAACTTACCCATAAAATTCGACTGTAATGTCAGTTTTAAATAAATAGCTACAATTTATTTGAAAAACTTTACTTTGGCAAGGCATCTTAGCTGATTTCACCAGAACTTCGACCTAGGTTACAATTTTTCTCTTTATTACGTGATTTAGTGCATATATATTAAGATTATTAATGTGACGATTATTACTGATAATGCAAGTAGTTAGTACAAATCCACGTAGACCATAACCACGTTTGCTTGGGTAATTCGAAGTTACTATAAGTAACCTATGTTTAAAAGGCACTATTTTTCTGTCTGTAAATCCTTGTGTTTGTATATCGAAAATTGAACCGATTCCCATAATTCTTTTTTATTTAGGTATAAACACCTAAAACCATATTTGACAGATTATACTTAACGTTTCATTATATAAAGTTAAACAAACGTGTTAAAAATAAGTTAAGACTAAACAGGATACCCACTAGTAAATTATGTTGCAATACTCTATCTAAACGATTAAATATGAACTAAAATAGTGCAGTAGTTTGTTAGTAGTAGTAGTTAGTTGTTTTAACAAAATCGACGTTATCATAGATGTTATTCTTGTATTTAAGTTCCAATATGACAAATTAAAATGGTTAAAGGCGACTTGCAGAAAACATTAATCTAAATTTCGTTAAATTATTTTATTATCATAATTAAATATTTCTGGATTCAATCATCTCATCATCGTCATTGGTCTCAGGATGTATATAATAAATAAACACCATGTACTTAAAGGTCCTAGAAACAAATAATTTCATATAAAATAAACCACATAATGCTTAAAAACTTTATTGAAAAAAAAAAACACTTTTATAATGATAGTTCAAAAGAACTAAGCTACGGGCATAGTTAGTTTGTTATAATAAATAAATAAAATAAAATAGAATAAAAAGCCGTTTTATTTCTTGAATTAACATGTTACAAATTTCTTTTATCTAGTGTTTAAAGTTAATAATTTTGCTTAATTTTTCTAATATAATTTTGTGTTAGTTTCTTAAACCTTGTTTATAATTAATTATATCTAAGTAGTAAGTTTTTTGTAGTTTTTACTAATAAAAAGTTTTCTCTTATTCATAGCTTTCTGTTACTTCTACAAGAACCCCAGGTTGGATAAAGACCTCCTCCAATGATGCCCATTTGTCACGATCTTTTGCTGTTAGAGTCCAATTTGTACCGGCGGTTCTCTTTATTTCGTCGTCCCATCGTGTTATTGGTCTTCCTCTTCCTCTATTACCTAGTGGGCCTCTCTACGTCGTTACTTTTGCAGTCCATCCCTGGTCGGTAAGCCTTGCTATATGTCCTGCCCATTTCCATTTCAGCTTTAGTGCGGATCTCAAGGCATCTGTGGCTTTTGTTATGGATCGTATCGTATGCTAGTCCTCGTTGGCATGTGACTATTTTGTGCTTTGCTTTAGCGGTGAACTTCCACGTCTGACATCCGTACGTCAAACATGGCAAAAGACTAGAGTTCATAATCTTTGTTTTTAAGTTTATTTGCAAATTACTTTTGAGAATTTCCTTCAAACTCCAGTATTTATTCCACGTTTGACGTACTCTTCTTTCTATTTCAGTGTCGTTGTTTTTTCTATCAAAGCTGACTATTTTTCCTAGATATATGTACTTGTCCGTATAGTTCAGAGGGTTTCCTTTAATTTTGATTGGTGTTTTGCTGCTGTTCGTCATAGTCATTGTTTTGCTTAAATTTATTTCTAAACCGGCAATTGTGCTAGTTTCCTGTAAGGATGTCATCATAAATTGTAGCTCTGAACTTGTCTCTGATAGTAGCGCTATGTCGTCGGCAAATCTTAGATGGCTTAAGAAAGCACCCTGTATATATATTCCTGATCTGCTCCAATCTAGCTTGCTGATTTTGTTTTCCAGTATGGCTATAAATATTTTTGGGGATAACGGGTCTCCCTGTCTTACTCCTCTCATTATGGGAAAGGTTGGACCTAAGGTATCTAGTTTAATTCTGCCCACGTTGTTATTATATATACTTCTTAAGACCTTGATGTATATTTCGTGAACTCCTTGTTTTCTCAAACTTTCCCATATGCATGTGTATGTTACTGTGTCGAAGGCTTTTTGATAGTCAACAAATGCAATGTATAAGGGTCTTTGTTGTTCTTGGTATTTTTCTATAATGAGTTCCAGGGTGTGGATATGGTCAATGGTGGAGAACCCTTTCCTGAAGCCGGCCTGCTCTACTGGCTGTCTAGATTCTATTGCAGGACTAATTCTTGTGTTAATTATGGTGGAGAACAGCTTATATAGAGTTGGTAGTAAGCTAATAGGTCTATAGTTGCTTATTGCTTTAGGGTCACCTTTCTTGTAGATTAGGATAATGTTAGAGTCAGACCATTGTGAAGGTGTTTTGGAATTTTGTAGAATCATATTGAACAGTTCAGCCAGGTATGGGGCCAGAATGGAATCTGCAGTCTTCAAAGCTTCATTCGTGATACCGTCCGATCCAGGTGATTTGTCTAGTTTAAGACTTTTAATTGTCTCAACAACTTCGGCTGCATCTATTGGTTTAATGTTATCTTCGCCGCCGTTTTGTGTAGTGATATCGTTATCTTGAGTTAGGCTGTTTTTTGTCTTGTCGCTGTAAAGGTCTTTATAAAAGTCCGAAGCTGTAGTGATAATATCCGTACGTTTGTTTAGGTCCACGTCTAACTTTTTCAAGCCCTCTATCCAGCTCTTACTTGTTCGTAAGTCTTTGTAGGCCTTTCTTGTGCTTCCGGAGCTTTTTAAGTGTTTTTCTATAATCGATTGTCAGTATTTTTTATAATCATTTTTTATATATCTGTTGACTAACTTGTAAAGTGCGGAGAGTTCATTTTTCATAGCTTTTGTTTTGTTTTTGGTTTGCTGCAACTCCTTCCGCCTTTTAAGTAGAGTCAATGTCCTAGTTGACAGTATTTTGTGATTTTTATATACCTTGATTTTAACTCTAGCTACTTTTAAGCTACATGTAATAGCATTTGTTATGTTGTCGTAATAATTTTGCGCTGTGATGTTTTCCTGGTTCTTATCTGGATCCGATAGCATTAAAGTCAGGTTTTCCTGGTAGTTCAATGTTTCTTCTTCGTTTGATAGTTGGCATAATTGGCTACTTGCGAAGTTGGTTAGTTTAATTGTTGCTCTGATTATTCGATGGTCGGATGGATTGGTTGGCTTCTTCTTAAAACAGGTGTTAATGATGGTAAGTTTGTGTTCCAATGCAAAGTCTATCAGTCTCTGTCCTCTGTCGTTTCGTTTGTTACTAAAGCTTCATTATATGATACAACGAGTAATGAAATCGATTCAAGTAATATAAAAAAGTATCTTAAAAAAGATAAATAATTGAAAAAAATTACTCATGATAAAGTATTTCTTCTACCGGTTTACCACCTTCAATCAACCAAGCTGTACCACTTTTAGCTCTTTGAAATATTTCTAGAGCTGCTTCACCAACAGCCTCCACATTTTGCCAAGGATACCCCCGTACATACGAAATTAAATCATCAGATATTAATTCGCTTTTATCATTAGCCTCATCTATAGCTTTTTTTAAACGTGCTGAAAAATTTGTATACGTAAAGCCGGGACACAATACTATAACTCTAACGGATGTTTTTTTAAAGTTATCTTCATGCCCCAAGGATCTTGTAAGAGCTTGAACTGCAAATTTAGTCATTTGATATATAATAGCCACAGGTAAAATTTTGTAACCAAAAATCGATGATATATTCAAAATTGTACCTCCTGAACCGTTTCTATCTGTTCGCATGTGTTCATAAAATTCCAACGACCATTCAGCTACAGAAGTTGCGTTGATATCAATTATTCGTCTGGGTACAGTTTCATCAGATATTCCAACGCTGTTCACTAATACATCGATTGTTTTATACAAGTTAATTATTGTTTCAAACGCACATTTTAAATCAATTGTCACGTCACATTTTATATAAACCGCTTTACCAGAACCGTATGTTTCGTTCAATGTGTTGGAAGCTTTGGCTCCATTTATTTCGTTAATGTCGATTAAAATAACAAGCTCTGCACCTGCCTCTAAATACGTATCTGCTATAGCGTATCCAATGCCGTCTGCTCCTCCAGTTACAACGATTCTTTTGCCTTTAATATCGTACTCCATAGTAACTACTTGCGTATCCGATCTTGTTCTTGTGACTGTCTTTGGTAGACTTTTAAACGTTATATGCCGTGGCGAACGAGATTTTTATAACTTAGTCTTGTAGATTTACAAAATCATTGAATGCTCTCGGTTATTGCCCGTCTTTTTACTTGCGTAATTATTCTTGTATAAATAAAATAATAACGAGTATTTATCGAAGCATTTAGATAAATAATAGAGGAAAGTGACCAAATATGGGATAGTATCCCTAACATGGAATACCAGCATTTCTCTAAAACTGAATCACATACGCAATAAATAATTTAGTGTGTACTGTACACTTAAAGAAGTGTATTTTCTGTGGTATACTCTATGGAAACATGAATCAAATTCCTCATGTGTAGGTCCTTGGCACATACAAATTGCACTGTTTTGGCCAGAGTCTGATACCTGGATTTGTGATTTTTGCAAATAATTTGTGTTCCTTTCTATATTATACCAAAGTTTTAAAAGAGTCTCATATAAGTTGTGGTTAATTTTCGATAGTATCTATAGTATTCCATATTTGGGGTACCTATTCCATATTTAGGCACCTTCATCACTATTTAGTTTTTGAAATTTTCTCTTAATTATAACTAATCAATATAACCAACAATTGTTCCAAATAAAGTGCAAATATATAGTTGTTAATAATGCCTACAAAAAAGTTTTTTATTTATAATATTTGTGCAAATTATGCGTAAAAAACAAAATGGTATTCCATATTTGGTCACTTTCCTCAAAGTACATATTATGAACCTGAACTATTATAGTTGATAACACTATCAATTGTAATAAATGATGTTCTGATAGTTTTGCGTAATTTAATGACATACTCACACACGGAGCCGACTAATATTTATTACAATTTATTTGAAATGACTCTAAATTGTTCTTCTCGTTATTGATTCTCGTAAATAATCATCGAAATGGAGCATAGTCAGTATTAATATCATACTCTTAAAAATCGCAAAATAGCTGAGCGTAATAATTAAGCTACTAGATAACTCAATTCATCATTTATATGTGAGATCATGAACAAGAATCATCTTTGCAAGATTTGCTTTCCAAAGACTATAGCAAAGCTTTACCAACCTTTTGCTCTATTACACAACTCAAATCCACGGATGCTCATCTATCTATACTATAAATAAAACTGTAAGAAAACCAAATCTGTACATTAAATATTTTTTGAAAATTTTGATGGGGGTAGACTTTGTTATCGATATAGAAGCCAAAAATAATCCATTTACAATTTTTGTCTGTCTGTCTGTCTATTTGTCTTTCTGTCCCTGTGAACACACATCACGCTGAAAGTACTGAACCGATTTTAACGAAACTTGACACAGTAATAACTAATATTCCAAGGTTACATCTAGACTTTTTGTCCCATGAAACGCAAGTGGTTCTCCAGGATAACGAAAGACAAAAAATTGTAGTTAATGTAACTAGACTTTTTCGCGACACCTTAGTACAAGAGCCAGTAACGTGGGAAGAACGAGAATTTTAGAAAAGCTGGTTCTTTAAAATGAAGATATATTATGCCCTTCCAAACAGGATTCAGGATACCTGGTGGCCGGTTAACGTTTTGTTTTTTAATGCGAATCACACCTTTACAGGTCAAAATTTTGGGTTATAAATAATTTAAGGAACATTTCTTTTAGTAACTTTTAAACGCTATTAAAAACATGAATTTATCACTGCCAGACAATTTTGTTATTGACAATAATGTGCCCGATGATATTCTTTATAAATAAAATAATTCATTTCTAACCATTTTACTTTTTCCATCGCAAAGAACATATTTTATTTTATTAACCATTATGATATTGAGATTTCACCGTAAATAATGAATAACAACGATAAACGTAGACATATGACTTGGGACTGACACCATCTTGATTACATGTGTCTATAACAGGCGCTTCCACAATTATCACTATCTTTATCATACATAAAATGGGGTAAATATATCAATGCAGTTGCAGAATCTAGCTCTAAGTTTCTAAACGTTTTCAAAGCATTAGCCGGTTCTAACTGGGGTTTTCATCCATAACATTGAGTTCGTTTATACTTCAATATTATACGCAGTCGAATTGACTATGCGAGCTTTCTTTATGATAATAGTGCTCAGGTTAACCTCTATAAACTTGAAGAAGTCCAAAACCAGGCCATGAGAATTATCGGAGGTTTCATTAAAATTACTCCAATCCATGTTATGGAAAGCGAATTGAGCATATGTCCGTTACATCTTAGGAGACAATATTTAGCTGGCAAAATTCTATTTAAATTTAAGTCATTCGAAAAAAACCAACTAACTAATGTATTAGAAGAATAGTCCACCTCTTTCCAATCACTCTATTGGCGTGACAGAAAAAAACCATTATTAGTTTTTATTTTTTCTCAATATAAAAATACTCCAATTCAAACAAGTATAAAACATGAAATGTTCACTTTACACACCTGGGTCGATAACATTGATTTGTACAATATAATTAAAATAAATGTAGATGGTATTTGGAAGCCAAAGTGTCAATATGATATTCTTAAAATAAAAGACATTTGTCTTCAATTTATAAATACATATTATCAAAATTTTGTTAAAATATACACTGACGGATCTAAAGCGGGTAATTATTTAGGACCCGCATTTTTTTAGTCAAATTCCAAAACTTTTATGATATGTCAAATTCATGAAAATATTTCAATTATGCACACTGAATTGATAGCAATTGCAGAGGCCTTATCATTTGCACAATCAACAGAGTCCATTAAGATTGTTATTTTATCCGATTCAAAAAGTGCTCTTCAACACGTAGCTCGATGTACCTCGACTTTTCAAGGAATACCGAGAGCCTATACTATTTTACAAGTAATTGTTTTACAATGGATCCCTTCTCATATAGGTATAACTGGATGAAAAAGCTGATCTTTTAGCTAGAGAAAGATCCTCCGAAGGTTCTCCTATTAATATTTTACCAACTTACTTGGATGTATGCTCAGTATTTAAAAATAGGTGATACTCGCATTGGAAGGAATACTGCGATGAGCGTTCTAAAACAAAAGGAATATGGTACAGAACGATTCAGCCACATCCCTTAAGGTCACCATGGATTGATGACAGTACGACTTGCTGTCGGGAAGCAATCACAGGAATGAGATTACGCTCAGGACACATCCCATGTAAAAAGTTCGCCTACCTGATGCGTAAAGTACTATCACCACTCTGCCAGAGTTGTGAGCTCATCGATGATGTGCACCGCATCCTGGCAGAATGTGTTCGAAGCGAAGATATTAAATCTTGGCTTAATGCTTCTGGTTCGTTCCACACTGGTTTGTACAATTCGTTATTGTCTGACCCCATTTCGAAAGGTGCTAAAGAATTGTACAAAATTAATATAAGCTATTGTTAAGTTTATTGTCATTCTTATTGTTATATAGTTGTATGTCATTTAGGCGATATAGTCGCGCAGGTGACTAAGCCTTCATTAAAAAAAAAATAATAATATTAAAATTACAGCTATCTTAACATGGTTAGAACATACTTATTTTATTTACAAAAAAATAGCATTGGGCAAATTATTGTTTATAACAAAAATTTCTGGCAATAATCATTTCATGTTTTAGTAGCTTTTCAAAGTTAGTAAAAACAAAACATTCAAAAATTATATAAAAATTAATATTTTTGCCTGTAAAGGTGCGATATGCCCTAATAAACGTAACGTTTACCCGCAGCCAGGTAGCCCGCACGCTGTTCGGAAGAACAGAAAGATATATAAAAAACTGGCTTATTGAAATTCTTTGTCGAAACCGTTGCTAGCTCTTACGCAAATAGTTACAGGCAAGTGACATTTGACGCGTCGTGCTCATATCTTTTTAATATTTATATTTTTCTTCAATACAATGGAGTGTGAAAAAGTTTTAATACAAGTTGAAAATAGTTATGATATCATTCAGTGTTTCATTTATCATTATTTATTTTATGAATACATTTTATCGTTTACTTTACAATTTAACTCTATCAACTTGATATTTTATAATGTAAACTCTACTGACTGTATTGTAAACGTCTACAAAAAAGGGAAAGGAACTTCGTTAGAAACTGGGGGGTCCATAGACCTCTAAAGCTTTTTTTCACATTACCGCCAATATATGTAATAATAATACAATACAAAGAATGTTTCAAGATAACTATTGCTAAAAATAATCTCGTAATTTGTCAAACCTGATAAATATTGCACTTTCAGAGTAACTCTGATTCTGAATAACTTATTTATATGTAAACATTGTTACAAAACACAAACGGAGTATGCATTATTGTAATATTCGTGTACTAATTAGTTTGTAAAGAAAATAAACGTTGGAGTTTACTTACGTTTGGTGCAACTTTGGTTATAGTAATCTCATTACGGACAGGGATTTAAATAATAAGGCTGCGGTGGTAACTGGTGGAGCAGAGAGCATCGTTTTCGCAATAGCAGAGACATTTCTGCAACAAGAGTCTAATGTTTTTATATTAGATGTCAATGAAGTTACTGAAACTGATGAAGCATTCAAAGCCAAATGCGGTAAAAATAGTGTCGAAATAATGAAATGTGATTTGACTATAGGTCAGGAAACGGCTTCTAAAATGATTTTTGAGAAATATGAAAAGGTTGGTTAATAATGCTGGTATTGCAAATGAGGACAACGCGAAAAAAAATATTTGAGGTTAACACTATAGCTGTTATAGAATGGACAATAGGATAAAAGAAAGGATAAAAGCGGACTCGGGGGAACTATTATTATTAACATAGATAGTTGTATAAATTCTTGGTCGATCCATACCTAGTGTATGGTCTAGTATAGTAAGCGTCTAAGTACGTCGTTATGGGATTCACGAAGACTTTAGGACATGAGAACAATTACAAAAAGACTGGTGTCCGAATAGTTGCGATCAGTCCGGGATTTACGCATTCGAGCTTGACTTCGAAGAATATAGTCTGGGATGAACATAAAGAGTTTGAGAAGTTTATGAAAATTATGCCTTGGCAATCCATTGACTCTGTCGGGAGAGCTGCTGTTCATGTGTTTAAAATCGCTAATAGCGGTACAGCGTGGATAATAATCGTTATTGAAACTATGGAACAATTATAAACTTCATTGTTTTAGATATCTGGTTTTGCAATGTTTTTCTACATGTGTTAATTTAAAAAAAGTGACAAAATTCTATTCTTCGAATATTATTTAAGGTTTTTTGTTGTGTATTAAATGGTCCAAATGATAACAAATGGCTTTTTAAGTTTTTGTTTCGTTTTGTAGTAATTATTGTGAAAACGACTTTTAATGCCGAGGAACACCTCGAACTCCCGCAGGGGCCGGTTAGGGGAGAAGTACGCCCCCACAATGGCGTACTCTCTCCAGACGGCTGTCACGAACCCGGCACCCTTCTCCCTTACCACCAGGGACGAACCCGAGCCGGCCACGATCGATACGGAGCCGCTCCGATCCCCAGCCCACTGCGGCTGGGAGGGAACGTAATAAGGCTCCGCGGCGACCGCGAGCCCAATTCCCCACTGCGCCACTGACTGCACCAACAGATCCTGTGCAGCGGCGCAGTGGTTCAAGTTCGTCTGGAGAAAGTTGCAATGGGCGCGATTCATCATTGATCCATTGCAACAACATCCTGCCTGGCGGCTACAGTCTTCAGTCCTGTTCCCGCTACCGGGGAGGCCTTGCCCTTAGTCTTGGGGGGCCTGCAGCTGCGTCTCCCCATGACATGCCCAGAGGGCCTCCCGGCATCGGCACATACGGCGCAGCGGGCCGCCTCCGCCTTACACTCGGCCGTTTTATGGCTCGCAGCGCCGCACCCGTCGCCCCTGTTGGACGAGGAGGGGCACATGGGCCGGGTGTGCCCCAAGCTCATGCACTTATAGCAGCGCATGGGCTTCTCGTCTAGCAGCTGCACGCACACGACGCTCCACCCGACCGGGAGCTTGCCAGCCAGCACAAGCTCCTTGGCCGCCGCCGCGGGGAGCGTCATGTGCACGGCGCCTAAACCCCCCAATTCCTTTGGATCTCCCCAGCCTTGATTTCGCTCTCCTTGCAGTTGGCCTTCGTTGCCACGACCGTCATAACCTCGGCCTTCGTTGCCACGACCGTCATAACCTCCACCAAAAACACCGAATCGTCGAGACAGCTCGGCCCAAGACAGCCCCAGTGGGGCAGAGCTCTCCGGAGCAGTTAGATGCGCTCCCTGCGACCTTCCTGCAGCCTTTGCTGGCACCGCGTTGCCTGCACCGCCTTGCTTGATGATGACCTGGGAATGATTTTTGTGTTTTGACGTTGAAACTAAGATAAGCTGGATTTTGTAAAAGACCAATAGAATTTCAATACTACCCATTCCATGTTTCAGGCTCACTAAGACCAAAAACAGTTTTTTAGGTAACAGTTCTATTAGGTTTTATAACAAAGTCCCGGAGCACATTTTCGATTTGGATAATGAGTTCAAGCACCATGTCAAGCGAATTTTAATGTCTAAAGGGTATATGTCTAAGGGTATTATAGGGTAGATCAATATGTAACTAAAAACGAATGTATGTTTATGTTTTGTAAAAATATATATCATGAAAAGATAAACCAGATTAACTTTCTTACCGGTTCTTCTCGATGGCTGGATTGTTTTTCGAACCGTGTAGCTTTGAAGCTCACAAGCGCCTTTTCGAGGACTAAATTGAATAAAGTGCTGTTGATTTTGATTAAGGGAAAATGAAATAATTTTATTCAATAATTATCTTAACTTTTATTCCTAACATTTTTTTATACTGACCAATTAATATCTGTTCTGAAATAAAATAAAAATAATTGCTTATCGTATACAAATCGTTAGTTTGAAAAAAAAATCCCCAAATATGCAGGTAGTGGATAGACTTTCGGACTTAAATAAATAATTGTTAATTATTATCTTGATTATATGATTCATGTTTTTAAATTAATGATACTAAATCAAAGGTAGTGAGTATTTTACTCTAAAACGGATATATAAAGCTCTCGCGTTCACACTAACAGTTGACTATTGTTCATGTCTGGCGGGATGTTTGCCCTTTACAATCTGTCTGGCTGATAAAATATCGTTTTGTAATAGTTGTCTGAACAACATATAAAAAAAATCAAGCATTTAAAAATAAGCTAAGTTCATTCATTTTTTTATCTGCTTTAAAGCGTCTGGCGGAAGTTGTGTCCCTGGTTAGGTGTTTGGTGACACTGGTTCCTACTTTATAATGATACACATTTAAAAGTAAGTAAAGTTGCTCCTATTCTTGGTCACCTTTGTTTCCTGATATTTCTATACATCGCCCCCAGTCTCGAACTCTGTAAGTGTGAAAGTGTATATAAGAAGCTACTCAAAACATAAGGTTTCATCCATTTTGAAATAAGATAGATCTGGCAGCTCTGGGATCTTGGTCTATATGGTTTGCGCCACGCCGTGATAAACAAGATATTTACAACTTAGTTTTGTGAAGTAACAAAATCATTAAATAATCTTGGTTAGGACTGCATATTTTTTTTCTGCGTAATTGCTCGAAGATAAATTAATTATTAATACACATTTATCGGAATATTTCGATTGATAAAAAATAAGTATATATTATTCCCTGAATTATTCTAGTTGATATCACTATCAATTATAATTAACGATCTTCTGGTCGTTTTACGTAATTTAATGATATACTCACACGTACACGCGGAACCGCCTAACATTTATTACTATTTATTTGACAGTTAGACATTGACTTTAACTTGTTCTTCTTGTTAATGATTCTTGTAAATAATCGCCTAAACAGAGCATAGTCAGTATTAATATAATACTCTTAAAATGGCAAAATAACAGATTAAAAATTCAGCTACAAGATAACTCAATTCATGAATTATATGTGAGAGCTAACAGGATTCACCTTTGTAAGATTTGCTTTACGATGACCAAGGCAAAAGCGTTACAAATTATTTATTCTCTAGCACAACTAAAAGCCATGCATGTTCTTTTTACCCCAAGTCGTTGGTAGCTTGCAAAAATAAGTTTTGTAATTGATACTTTATTTAGCAATGTAATATATAAGATAACTAGCGGGGCCGGCAGACATTGTACCGCCCTGATTATAAAACAATCCTTGACAAATGATATACCAAAGTGTTCCTCATGAATCACTAGTGAAAATCGCAGGAAGATCCGTTCAGTAGTTTTTGAGTTTATCGCAAACAGACAGACGCGATAGGGGACTTTATTTTATACTATGTAATGATAATGATGATAAATAATAATGATAGATAAAAATAATCTCGCAATGCATCAAAAATGAGAAACATTGTGTATTTAGTATAAGTAAATCGCGAGACGCGGTAGATGTCGATTCTGAATAATATATTTGTATGTATCCACACAGACGAAGTACGGTTTATTGTAATACTCGTGTACTAGTCAGTATATAAAGAAAAGAAATATTGTACTTTACTAAAATTTAGTGCAACTTTAGTGCAACTCTGATTATAGCAACATCAATATGGACAGGGATTTAAATAACAAAGTTGTGGTGGTAACAGGTGGAGCAGAGGGCATCGGTTACGCGATAGCAGAGACATTTCTACAACAAGGAGCTATTGTTATTATATTAGATGTCAATGAAGTTAAAGGTACTGAAACAGATGAAACATTCAAAGCCAAATACGGCGAAAACAGTGTCCAATTCATGAAATGTGATGTGACTAAAGATTTGGAAATGATTTCAAAAGTTATTTTTGAGAAATATGAAAAGGTTGATGTGTTGGTTAATAATGCTGGTATTGTAAATGAGAACGACGCGAGAAAAACATTGGAGGTTAACACTATAGCTGTTATAGAATGGACCATGAAGTTCCGGGAACGCATGAGAAAGGATAAAACCGGACTCGGAGGAACTATTCTTAACATAGCTTCAATGTACGGATTTATGGTCGATCCATACCTAGCGTATTACAAAGCGTCCAAGTACGCCGTTATGGGATTCACGAAGACGTTGGGACATGAGGATAATTATGCAAAGACTGGTGTCCGAGTCATTACGATCTGTCCGGGATTTACATATTCGAGCTTGACAACGAAGAAGTTAGCCTGGGATGAACATGAAGAAGAGTTTGAGAAGTATACAAAAACTATGCCTTGGCAGTCCATTAATGCAGTCGGCAGAGCTGCTGCTGAAGTGTTTAAAAACGCCGATAGCGGTACAGCGTGGATAATCAAAGGTAATGAAACTATAGAACAAGTGTAAATTTCATCGTTTTGGGTACTGGGTTTTGCAATGATTTTCTGTATATATTAGGTCTTTACCTATGAAATTGCCGTTTTGTATGAAAAAATTTAAACGATTTTTTTTCATGTCTTTTTTATTTGTATTAATCGAAGTAATCACCCATGCAATCAATGCATCTTTGCCAACGCAGTGGCAGTTTATTGATGCCCTTCTTAAAGAAATCAGCTAGACGGGAGGCAACAAATTCTTCAAAGGCATTTTGTACTGCCTCTCGGGTTTTGAATTTTTTTCCCGCCAAGGAGTTATCTAAATTCTGGAAAAAGTAGTATTCAGGCGCAAGGTCTGGTGAGTAGGGCAGATGACGGAGAACTTCCAACCCCAGTTCTTGCAACTTGAAGACCGTCTGCTGTGCAGTATGAGGTCGCACGTTGTCGTGCAGGAGCAGCGGAGACGAGCGATTGACCAATGCTGGTTGGAGATGTGCCAGCTCTTCCATCATTGTGTTCAGTTCTTCATAGTACACATCTGCAGTAATGCTCACCCCGTTTGGTAAGAAGCTGTGATGAATCACACCGGTGCTAGACCACCAAACAGTGACCATCACTTTTCTAAGGGTAAGTTTTCGTTTAGGGCATTGTTTAGGTGCTGAACCAGGATCCAACCAACTTGCTGAGCACTTGCGGTTATCAAACAGAATCCATTTTTCATCGCAGGTAACAATGCGGTTCAAAATTCCTTCATTTGTGTGTCTGCTGAGCAGTGCAAGGCACGTCTCGACGCGTACTTCATGCTGGCGATCATTGACTTCGTGGGGCACCCATTTGTCAAGCTTTTTTACCTTGCCAATTTGACGCAAATGGACCAATATTGTTTTGACGCTAACGTCGAAAGCTGCTGCTAATTCAGCCGTAGATTGTGTATCATCAGCTTCCACAATCGCCTTTAATTCGTCATTGTCGACCAAAATCTTTGGACGACCGCGAGGTTCATTTTTCAGGTCGAAATTCCCAGAACGGAAGCGAGCAAACCAATAACAGGTGGTGCGTTGGTTTGTAGTGTTAGCTCCGTAAACGTCGTTGATGTGACGTGCCGCTTGTACCGCGTTGCTGCCACGATGGTACTCATATTCCATAATTACTCGAATTTTTAACGTATCTATGATGACAAAAAAGATTGAAATGCGATGAAAATGTAACACTAATCAATAAACAAACTACTACTACTTTTGGAAAAAGAATTCCATGTTTTTAAAATAAAATTATTTTAAATTAGAATTCTTAGCCAAACAAAAATTATTTTGATTTGAAATGGCCAGTACTGCAGAACGGCAATTTTATAGGTAAAGACCTATTATTAAAAATATTTATGTGATAAATGTTTATTTTTCATATATTATTACCTTAAGATTTTCTGTTATATTATAAAGGGCCAAATATATATTAAACGGTGTTTCGAACTAATTTTATTTCGTATCAATTATTTTTAAAACATCTTTTATTGCCTTATTTGATTTTATTTAGCATTTTCTTTTAAAAACGATTATTGTGAATTCAAGACGCGATAAAAATTACATTATATTACATGTTATATTTAATAGTAATTTGCAGTTTAAACAATTGCCTACTGAATTAGTATTAAACCTTTTAGGTTATAATTGCAACAAAATATACTGGTATTGTGATCAGTCAATCAGAATAGTTATACTAATATATAAAGCTGAAGAGTTTGTTTGTTTGTTTGGTTGAACGCTAGGATCTCAGGAACTACCAGTCCGATTTGAGAAACCCTTCGGTTTTAGATAGCTCATTTATCGAGGAAGGCTTTAGGCTATATATCATCAGACTAACAGAACAGACAGCTAAGACTAATAGAAGCAGAGCACCAATGAAAAATGTTTCAAAATTGGGCACTTTTTTCCTTTCGAGAGATTTCGTTAGCGTTAGTATTATATACGTTGCCATGGTAACGTGGTAAGTTTCTATCGCAAACATTTTCAAAGTTTATTTTGTTTTCCTATTCAAAAAGTTTTTTATTTGTTCTCTATTACGTATTATAAAAATAAAGTTTGTGTATGTACAATTAAAATAACAACTTTTTGATGAATGGATATGGCTACAAATGACCAAAAAAAAAAATTTTTTTATACTTTGTCTATATTTTTAGATTATTATCTAAAAACGGCTGGACCTATTTTAACGGGAATTTTACTTTTTACTGCCAGATAGCCGAAATTATAGTGGTTGACATATTCTATTTTATTTGTCCGCGGCTTCGTCCGCATTGCTATTTCTAAAATGGTTGGACCGATTTTCACGGGATATTCGCTGGTAGATTGCAGACCTCATAAAAAGTAATTTAGGTTTTTTTCAGCCGTAGTGGAATATCCGAAATACTTGAATTAATTTTCACGGGATTTTCACTGGCAGATAACTAAATAATGAGCTATTTTATTTTAAGGTAGTGGGCTCGGCAGACGTTGTCCCGCCCTGATAATAAAAAGAAAACCTTGACAAATTGTACCTAAACCTTCCCCATGAACCGTTCTACCTACTTGTGAAAACAGCATAAAATCCGTTCTGTAGTTTTTGACTTTATCGCGAACAGATAAACAGACAGATCACAGGACTTTGTTTTACACTATGTAGTGATGAACTGTTACCTACGCATTCGTTCGTGTGATATTGATCAAAAATAATTTGTTTACTGTAAACTAGCGCGTGAGACGTCCGCTGTACTGGATACTCCAAGAATAAATGTATGTAATTTGAATTATCATTTTGGTCAATTTGGCGGCCATTTTGTTTTATTTACAGCGTTTGCACCTATATAACTAATTTTTTTTTCTCGAACTGACTATGCTATTAGCCTTGCGGCATATACCGCTTCACCGAACTACTATACATAACTCAGTGATTATAGCAACGTATAAAAATAACACAATTATATTGACAATATGGGCATGTTATATCTATATAATAAACAATTTAACACAAATTGTTCGATAATGTATAGTTTAAAATTTTCATTACTTTCTTATATAGTGTTAGTGAGCATCGAGGGTGGTATATAGTAGGTTAAAGTTCCAGGTATGTTGCTGATGATAAATCCCATCCCATTCGATATACTATTCGTATTCACATATCTAACGTACACGTAACATAATACAGTAGATGGCGTGCGTGTCGTAGTTACAAATGTTTTTGAAAAAGCGTTTCTGTAATGTACACACCTACTTACAATTTTACATTTCTTTAATACATTTAAAAAAGACGCGTGCGGAGCCGCGGGGGACAACTAGTTATAAATAAAATAATAAATTTACTGATTTGTATGCTTTTAGTTTCATAATCTTTTTTGAATCACGATGAAATAGTAACTGTTTCCCATAGAATCCGTCGGTTTTTATTAACTACTAGCTGTACCTGCAGCTCCGCACGCGTTTTTTAAAATCGTATTAAAGAATTATAAAATTGTGAAACTATGTACAATTATAGAAATGCTCTTTAAAGATAATTGTAAGTACGACGCGCACGCCACTAAAAGTAACATGTAACATGTACATTAGATATGTAAATACTAACAGCGTGCCAAATTATGTTTGTCATCAGCAACATTTTTTGAACCTTAACCCACCATATAACTACCTCAGTAATAATTATAATATTGAATTGTAAATAATAACCTGATAATTATTTCTCTTATTAAAAATAAAGAATGAGTTGAAATCTTGCTAAATTTCATGCAGACAAAGTCGCAGGTAACAGCTAGTCTAAAATAGAATAACCTCAATTACTTTTTATAAGGTCCGCTATCTGCCAGTGAAAGTCTCGTGAAAACCAGTCTAACCGTTTCGAAGATAGCACTGCGGGCGAAGCCACGGTTAACAGCTAATATAAACTAAAATTGTTTGAATTATTTTTTAAAAGGGTAGCTATCTGTCAGTGAAAGCTTCGTGAAGATCGGTCGAACCGTTTTGAAGATAGCACTGCGGGCGAAGCCACGGCTAGCAGCTAGTATAAACTAAAATTACTTGAATTACTTTTTGTAAGGTCAGCTATCTGCCAGTGAAAATTTCGTGAAGATCGATCGAACCGTTCTGGAGATCGTACTGCGGGTGAAGCCACAGTTAACAGCTAGTCTAAATTAAAATAGATTATATTACTTACTATGATGTCCACTGTCTGCTGGTGAAAGTTCTGTGAAAATCGGTTTAACCGTTTTGGAGATAGCATTGCAGACGAAGCCGTGGTAAAAAGCTAGTTTAATTTAGAGTATCCTAAGTAACCCGCTGTAATTTCAGCGATCTACCAGTGAAATTTCCGTCAAAATTGGTGCAGCCGTTTCGGAGATTAGCCGGAACAAACAGACAGACAGACAAAAATTGCATTTTTGTTATCAATAGCGTGTATAGTTTCGTATCCAATCAGTGAAAAAATGTTATTTTGATATTACATACAGACACTTCATTTTTATTATATGTATAGAAGATATAGATATAGATTGCATAACACAAGCAGGGAAACACTTGACAGGATTAAAAAAACATGGAGACAGTCATGAAGACTGCCGAGAAGTGATAACTCAATACAATAGAATAACTGTGTTTTGTTTTTAATTTTTAAATTAATTATAGTGTGAATTTTTTAAATTTCATAATTCGTAAATTGAAAATATTATCATTTGTCTGATTTTCACGTTTATTGGCACTCCGAACAATATACAGTTAATAATTAATATAGTGTAATATAGTTAATATATTAATAATATAGTATAATTAATAATATATAATTAACTAGCGGACCTGGCGGACGTTGTCCTGCCTTGATAATAAAAAATATAAATCCCAAAAGTCAACCGCAGCGCCACCTACCGGGTCCAATTGTGAATCTAAACCATTCTCGGATCCACTCGAACACGCACAAAAAATTTCATCAAAATCGGTCCAGTCGTTTAGGAGGAGTTCAGTCACATACACACGCACACAAGAAATATATATATTAAGATATAGGCTGCACAATCTCAATATTAGATGTATTAATGGCTATAACAGTGTTATATGTAGTTCTTGATATACGTACCTGAGTACGATACGATCACTGTGCGCTGCGTGCTGTAGGCTTCCCCTTATTCAGTATCTGTAAAAGTAAAAAGTAAGAATAATCACTTGTTAAATAATTGTTTCTACAATCTGAAATATTGTCCTAGTGCCAAATTATTATTTTTTTATGTTAATAAGTTTACTAAGTACTAAGTTGACTAGCTGACCTGTGCAACTTCGTCTGCACCAAATAGGTTATTACCTACCGGTTCCAATTTTATTTCCAAACGCCAAAAATCTTAAAAAACCTAAACCCGATTGTAGCGAAACTTATAGGGTCCAATTGAAAACTCGAAACTTTACTATATATATATTGGCAAAAAATGTCTTTCCGATATCCACTGGGTTGCTCCTTTAACCCTCACCTCCACGCCCCATTAACTATATAATATATATTTCCCTAAATAAAAAGTAATCTGATATACCTTTCTAACAGTGAAATAATTTTCAAAATCGGATCAGTAGTATCAGAGATTACCCCGAACATCCAAACTCACAAATTTCACCTTTTTAGTATTGGAGTTTCATGGATATGAATTCTACAATTGTCAAATTAGTCATGGGAGAGTCACTTTATAAATAATACTAGCCGTTACCCGCCCGCTTCGCGTGGCATAAAATACATGCCAAGTGAAAGAAATATTAAATTGTGTTATCTAGCTGCCTAATTATTTATCATGAACGGATTTTACGAAATTAAGAAATATTCTGGTCAAGTTTCAGAGTTTCAAAAGCTATAGATTGGAAAAAACTATTTTTTTTTAAATTTTTAACGACCCCGCACAACCCTCTTGGGATTAAATATCATAAAATTAGTTCTTAGTAAATTCAAACATGCCAAAAGAAATATTCTGGCCAAGTTTCAGAGTTCCAAAAGCTATAGATTGGAAAAACATTTTTTTTTTATTTTTAACGCTCCTGCACAACCCTCTGGGGGTGAAACATCATGAAATTAGTTCTTAGTAAACTCAAAGATGCTAAAAAATGTTTTGGTCAAGTTTCGGGGTTATAAAAGCTATAGATTGGAAGATACATTTTTTTTTTAATTTTCAACGCCCCTGCACAGCCCTCTGGGGGTGGAATTTCATAAAATTATTTTTTAGTAAATTCAAACATGCCAAAAGGAATATCCTGACTAAGTTTCATACCTATAAGAGCTGTAGTTTTAAAATGTGATTTTTTTTTAATTAACACTCCCGCAACCCCTCTTGGGGCTTGAATTTCGTAAAATTCGTTCTTAGCTGACCTCTACTCGGTGAAAAGAATATTCCTACCAAATTTCAAGTCTTTAGCTCTAATGGTTCCAGCGATATCGTGATGAGTGACTATATACGTGGAAATCTCTTATATATATATAGATTAAATTTTTATTACATAATTTAATTCTTCCAGATTATACTACTGAGATACACAAAAACAAACACAATACTACAGACATCAGACCTTAAATAAATATATATTTACATAATAATTACTATTAGTTATGTTGTGTTATGTTGAAGTTTAATTTTGTGAAAACACATAAAATTAGAGTATTGACAAAAGGAGAAAATACATACCTTTTTGCCATTGTTAAAATCAGACGGACGTAGTAAATTGTTAGGTAAAATATCATGCAATGAAATACTAAATTGGGGTAATCGAAAAAATTTGTTCTAGAGTGCCTTCATCCGACCCCCATACATATATTGATTTGTTGCTGATTCTGAACCTTACAAGATGCACTGGAGAGCACTCAGTCTACAGATAGTAGATGCAGCAAACTTAGAACAGTCACGAAATTTATAAACCTATGGGCTTATCAGGAATGTTATCGTAAATGGAAGCATAAGATTTGCCTTTAATTTGGTAGAATACATTCCAGTTTGAGTTCCATGACAATAACAAATCAGTCTTGTTTGGGGAGGATAAATCCTGAACATAGGTTTTATAATGATCGAAATATCCAGTCTGGATAGCTTCTCTAGCGATAAGATCAACAGTTTCATTACCCTGGATCACACTATGTCCTTGTATCCACGCCAGAACTACATAAATTCCTAAAAAATTACATTGATACAAATGGAATTGATTAATTGTGATAACTGATGTTTCATTGAAATATGTCAAACATTTCAAATCAATATCAAATGTATTGTAAAAAGTTTCAATAAGAAGAAAAAGCCCTTTCTTTCTTTAAGGCAAACAATTTCATTAATATATTTAAAAAAAAGTTTATATATATATAGATTTTTTGATACAGGAACCTTCTCGGGCGTCTCCAAAATGTGCTCCTAAATTATTATTACAATCTGATCAGTAGTTTCGGCATGTATAGAGGACAAACATATAAATATTGGTTTTTATATATAAAGAATAATGATAAACTAAACACTGGATGATCTGGGATAATCAAGTTAATAAAAGTTTACACATCAATAGGTAATCCTTGAGTAGATTTGCTATTGAATTGAAAATTTTATTTGTGTATATATTATATACAGTCTCTCTCTTTCTCTGTCTTTCTCTATTACGACACCTAACCTACGGTACATAGACTCTACACATCCACAATACGTAAAAATAAAATTAAAAATCATCTCTACCACTTACCTTATCATAACAATCTTCAACTTGTATTAAAACTTTTTCATACTCCATTTAGTTGAAAAAAAAATATAAAAAAAAGATATGACGCTTCACGTCGCGTCGCCGCGTCAACTGTCAATTGCCAGTTTAAGAGCTAGCAATGGTTTAATTTTAGAATGTTTTGTTGTTCACTAACTTTGAAACGCTACTAAAACATGAAATTATTATTGCCAGACATTTTTGTTATTAACAATAATGTGCTCGAAGCAATTTTTAGTAAATATAAAAAGTATGTTAAGATTGCTGTAATTTTAATGTAATTTTATTTAGACATAAAAGAGGGTAAATTAAAAGTAATATGTATGGAATAACTTAGCTATAGCGATAGCTTAGCGCAACACTGGCTGTATAATAAAGATAGCGATAATTGTGGAAGCGCCTGTTATAGGCGCATGTATTCAAGATGACGTCAGTCTCAAATCATATGTCTACGTTTATTGTTGTTTTTCATTGTTTACGGTGAAATCTCAATATCGTTTTATAATTCATCAGTTAATGAAATGAAATATGTTCTTTGCAATGGAAAAAATAAAATACACACATCAAAAAAGTCAAAGCAACATGCGTGATATTACAAATTTTACCATTTATATTAATTAATTTCTAAGTATTTACTCAAACAAAGTGCGTAGGTAAGTAAACTTTTTTGTTATTGATGACATACTGGCTGGTTGTAAAAAAAAAATTGATTATGTTTTGTTTTTTCATAAAATTCAAATGACTGCGAATTTGTTTGAATTTAAGTGCGTTTTAATTGGTACGTTTAATCTTGATTTTATAATTTTACCAACCATTTAAATAAAGTTAGCGACAAAATTGAATTGTTAGATATTCTTTACGTCATGAAGCGACGTCATTTGATGGCAGATGAAATGCAAAGAGCTGTAGGGATGTTGCAAGCGGAAAGTAATCAATCTCAGGTATCTCGACATTTTGGCATTCATAGAAGTGTTATTTGTCGTCTTTGGCAGCGCTACAATAATACAGGAGAACCCGCTGAACACCATCCAGGCCGTAAAAGGAGTACAACCACTCGGCAAGACCGGTACATACAACTGACTGCAAGACGCCAGCCGATGTTAACCGCTCGAGAGATAAGTTTGAGGCTACAAATTTCAAGTGGTGTTGATGTAAGTCCTCAAACTGTGCGAAATCGACTGCATGAGTACGGCCTACGAGCTCGACGCCCAATCAGGTGCCCACCGATACGTCACGGGAATCGCGCTCGTCGATATGAATGGTGTAGAGAACGCATAACATGGACCCAGGAACAATGGGATAAAATTATGTTTTCCGATGAGTCGCGATTCGGGTTTAAGCCTGATACAAGAAGGGTGCGAGTGTATCGTCGGCCTGGAAATACTGAAAGGCTCAGGTGCGTTCAGGAAGTTCATCCATACAGCGGCTCAACAGTTATGTTATGGGCGGGTATTATGAAGAACAGGCGAACTGAGCTCGTTTTTGTAAATGGAAACATGAATGCTGAAAATTACATTGAGGATATTCTCAGACCTTATGTCTACCCATTTGCACAAACCTTTGGCTCCGATTTTAGGTTAATGCATGACAATGCGCGTTTACATACAGCTCGGCGAACCAGTGAATACTTTGCAACGGAGAACATCCGGGTATTGCCCTGGCCTGCACAATCGCCAGATCTCAACCCCATCGAGCACGCATGGGACATGCTCCAGAGACGTGTTTTGAAGACTTGGACGGAGCGACAACAACCCAACAGCTGAAGGATTTGCTACAATTCCATTGGGAGCGAATACCGCAAGATGACATAAACAGTCTCATTAATTCAATGAATAATCGTTGCCGACAAGTTCTGAATAGCAGAGGAGCCCATACTTTGTATTAAATTGTTCTATTCTTTCACAATAAATACATTTTCTTTAGAAATTTCATTTTGTAAGAAAAAAGTTTAGTTTCTTAGTAGTTCTTAGTTAGTATCTTAGTTTCTACAGTATATTCTAATATTGTTCATTTCTGTTATTAAAAGAACTTATAAAGACAACAGCTGTTATTTTTACATCATAGAACCCTAAAGATATTATTTAAAAAATAAAATACAACGTTATAATGTGAAGAACCATCCTAAAATTTAAATTAGTACATGTTGCTTAGACTTTTTTGATGAGTGTAGTTTGAAATGAATTATTTTATTTATAAAGTCTTTTTTATCTTTCTTTTTTCTTTCTTTCTTTTATCTTTTATTTATCTGTTTTTTGTTTCTTTACACCAGTAGTCGGCTAACCCATCATCGAAAAGAACGAAATATTAACAATACAAAATTGAAATTTATTCAAAAAACGTTGATACATTTTTATTGAAATAATTAATATTAAAAGTACACTGACGAGCAAGTCGTGGCTTCGCGGAGTTAATTGTTTTGAGCTTTTTTTGTAAAGATCTCTTAGGCATTTTTAAGTGAACGCGATGGTTATTAATAGAAATGTTCTATCAATAAACTATTTATCAAATGAAATAAGGTGATATGTGAGTGAATTGAAAAGGCCCTGATGTATATGCCAAGTTATCTATTTGTTGGTTCCTTGAATTTTATCATATCCTAAGTTTACTTGAGAAATAAGTTGCTCTTTTAATCATGGCTACATAAATGAGAAGGTAACTGTTAGGCAGGTTACGCTTGAAAAAACCAAGTGTGAGTACAATTATTCTATGCTCAAACCAAACACACTGTCATAGTGTAGCTAGCTATAATTGACTACTGATATCGTAATGTAACCAAATACATTTCAATATCTTACGGTAGGTACGTAGCTATAGTTTTGCTGTTGTTTTTAGGCAGGTTATAAAGAACTTATAAGTATAATAATAAAAGTATTTTTTAAATTAAAATAAACTATTAGGTATGCCTCACAAAATTCTCACAGCTCGGTTTCGAACTTGGTTTAGACGGATTCATGTAACGGCCGATTTCCATCTGAGCTACTATTGTTTTGACAGCGGCCGTTAAATTTACCTTTATACTCTAGTTATGTTTTTTCATTGTCTGAAAACTCCAATAAAAAAAGTTTTCTATGAATGAAACATAGCTAGATCAATTTATCGTCCCCGAAACCACCAACATACTAATTTTCACAGAATTCGTTTCGGCCATTTCCGAGATTCTGGTTACATAAAAATATACAAGAATTTGTACAATACAATTTGTACTATATGTATTTGTCCTATAAGGACCTTCCTATAGGCCAGCATGACAACGGCGACTGGGAATGGATAGTTTGTATCTCAGTGAATGCCATTGTTTCTGTATTATTCTGTGCTTACGATCAGGTATAGTGCAGTCACTTTGCCGTGCTACAAAAAAAAAAACAATACGTTTTGAACTTTTATCTTCACTCATAGCCAAGTTACAAATTATTTACAGATTCTAGTCATAATCATTTCTAGTTTAAAGTTAAATTAAGGTGAGCAATCATTCTGTTATAATAATAATACTATATAACATATAATTTGATAATGACTAATAAAATAATGTCGCAGTTCATCGCAACTGATAAGTGCGTATTTATTTGCCGAAGCAACTCCTCTACGAGACAGTAAAGTGCACATGTAATTTTAAGCAATATTCCTATATGTCAACATTGTTTCAACGTATAACCAGAGACTGGTTTATAATAATACTAGCATAGTATTCGCTTTATAATAAAAATAAATATTTCAGTTTACTCATATTTAGAACATTAATCGGGACAGAAGTGTCAATATGGAGAGAGACTTAAATAACAAAGTTGTAGTGATAACAGGTGGAGCAGAGAGCATCGGTTTTGCTATAGGTGAGGTATTTTTGCAACAAGGAGCTAATATTGTTATATTGGATGTCAACGAAGTGACAGGTGTTGAAACTGGTGAAAATTTCAAATTGAAATACGGTAAGAATAGAGTTGAATTCATGAAATGTCACGTAACCATTGATGTACAAACGATTTCTAAGATCATTTTTGAGAAATATGAAAGGGTTGATGTATTGGTTAACAATGCTGGTATTGTAAATGAGGACGACATAAGAAAGACAATGGAAGTTAATACTATAGCTGTTATAGAATAGACAATAAAGTTCCGGGAACACATGAGCTTACTTACTTACTTAGAACACATAGCTTCGATCTATGGATTCATGGTCGATCCATACCTAGCGTATTACAAAGCACGCTCGCTATTATGGGATTCACAAAAACTCTAGGACATGAGAAAAAATACGAAAAGACTGGTGTCCGTATCATTGCGCTGTGTCCAGGTTTTACTTATTCGAGTTTAACTTTGAATCCTAAGCCCTTGGGTGAATTTGTTGAAGAGTTAAAGGAGCATATAAAAACTAAGCCATTGCAGTCCATTAACGCGGTCGGGAGAGCTGCTGCTGATGTGTTTAACATCGCCGATAGCAGTACAGCGTGGATGGTCAGTGGAAATGAATCTATAGAACAAGTGTAAATGTTATAATCTTTGTTTTTTATAAATGCATATAGTGTAGTCAGTTCGAGGAAAAAAAACAATTTTGTTGTTTGTTTGAATTAGAAAATGTCATAGTCATTGTATAAAAAATCATTAATGAATTTTCCGTATTAAATAACAACAAAGTTACAAACTTGCTAAATTTAATTTTTCTAATTTTTTATTTCTTTATTAACCAAACTATTCATGATAGGGCAAAAAATTTAGTACAAATTTGTAACTATGTTGTTATTAATGATACGGAAAATTCGTTAAGAAGTTTTCTATAGAGCGTCAAAAGAACTACAAAATTGTCATTTAAGTTTTTAATCTATCTTTGTAGTTTAGCCGCAAGAGATACAAAAACACAAAATTATTCAAATTTGCAAGATCCGGTGAAATTTAACTCAATGAATTTTTTGTTGATTGATTGATTGTTTAATTTTTACAAAATAAAATTTCTTTACAGATTTCAAGTGATAAAAGTGTTCAAAAACTTTTTCCCTTTGTTATTTATATGGGTAAAATTCAAAATTCGCTGGAGGACCTCTTAAAATTAAAATTAAGAGCTGTCCTTTGGACATAATTGTTGTTTGGATATTTCCTATGGTATTAGAGGGTGAGAGTGAGAAAAAAAATATCAACTTTTTTTGGCACACCCTAATTTATATATATACATATAGATGGAGCTAAAGAAGTTTTAGTTTAGTCATGTGGTCTAATCTAAACCACATTAGTTTCTTTGTTTCTCGGAGGTTGCTATTGTTTTTGAATTGTACCGTGTTTTCTATCAGGCATAGTGCAGTCACTGTGCCGTGCTATAATAAAATAGGGAAATACCTTAACCTTTGCTTATTATTGTTTTGAGTTTTACACCGTATGAAACAATCAGAGAGTATGACGTGCGAATAGATGGTAAACGTAGCTCCAAATCTGAGGTTACTATTATATTATATGTAATTAGCTTATATATCAACATGATACATAAAGGTCAAAGATATTATCTCTCATTTCATTTTACCCGAGTGCATTTGCACTGCTCATTTAGAATTCGTCTCAAGATTCAATCGACGTCAAGAAGTACATATTTAATTTTACTTTAATACATGTTTCACAATTCTTTTCGACATAAATCCATACATCAGATAATATACAAATAAAAAAAAAAACTTTGGTATAAATTTAGTGCTACCTGTTAGTATAGAAGAAGTGAAATGGAGAGGAATTGAAAAAATAAAGTTGTGGTAATAACAGGTGCAGCAGAGGGCATCGGCTACGCAATAACAGAGGTATTTTTAGAACAGGGAGCTAATGTTGTTATATTGGATATAAACGAAGTAAATGGTGTTGAGACTTGTAAGAATTTCAAAGTTAAATACGGTAACAATAGAGTTGAATTCATGAAATGTGATGTGACTAAAGATCTAGCAACGATTTCTAAAGTTATTTTTGAAAAATATGAAAGGGTCGATGTATTGGTCAACAACGCTGGTATTTTAAATGAGAACGACATAAGAAAGACAATGGAGGTTAACACTATAGCTGTTATAGAATGGACAATGAAGTTCCGGGAACACATGAGAAATGATAAAGTTGGGATCGGAGGAACTATTGTTAACATAGCTTCGATCTACGGGTTCACTGTCGATCCGTATTCACCGTTTTACAAAGCGTCCAAGTACGCCGTTATGGGATTTACAAAAACTATGGGACATGAGAAAAATTACGAAAAGACTGGTGTCCGAATTGTCGCGCTCTGTCCAGGTTTTACATATTCGAGTTTAACTTTGAATCCTGGGCCCTGGGGTGAATTTGTTGAAGAGGCAAAAGAGTACATGAAAACTGTGCCTTGGCAGTCCATTGACGCGGTCGGAAGAGCTGCTGCTAAAGTGTTTAAAATCGCCGATAGCGGGACAGCGTGGATAATCAGTGGCAATCAACCTGTACAGCAAGTATAGTGTTCATCTCTTTTCTTTATTTATACATATATCGTTTATGTATAATGTCGTTTACACAGAATGAAAAAAAATCAGTGGTTGATTAAAAAATACCCTAATACCTAATTAACCAATATATTCGTATATTTCCAAAAACAATTCAAACTACTTGCACATTTTTATTTGAATCATGAATAGAATTGAGGAAATTTTAAATAAGAAAATGTTTTTTTTTGTATCCGAAAGAGATATATATCTAATATATAAAAATCTCGTGTCACGGTATTAGTGTACGAATTGCTGCGAAACGGCTCGACCGATTTTTATGAATTTTCTTAGGTATATTTGGTAGGTATGAGAAAATTAATCTGCTGTAATTTTAGCTGCACCCAGTGAAATTCCCGTTAAAATCACTCCAGCCGTTTCGGAGATTACCCGGAACAAACAGACAGACAGACAGACCGACAAAATTAAAA
This sequence comes from Antheraea yamamai, assembly GCA_036509395.1. NCBI lineage: Eukaryota > Metazoa > Arthropoda > Insecta > Lepidoptera > Saturniidae > Antheraea > Antheraea yamamai. Next base: position 20,122,214 of record AP028440.1, on the reverse strand, counting down.
AATTGTATTTTTGTTATCAGAAGCGTGTATACTTTCATACCTAATCAGTAAAAAAAAATATTTTGATATTATATACAGACACTACATTTTTTATTTTGTGTATAGATTTATTTTATTGTATAAAAATATTCGCTAAACAAAGGTGACAATATTTTTTCCTAAAACATAAACCTAGATAATAGTTACATTACATTGTAGAAGAGGAATCTCAATTAGAGTTCTATCAGTACGTGTGTTGTTTCGATATTTGATAAAATTAGTTTTCTAAATATTGTTGAGTCTTGAAATAGTTGGGTTCAGGTTTGTGAATCTACGATTAAAATTATCAGTTGAGGTGTTTGCAGTTACCATACTACGTTTTTTTGGTACTGAAATATGACAACTTCAAAAATACAATGGGTTTAAAAGTTACCTCCAGTTGATACAATGTGATAATTTAAGAGCTATCGATTGTCGGTAAAAAAGATATCATCTACATTCCATATTATTTAAATGAAACTTTTCAACTTTTGAGGTTTCACGAGGAAATAAAAAAAATTTCATAACAAAGTTATATAAAATCAGCAAAAATTCAACAAAAGTTTTTCTATAATCAAGAAAAAAAATTAGAAGCGACTGTCGTCACATCTTTTGATTAACGGGGATCATTGCAGAATTAGTTGAAGTATTTTTAGATCAAAAAAAAAAAAAAAACGGTCGGACTTTGAGAAAATTACGGTTTTTTCAAAAAAACTAAAATATTTCATATATCTGGGACTCTGAAAATTTTTTCATATTTTTTTTCGAAAACTACATTTAAAAACAAAAATTTTGAAAAAAAAAAGTTCCCAAACGGTCAATTTTTGAAAAAGTTCTGGCAATTTAAAAAAGAGCGGTTTTTTTCAAAAATTCATAACTTTTTTTGAGTCGGGAAAAAAAATTTGAAAAAATTCTGAAAAATAACTTTCGGGGGGTAGGAAAAGATAGAAAATTTTCAGTGAAATCAAAGGGGGTCAGGTAAAAAATTTGTCGATTTGACATGGAATGACCCGTATATACATACATAAATAATCATTTCATTTTTATTGTTTTCATTATTGTAAGATAGTAATAAGTCTAGTTACGTTTTCTTAATAATGTGAACCTAGATGAGGTCTCTTTCTTTTGTTAGAGGATTTTCTTATTACTTAAGAAAAAAAAAATGTCTATAATATAAGGTATTGTTCTATTTTGACCACAGAGACACGCGCGACCTCGTCACTCCGTAATTGAACTGATACTTAAGTACCCGTGAGGGGGTTGGGGGGAGAAAATATGCCACTGGATGGATTTAAAGAGGGATGTATAATGTACCATTGTCCATTGCGATATTTTCTAACCATTTTAGCCTAAACATTCTATACTATAATCTATACTAATATTATAAAGTGGTAAAGTTTGTGAGGTTGTAGGGGGTAATATCTGGGGAGTCGGAGAAAAACGCTGCCTTAACCATGAGAGATTATTGAATTCTAGAGAAAAGTTGTGGCTTGATAATGCCTATTAACGCCCAACGAAGTGGGCACGGGTCAGCTAGTAATATTATAAAGAGGTAAAGTTTGTGAATTTGTGAGTTTGTAACGTTCTAGGGGGTAATCTCTGGATCTACTAAACCAATTTTGAAAATTCTTTTAACGATAGAAAGCCACGTTATTTGTCAGTATCATAGGCATTATTAACATGAAAAATGAAAAGACTTTTTTTTGGTAGTCGGATTTGCAAAGTAAGTCTGAGAAAAAACCGTTGAACGAAAACATTTCTTACGAACACTGCCTTAACGATAGCAGATATATGATTGAGTTCCAGAAAAAAGTTGTAGAGCTTAATAATGCCTACAAAAAATCCAGCGACAGCATATGTCTAACTTTTATATTTAAGTCACGAAAAGTAGTTTTTATATTGAAAAAATAATTTAAATCGTTAAATGATGTTTATTAGTCATATTATCACACTCATAATATCATCACAAGTGTAAATATTTACCGGCCTACGTAGTGGGCAGGGGTCAGCTAGTAGATAATAAATGTAAAAAAAAAACAGAAACTCGTCGTCAATCAATATCAATTAATAATGAATCTACTTTCTGAAAGAAATCATTTACAACAACAATAATATATTTTTTCTGCAATAATTATTTTGTTAAGTCACCAGTTGACTGTAAAAAAGTAGTAAATCAAAAAGAATCTATAGTATTTAAATAACAGCCTTGATACCAACAAAAATATTATACATTGGAGTGGACTATAAAAACAAAATTGCTAACATCACGTTTTTAATAATATGAGATTAGAATCGTTTGATTGTATCTCAAACATTATACATATATAACATACGTATATATTACGAGTGGTTACTAAGTTCCACATTAAAGAGTAGATATTTCTATTAGTGAGAAAGAGAAAGGTAGTAGCGATAGAAAATATTTTGTAGGCTTTGGGCACGTTTCAAACAACCCCACGATGCCACGACATTGTGTTTTCTATGACTGTGTTCCACACAGCGCTCACAACGCTCACGCTCACGACTGCAAGTATTCCCGTTCCACTTACTCCCGGACGTTACAATCGTACATCCAAGTGGAACGCATTATGGGGCGTTTTGAGCGTTCAAGTAAATAATACAAATGGCGATCTAGAAGTAATAAAGCAAAAGCTTTAAGAGGTTATGTCTTAACAATAAATTGTAATAATTATTATGTAAATTGATTTAAGTATATTGAAAGATAAATGTATAATTCAATTTTCATATTTAATATTAGTGCAGTATTTAATTTATTTGCATTCAAATAAAATAAAAATGTCTTTTGAGGCAACAGTAGGATATTTGGTGATAATTGTATATATTATTGAACTATGTTATAAAAGTGTACATAAGATATATTTTTCTCATTTAACTTTATTTATTATAAAATCATAAAATATATTTTTTGGTTTAATACAAAATATTAATTGTCATTAAGTGATTGTAAATTAATTTCCTCTCAGAGTTTAACGATTCCAAACATTTTTAAATAGAATCTAAAATTATCAAAACTTAATGAACATATTTCATGTAAATATATTAATAAATTTAATTAATCCATTAAATACAATGTGTTATTTAATATAAATATTCTTTACCGCATCAAATAATGACATTTTTACGGTCGCCATTTTTATTGAAAATCCCGCCAATTTTGACAACCTTCACATCGACCCATGACATGAGGCGTCGTGAGCTTTGCGTGAGCGTATGTTATGACGTCATTAATGACGTTTTCGGTGCGACCGCAACACTCGCGGTCGTCTAGTGGAACGGCTAAAAGGCTATTGTGAGCGTTGTGAACGACTTGTGGAACGCGCCTTATGTGATATATATTTTTCACAGCAAAGAAAACTATGCTGTTTATATGATCGTTGGTTAGAAGGTCTCAAAAGGAAGATAGAAATAACCAATGTTAATATTGTAATATTTAAAGATAAATATGTAATTCAGCTCCCAGACCATATAAAAGTTTATTTTGCTACATAATAGAAGGGAGGTAAATAAATCAATGCTTTGTAGTTTTAGTTATTGGTTTATAAAGGTGTTACTTTCTGGATATCTTTCAAAAGAACTTTTACAGTTTTAACTCGCCTCCATCCAATCTTAGGCTTCACAAATGGTTAGCTAACCCGAACAATCTCTCATTCTAATATTTTTAGTCTGTAAAATTAGGTCAGCGATAATTATTTCGTATAACAACCTAATATACACTACGTCACCTGATTATGATTGTTAAAAAGATTTCGCAGTTCATTACAACACACAAACATCCCTCGTATTTATTATACACTATAGATGACCCGCGCAACTTCGGCTGCGCCAAATTACAGATTCCAATTTTAATTCCAAACGCCAAAAATTTTTACAACCTTGGAGCAGATTATAATGATAGGTACAACTGTGAATCCAAACTATCCTATATATAATGGCAAGAAATGTCTTCCCGGTATCCCCTGGGTGGCTCCTCTGACCCTCGCCTCCGCGCCTCATTTACTGTCCTCTCAACGACGCAATGATTTTACCGTCGTAATATGGCGTCTCGTATTTTTTTGTAAAGGTAACAGTAGTGTGTTTTGCTATGGATCTTATTACTTTATTTCAAATCATTCCAGCAACGCACGCCGTATTATAAAATTTTGGTAAATTTAATTACATTTATTGTGACCAATTATTGAAAATATATCTTAACCAAAATAAAAAGTAGTCTAATATACTTTTCTAACAGTGAAAGAATTTTCAAAATCAGATCAGTAGTACCAGAGATTATCCCGAACATCCAAACTCAAAAGCTTTAATTTCAATTTTTAATATTGGAGTTAACCCTGTGTGTGTGCCGGTTTAGAATAGCACCACCCCATCTCTTCCCGTGGGTGTCGTAAAAGGCGACCAAGAGACCAACCAAAGGACGAGCAGCAGAATTCTTTGAGTATTTGTCAAATCAATCTATGATCGCGAATTCGCTTGTCAAGCACGACGATTAGAGCAAAACTTGGAAAAAGGAGGCTTTCCAAGCTCGTGGCAGGCTATAATCGTAGAACCCTCCTGCGCTAATATGAAAAGACTGTCTTGGTGGAGAAAGGCAACCCACCGCAGATATGCAACGGGAATTGGCGGATCCGGTGAGATATCAAGGCAATGTGGATGGCCCAGGACAACGGTAGAGGACTTGAGAAACCGTCGGGTATACACTGTCACGTTGTAAATTCCAACCGTGTTTGAATCTAATAACATCATCTAATGTTTAATAATAACCTTACAACACTACACATTTCACAGACAATTTATTATTAATATCAAATAAATAAATAAATAAATCACATTTCTTTAGCTGAATTAGTAATAAATAATTATCTGTGGCTCATACGGTGATTTCCTTCACGGATTAATAGTCTGTTGCGGGGTGTTCCCGCGCTCAGATTTTATTTTGCCCATAAGTGTAGTCAAATTAATTAAAATCATTATTTTCATTATATATTAAAAGTCCGTAATAATTTTAAAACGTTAATCATTACAATCTGTAATTGTGACATTTGATTCAGTTCAAATTCGTTAATTATTTGATTATTTCAGACGCTCGCGTCGTCCAAATTTGATTTCTTACGCTGGTATCCCGTGAGCTGTCAGCTGACGGACGGGGTGCCGTGTCATCGCTTTTTGGAAAGCGATCCTTTTCTGTTTTGGAGCGGCCCGAGTAAGGAGTTGTTTTTTCCTCTCCGCTGCGGCCAAGTGTTGGTGCTGAAGTTCTTGGTTTAGACTCGACTCTCCGGCAAGACAGTGGTCGCGTTTCAACGACACGTCACGGGTATTCTCTTCAAAACCCCGGTAAGCACCCAGCAAACATTTATTAGTTCGCCTCGTGTTGAGCACGTGTGATTTGAGTCGCTGTTGTCATAAATATGTAGTAGATTCAAATTAAGTAACCACTAAAGTCTGTATTATAACCAGTTGGAAATTCATTGTGACGTAGCACCCGTGGGACATGTTTTTCAATCATCGTGTGCCAGTTTGATTTGTGTAAAATTTAATAGTGAACGGAAGCTAATGAACCCGAAACCCCACAGAGTTGTCTAGGGGCTGAACGTGACACCGGGTCATGATTATAAATTATTTTCTAAAGATACCCCCACGTTCGTTCAACCATAATTGTCAACGTGGCGATTAGTTATCCCAACCATCCGTCGTTTTTCAGATGAATGGGGTTTTTCCATTTGGATATTTTTGCACTTGAATTACTGAGGCCCGCTGCCGAGTTAGAGACTCAGCAGACTGCAGCGAGTATTGCGGTGCTCCGCTGACCAGCCAGTTCGGGCGCTCGCTGACCCTGCACCCCCTTGGTGACCCCTTGGATCCCCGGAACGTGGTGTTCGCGGCAGACGCTCCTAGCAGCTAAGCTTGTTATAATCTCTTAGTTTAAGTTCGGTGGATCCCTTTCCTCTACACAAGCCTGGTTTTCCCACTCCCTGAGAAGTGTGCTCTCTTATTATTACTTAATTAAGTATTTAATTATTAAGTTTTGTTTGTCCTGTTGTCAAATCAACCACCATCAGATAACTATTAAACGGTTGCACTGCTGCCAGGTGTTTTTTTTTTTACCCCAGGCCCACAGTGCTACAATACATCATGCAAACTTTTCTCCGGTTGTAGCGGTTTTCGTTCCACTGGGATTAGAAGACTGAGCACGAGAGAGTGTACCTGCGAATTAGACTGCTTTAGAATATTGGACTCTGAGTTTAAAGTTCTGTGGCGATGGGTATAGGTAGAGAGGTCAGATGCACATCTGGCTTTGTCCAAAACCTGCATACAGATGGCTTGGGTATTGATGGTCGCTTTTATGTTGTTAATACACTTTTTCGCCTACCAGCTAAATATAAAACTACTTAGATGCATCCTAGATCGAAACATTGGCATCTACTTTATTACGCGATTGTTCGACAACGATATATTTCTCAAGTCCAGGTGACACGCGTTATGCGAGGCGCCAATGTCTAGACCAGCTTATATTTTATACTTAACTAATGTTATACTAATGTTTTTGCCCTTTGTGGACTTAGAAAAGGCTTTTGATAGCGTTCCCCGTGAGGCTTTACGGAATATTTTATCCAAATTCGGTTGCCCAAATAAATTTGTACATTTGATTCGTTTATTACATGGTAATATGCAATATTGTGTTACTGTTAACGGTGAAGAACCGAATTTCTTCACTGCTACATGTGATATCAAACAGGGATGTGTTCATGCGCCGACACTATTCACCTTATATTTTGAAGTTATCGTTGAAGATGCGCTACAAACGAATGCAGAAAGCATAAGAATGCGTTGTCATATTGATAGAGGCCTCTTCAATTTGGATAGACTTAGAGCAAGCACCAAAGTCTCATACAATAGATTAACGGAGATTATGTACGCAGACGACTTGTGTTTCGTAGCGAAATCTCCTGCTTCTTTATAACCGCTGATGTCCAATCTTGACGAGTTATGTAAGAAGTTCCAACTCAAGATAAGCATAAGCAAGACTGAAATAATGGTTGTGGGCTCGCAAGATGTACCTGTACAGATATGTCTAGGTCAGAATGTTTTGAAACAAGTAAAGATGTTTAAGTACTTGGGCAGCACTATAACATATAATTGTGATCTTGTTGCCGAAATTCACGCCAGAATCGATGCAGCTTCATCTACCTTTGGTATGTAAAACTTAGAGGTTTTTCGTTCTCATAATCTTAAATTAGCAACAAAAATCTCTGTCTATATGGCAATGGTTCTAACAAATGTATTGTATTCATCGGAGACATGGTACTTATATAGAAGGAATATGCGCAGGCTTAATCGCTTCCAGGTGCAATGTCTAAGAAATATTAGGCGTTTATACTGGTACGATCGTGTAAGAAATACTGATATCCTATATCGTGCTGATGTACGTGGCATAGAAGCATATTTAATGCAGAGACAAATGCGTTGGTATAGTCATGTATTTCGGAGACCAGATGAGAGCGTGGTCAAGCGCATCTTATACTTTGAGCTTGAAGAAGGCAAACGAAAGGAAGGCCAACAGCTATTACGGTATAAAGATGTGTTGAAAATACACATGGAAGCTTGCAAAATAGATCCTTCTGTACGGGTAACAACAGCTGTGAAACGGTAATAGTACAAAACTCTTTTACTTAGACAAATTTTCACGTTTGGGAACAGAAGAAAAGAAAAGCTTATTAATCGTTATGAACTAAAAGCCAGACTACCTAAGGCTATACAATATAATTAAAATAGCTGTGTGTTGACTTGTCCGCCTGTGAGTACTACCGCGAAGGTAGGATATGCCAGTCATTTACGTGCACACGAAAGGGCGGAGAAATAGACTGTTTAGTTTCTCTTAGCGGTCGCTGTAACTGATAACGGTTAGGAGCAGATAATGATTGGAGTTTCGTAGATATGAATTCTACCAGTGTCAAGTCAGTCATGAAAGAGTCACTTTATAGGTAGTATTCAATTTTTATTATATAATTTAGTTCTTCCAGATTAGGCCTCGATCCCTCCGATCCTCCGAGGCACGAGTCTACGTTCCAGCTCCAGTGCCTCCACGCGTCGATCATAGAGTGACGCGTAGGCTCTCGCTTTCAGGTCCCATGGTGGGGATCCGGACATCAGGGAGACGGCTTTATAGGATACCATGTAATGTGTAGGGCATGTAAAACTACACTGAACTTTTTATAAAAGAATTTTAATTGAAAGAAAAACTACAGAAATTGTAAATAAATAAATGTACGTCTGCCATGCAGGATGCGCTCCGCGAAGTGGTGTGACAGGCCGCGGCCGCCGTGCGGGTGGTGCGTGGGCGACGCGCGGATTATCCAAGCGTGGTGGTGGCAATACGTCACAGTTAGCCCTTGGCGTAATAACCACAAGTGGAACGGATTAGGCTCCACATTGCGGTACCCGCGAATGCCCCAAACGGCTAACGCCCTCTGCGGCTTTCGCAATTGGGTAACCCTGTTGCTGCTGATGCTGCTAACGATCTGAGCGACTCCTGCGGTCGTCAGGATCGCGGCCTCGCGGTGCGTCTTCCCCCGGGCTGTCACCAACGTGTCGTTAGCGTAACACATCACGTTGACGCCACGGAGGAGCGCACTGCGCAATCCTGAATGAAAGCATATGATTTGCCTTTAATTTGTTTAGATACATTTCAGTTTGAAATCCAAATTGAACACAAATCAGTCTTAGCTGGAGATTATAAATCTTGAACATAGATTTTATAGTGTTCCGAATATCTAGAAGAAGATCAGATCAGCAAGAAGATCAGTAGTTTCATTACCCTGGATCCATTATATCCTGGTATCCATACCAGAACTACCTAAATTCCTAAACCATTGATATAAATGAAATTTCATAATTATGATAACTGGGGACTTTACTTTAGAAAAAATCTGATTGTGCTTAATAGCTTGTATGCAACTTAGTGAGTTTGTCAATATGGTAAATATTATAGTGAATGTTGCACATGTGTGAAAGTAGCATGCACTATAATGATAAATTCATGATAGATTTCCGCAAAGTAACGCATTCTTCAATCAAATATCAATATGATAGTTTGATCTAATGTATGTTATAGTACATATTTGATTTCTTCTAATATAGCGACTAGTTCACCTGTGTAGGTGGAGGATAAAGCAGGGTATTTATTACCTTTTTATAATATTAGTGTAGACAAAAACGAAATGAATATACCTATAATGTATTACATTGTCATATAAACAAATGTATTATTGCGAGCACATGTGTACATAAATAGTATTGCCAAATGTCGCGAAATTTAAAGAAATATTTCAAATTTAAAACATGATCCGCCATTTTGAACTCTGGTTCTTAGAATATCAGTCGAGGGGCTAATTATATTTAATTGAAATATGTGAAATATGTCAAAATAATAACAAAATGTAGTGTAAAAAGTTTCAATAACAACATAAATCCTTTCTTTGTTTGTTTAAGGCCAACGTATATATATAGTTTCTTATGGCCCAGGTCCCCCACGGGCGTCCCTAGAAAACCCTACTAAATTATTAAATTATTATCACAATCTGACCAATAGTTTTAGAATGTATAGAGGACAAATATACAAACATTGATCTTTATTTAGAAAGACTACAGCACACATATATACTATTACTTAGCCACAAGTCTTTATTAACCTCAATACAACGCACATACAATTATGTTCAACACGCCTATGTGTAAACTTCGTAACAACACACGACATGAACAGGTTTCTTATAATACTGGTGTACATGTTAGTGTATAAAAACGATACGTGTTTAAACTTACTCTCATTTAATGAGACTAGTCGGTACAGAAATAATCAGAATGGAGAGAGATTTCTATAATAAAATTGTGGTGGTAACAGGTGGAGCAGAGGGCATCGGTTTTGCGATAGCAGAGACATTTCTACAACAAGGAGCTATTGTTATTATATTGGATGTCAACGAAATTAAAGGTGCTGAAAGAGGTGCAACATTGAAAGTTAAATACGGTGAAAACAGAGCTGAATTCATGAAATGTGATGTGACTAAAGATTTACAAACCATTTCTAAACTTATATTTGAGAAATATGAAAGAGTTCATTTATTGGTTAATAACGCTGGTATTGTTAATGAGAATAACTTAAGACAAACGTTAGAGGTTAACACTATAGCTGTTATAGAATGGACAATGAAGTTTCGGGAACACATGAGAATGGATAAAGGTGGTCTCGGAGGTACTATTATTAACATAGCTTCGATCTATGGTTTCACAATCGATCCATTCATAATGTATTACAAAGCGTCCAAGTTCGCAGTTATGGGATTCACGAAGTCCTTGGGCCATGAGGAAAATTACAAAAAGACTGGTGTCCGCATCCTTGCGATCTGTCCGGGACGTACACTTACGAGCATAACATCGAAGCCATTGGCTTGGGATGAACATATAGAAGAGTTTGAAAAGGCTTTAAATAAAATGCCTGGGCAGTCAACTGAGGCGGTTGGGAAAGCTGCTGCTGAAGTGTTTAAAAAGGCCGATAGCGGTACAGCGTGGATTATCAGTGGGAACAAACTTATGGAACAAATGTAAATTAAAAGAATAATAAAATTTAAGAAAAACCTGTTTGTAAAACATTGGATTAAAAGAGTAACAAATTAACATAATTTTAGACATTATCCGATAATTTCCAGAATATTTAAGACTAAGCGCTTAGTTGTCAGATGGCGGATTTCAAGTTTCGTCCGACAGGCCGAACAGAAATCCCGTTGAGGGCAGTCATGTTTATTGAATATAATAAATGTATTTCAAATGTAAGATATATTCTTTATAATTTATGATATATAAAAATAATAGAAGAGACTATATTATAAATATTCCTATTGTTTTAATTTAATTTTATAACGCTAACGTACCGCGGCCAAATTCGTGAAAGGTTTATATCAAAATAAATAAGAAAAACGTAAAAATATTATCGCATATTATGTCGTATTAATATTATGTATGTTAAACTTTTAATGTTTCTATATGATATAATGATAAGTCTATATGATCACAATATTCATTTTATTTTAATTTATATAAGTGTCACTTTAAATACATGTTTGTATAACCTTAAGAAATAATCATGAGAAACCTGAATTTATATACAGATCCATCTAACATTCGTGTCTTGTAAGTATTAAGTCTTACTTATAAACTAGGTTTTAACTTTATTGCTTTTTTTGTTCAGTCTTTTAAGTAATCACTAACGCGTAACGTGTAGTGGCGAAGTATTAAAATTTTCTAAAGAGGAACCTTTAAAAAATCATTATGCTTCCAAACTTCTACTTTGATTGCTGTGTGAGCTAGTCATAAAACTAAAACAAAATGTATCCATCACCTTGTTCAGTAAAATAATATTTTTACAAACAGCGAACAAATCAATTGACAAAAAAAGCTTTTTACGTTCTCTGATGTGCAATATCAGTTAATTCCAAGTTACCTATTTACCTAAGAGAGTTTTGTTTCTATCCCTAAAATTGATATTTCGTCTCTTATTATTACACTTTCAAGTAGAATTCAATAGTGAACAGCCTATATTTTTATTCATTAGAAGTATTCATGCTTATTTATATAATTTGGTTTTAATTGTAATATTGTATGTTAATTTAATAGACACAGGAGTGTACATTTATCAACATATATACTATGCATTTGTTACGATTATTGGATATAATTTCGAAAATGAAATCATGATTGAATTCGTTGAGTGAGGGATTGAGTTGGTAATTGGTATTAATATTATCGGTAACGGTTATGTAACTGATCTGTCTGCCAATATAAAGAATTCTTCTCCATTATAATGGGTAAGGAAGCCTGATAAATCTAGAAATCAATTTGCACTTTTTTCTCGATTCATAGCCTAGGCTAGGAGTTACAAATTGTTTACCATTTCGAATAGGTTCTTGTCCTAATCATTTCTAGTTCGCAAAATGTAGGCTAGTGATAAGTACTTAGTATAACAACATAATATATATCATGCCATTTAACTATAATTGATAGAAATAATATCGTAGAGCCTTGGAGCTGATAAATATCTTACTTATTTGCCAACACAACTCCGCCATGGGACAGTATAGTGCATATGCAATTTTAAGCATAATACAAGTATGGTAGTCGCCTTATAAGCAAAATTACCGTTTCAATTTACTTACATTTAGCGCGGTGGTGGCGCGGCGGTCATGGTCGGCATGGAAAAATTACTTTCAAAGAAAAAACACTAATTAATTCTTTGTTTCTAAAAACGAAATGAAAAGTACATTCAAAGATCGACTTAACCAGGGAATCGAACAATTTAAATGATTAAAAAAAAGCATTTTTATATTACCTATTGAGAGTTTCAATTATATACCTATATCAGACCAAGAAATTTTAGACAATGTATTAATTAAAAAAAAGTAAAGTATATATGCACGACTGATTTATTTCAGATTTACCATTTTAGAATGACCTTCGACGCGGTAATACTCCCTGGTTAATTTCTCTATATTAATGAAAGATTTATTCTAGTTTTTCGGTAATGTATGAGATATAAAATTCATCTGTTCCTGGTCTGGCTCAAGCTCAGTTCATTTTATCAATACAAGCTATGCTAAAACATTTAAAAAATGCAATGAACAACAAAAACCGGAATAAAACCAATACGCGTAATTATATATATTAAGACTTGTCAGTTACATAAATCCTTGGGAATGGAATTTACGTTGTACATAATGTTTTTATGTTTAATTAATTAATGTTATTATATTTTTGTAATAACCTTCTCGTATCATTTTTTTTTGTAATCAAATATTTTTCTTTAATTGGTAATTAGCAAATTATTCTATTTTATTAAATTTACAATATTTAGTTCATTTTTTCAATATCACAGCAGTTACTATGATTTCTTTATAAATTAATCATGGGAAAAACAACTTTTTACTACATTATATTTATCAGTTATATGCTTTGGATAATATGGTTCGAAATAATATACTTAATCTACCCCGATTATAATTTAAAAAAAATATTTATTGTACAGATTTGGCCTTGTTACAGTTTTATTATAGTATAGATAAGGGGCCCAAATGAGAACCATGTGGGACACCTGATTTGATGTTGAAAAATTCAGAGGATAAGCCATTTATGACAAAGCGTGATCGCCTATCTGTCAAATAAGATTCAAATCAGTTCAATAGTTTTTGTCCAATTCCGCAAGCTCGTAACTTATTTATTAAAATATTGTGAAATACACGATCAAACGCCTTACTGAAATCTGTGTATATTACATCTACACATTGTTGTGAATCAATGGCGTGGCACAGATATTCTACGAAACTTACTAGATACCATCGTCACCGGCACCTTTAAAAATATCCAGTCTCTTTAACGCTTTTGAACTTCACCAACACTAGTCGACACTGAGTTCAAATAATTACTCGTATAAGACGTTTTATTAGAATAATCATTCTTCTGAGGATTTGTAAGTTGTAGGTTGACAACATTGGAAGTTATAATAGCAGAAAGAGTTTTATTGTTATACATATTAATCAGGACAGGACGTGATTTAGATCACTGTGTTTAAGAAGAGAATTGTCCAAAATCCATTTTGCTTCGCATATCGCTTGCAATTCAGTTATTTAACTTGAAACGGCGCTGTACTCATATATCACATGTTTACACATATATAAAACAAAGTCAAGACGTATAAAACATAGTATAAAACAAAGTTCTCTGCCACGTCTGCAGTGGTGGCAGCATGCTGCACGCTGGTAGCAGAGCGTGGTTCAGTGGTTACGTAGTTCAGTAGTTCCGTAGTTCACTTCAGATAGTATATTGAAAAGACCGAAAAAAAAAGAGACATTGAATATAAAGTCTACCGGTGCGGCGTCATAGTTTGGAGGTTATTCACAACGTGTAAAATTAAAAAATGTCGACAAATATGGCGTTTCATATAAAAAGGCTCACTGGACGTGATAATTACGCATATTGAAAGTTTGCTGTCAAGGCATATCTTGAACACGAAGACCTTTGGCTCTGCGTAGAAGGAAAACAAGTTGATGCCGGAAAAGACATCAAAGCGAAATCGAAATTAATATTATTGGTAGACGCAATCAATTACGTTCACATTCAAGACGCGAACACATCTAGGGAGGTGTGGTTGAATCTAGAACGTGCATTTGATGACGACGGATTGACAAGAAAGGTAGCATTATTGAAAGATCTCATCACAACTACTTTAGAATCTTCTAAACATGTCGAAGATTATGTGAATAAAATCATGTCATCGGCTCACAAGTTGAGAAAGATAGGATTTTCTGTAGATGAAGAATGGCTGGGCACTTTAATGCTAGCAGGTTTGCCGGACTTATACAAACCTATGATTATGGCAATTGAGAGCTCCGGAGTAAAAATCAGTGCAGATCATATAAAAACTAAACTACTACAAGAAGTTCAGAGTTTCGAAACGACTGCCTTTTACTCAATTAAGAAGAAAAGTTATGAAAAAGAAAACAATTTAAGACAAAAAGGCCCGCGATGTTTCAGTTGTAATAAATATGGTCACCTGAGTAAAATTTGTTGGATACAGAAAAAAAAATTGTTTAACAAAAATGATGATAAAGGCTTTGTAGCAGCCTTCTCAGCTTCTTATATAGCAACAGAGTGTGACAAATGGTATGTGGATTCTGGTGCCTCGATGTACATGACTAACCGCTGCGACTGGATATATGATATCACAAATCCACCGATTTCTAGCATCACTGTAGCTAATAATACCCCTTTATCTGTGAAAGGAATAGGAAAAGTCAATTTGATATTAGATGACAATGGTAAGAAGAAAATACAGGTAAGAGATGTTTTATACGTACCTGAACTAGCTGGAAACTTACTCTCTGTCAGCGCAATAGTCAAAAATGGTTGCAAAATAAACTTTAATAAAAATAGTTGTGAATTTTTTAACAATAAAGGAGATTTTATTTGTTCTGCTATGTTAGAAAATAACATATGTACATTAAATGTTCACAGAGAAATAAATGCTAATCTAAGCATATCTGATATTTCAAATGATGTTGTCCTGTGGCATCGACGCATGGGACATTTAAACTTTCTAGATGTGAACCGGCTACCGGAATGCACAGAAGGAGTGACCCTGACTTCAAATAAGGTGAAACTGCCAGTAACCTGCACTACCTGTCTAGAAGGAAAACAGTCAAGGCTGCCCTTCAACCATATAGGATCCAGAGCTTCAGAATTACTAGAGGTGATACATTCTGATTTATGTGGCCCAATGGAGACTACATCCCTGGGAGGTATGAGATATTTTGTTACTTTTGTGGACGATTACTCAAGGTCAGTCTATGTATACTTCCTCAAAGATAAGCTCAGTGTTTTAAATGCATTTAAAGATTTTCACAAGAAAGCAGAAAATGAGTGTAGTAAGAAAATAAAATTAATTCGTACAGATAATGGCTTAGAATTTTGTAACAAAGATTTTGATAATTATTTAAGTCATCATGGCATAAAACACCAGAAAAGTACATACTTACCACAGCAAAATGGTCTAGCTGAACGTATGAATCGCACTCTTGTAGAGAGGGCGAAGTGCATGCTGTTGGATGCAAAATTACCTAAACCATTCTGGGCAGAGGCAACTGCCACTGCAGCTTATATTATCAATCGCTCTCCTACTACAGCTAACAATAAAAAGACTCCATATGAACTATGGTCAGGTATGCGGCCAGATCTATCTAATATAAAAATCTTTGGTTCCGAAGTCATGATGCAAGTTCCTAAAGAAAAACGAAAGAAATGGGACCCGAAATCACAAAGAATGATCTTTGTCGGATACTGTGACAACACTAAGGGTTACCGTCTTGCTGAACCTGAAACAAACAAAATTATTAAAAGCAGAGATATTTAATTTTTGGAGAATGTTAAAAATAATAATATATACTTACCTTGTGATGTTAACAGCTCCACTGAAGAAATACAATCAGCTCCATCATCAACAGCTACAATAGAATCTGAACCTGAAAAACAATTCCTAGAATCTACAGTCATATCTGATAATGAGAGCTCCGATGAATATGAAACAGGTACACAAGGACAAGGAACATGATGAAGTTTATGTTCCTGATAAACCAATGAAGGACTTACCACATCCAACTATTACCTTACGTCCAAGGAACAAGCCTAGACAGATGGAACAATATTCAAAAGCTAGTTATTTGTGTCCTGTTAAAAATCCCAGAGATCCAGAGTCAGTGAAAGAAGCCTTATCCTCTGAAAATGCTGAAAATTGGAAATTAGCAATGGAAGATGAATTTCAGTCATTATTAAGAAACAATACCCGGAAACTTACTGAATTACCACCTGGAAAGAAAGCTCTTCCTTGTAAATGGATTTTGAAAACCAAAACAAACGATACTGGGACTGTGATCAAATATAAAGCTAGACTTGTTATTAAGGGTTATATTCAGAAAAGAGGCATAGATTATGATGAAATATATTCACCTGTAGTAAGATACACATCTGTAAGATATTTAATTGCATTGGCCGCCAGATATGATTTAGATATAGACCATATGGATGCAATAACAGCATTTCTGCAGGGTGATTTAGAAAATGAAATATATATGATGCAGCCAGAGTTTTATGAAGAAGGAACAAAAGTTTGTTTGCTACAGAAATCTATTTATGGCTTGAAACAGGCTAGCCGGCAATGGAATGTAAAACTGGACAGTATACTTCAGAAAATTGGCTTAATTAGATCAAAAATAGATCCATGTATTTATCTTAATATATATATTTCTTGTGTGCGTGTGTATGTGACTGAACTCCTCCTAAACGACTGGACCGATTTTGATGAAATTTTTTGTGCGTGTTCGAGTGGATCCGAGAATGGTTTAGATTCACAATTGGAACCGGTAGGTGGCGCTGCGATCGACTTTTAGGATTTTTTTTTGTTTTCAAGGCAGGACAACGTCCGCCCGGTCCGCTAGTTACTGTATAAAAACAATAATATATTTTGTGGTACGAAGGGGAGTTCCGATCGGGCCGTCGTCGTGTACAGACGTGCCTCCGCTGCGTCCGCTACTCTCGCCGTCCGATCCGCTATCTCGCTCTCGCGCTCGCGCTCGCTTCACTTCGCCTCCGACGCTCTCGCAGTTAGTCGTGTCCGCGCTTCGCTCGCGTTCAGTCGGTCTCCGCGCGCCGTACGCACAGTGCTGTCTTCGAGTTTCGTGTCGCCCGCTTCGTGTTTACGTTGTGTCGCGCCGCGCTTCTTCGCGTTCAGTGCCGTGTGTGTCGCGTTTAGTGCCGGTTGATCGTCGCGTATCGTGCGTTACGATCACTCGTGTGTGTCCGCCGCGAACCGTCATTTGCCGTTACTAGCAATAGTAACAGTTTGTCAATTGGTACAACAGACTGTCAATCGTAAGGCGCTCGACTTTAGAGCGTATCAAACCGCACCTTTCGGTGCGAACCCGGGTTAATTTCTTTTGAAAGTCCAGTCGTCTGGCCAACTCACGGATACCTAACGGTGTAGACAACGAACTGAGTTGGAGCGACCTGTCCGCTCGCCGTAGGCCCCGCGGCCTACTGCATTGACAGACGGGCCTGGGTAGCTTGGCCTTGGCGAGGTCGCCTAGTCAAGTCCACGGTGTCTCCCTCCCACCCACCTGATCCCCTCATTCCATCCTCGGGTGTCTGTTTGGGCGTAGCCCGGTTTACCGGTCTGCGTTCTCGGCCCCGGGATTGCTAGGGCTCTCCCTCTAGGCTTTGTAGGCTCTATACCGTGCGGCATTGCACTTCGCCCACAGGTATTTTGGTCCGGACTCGGATAGTCCCGTAATTTTCCGTTCAGGCGCGCCCCCCTGCCCCTAAGGCAGGGAGGTTTGTTTCGCGGCTCCCCTATCCCCACTCAGGCCCCGGTATGGCCCAGCCAATCACTCCCGAGCGCGAACATGCTCGGTTTCGCAAGTTCGTCATGAACTGCTGTCCGACAGCCGTCACGGAGTACGATCGCTTCTGTAGAGAGGCGCGAATCTTTCAAAACGGAGGTCCCCCGCCCACAGTCCCGTCCAACGCTGTCTTTCCTATATCAAACTCCTTCGCCCTACTCTTGCAGGAAAACCAGACCGCTGTAGAAGCGAACAACCCCTCCGCTCCCATCCCAGACGAGGAGGGCTCCGATATGGAGCAAGATCCCGCGAACGATGGCTTCTCCACCGTCTCGCACCGCCAGCGCCATAAGCGCGCGAATCCCTCTTCCGATAACGAGGGCCCTAAGCCCTCGAAACTTCTCAACGTTGATGGCACGAAAGTGCCAAAAACGACATCCACGCCCTCCAGACCGGCTTCGCCTCAAGCTGCGGAACCCGCAGTCACGAGTAAGAAGCCCCGCCCACCGCCCCCCGTTACGATCCAGGACAAGGCGTCCTGGGTCGAGATTCGTCACATGCTGGAAACAGCAGAGATTCCCTTTACCTCCGCCGTGAATACCCCTGTCGGTATCCAGGTGAAGGTCGCGACCCCTGCCGCCCATAAAAACCTGACTCGTTTCCTTCGGGATAGCAAGTTCGGTTACTTCACTCATTCGCTCGAAGAAGAGCGCTTACTACGAGTTGTCATCCGTAGAGTCCCCGCCGAAATCCCAACCGATGACATCTCCGACGACCTCAACGAAAAGGACATTCCTGTTCGTGAGGTACACCGCATGCGCTCTCCGCGCACGAAGGCACCCTACAATATGGTGTTAGTCGTTCTCGACCGCACCAAGGAAGGGAAAGCCATTTTCGATCTCTCGACCCTCTGCGGCCTCTCCGGCATTATTGTCGAGCCGCCGCGCAAAACGTCCGTACCCTCACAGTGTCACAACTGTCAGGTTTACGGACACTCCGCACGTAATTGTCGCCTGCGTCCCAGGTGTGTTAAGTGCCTCGGCGACCACTCCACTAAGGAGTGCTCCCGCTCTCCGACCTCCTCTGACCCTCCGAGCTGCGTCTTGTGCCGCGGCGAGGGCCATACCGCGAACTATCGCGGATGTCCCCGCGCCCCGCGCACAAAGCGCCCCCGCTACCCCAGACAGGTCTCCCCGTCTAGGACGCCCGCCGCCACCGCCCGCCCCCGACCTCCGCCTCTCATATCCCGAGAGTCCTTCCCGAGCCTGCCGAGCACATCTCGTGCACCGGCAACGTCCGTACCCGCGACTAGCGCGCCCCCCCGCCCCTACCGGGCCCCTCAGGCCCCGTGGGCTCCTAAGCCCGCGTCCCAGCCGATCCCTAAATCCCAGGCGGCTAAGCCTCCACAGGCCGACCCCGCATGCTCCTTTTCCCTATCGAGTATTGACTACGTAGGTCAATTACTCATCTTCCACGAGATCTCGGAGATCTCGGCATACGAAGAGACGGTCCGAAATCCGACTCTAGGTCCCATAACAGCGATACATAGGTTCCCAGCCATCTCGGCTACCCTACAACGGCTCGTGCGTGCCGCCGTTAATAAATAAATAACTCATATAAGTTAGAGTAAATCCGTGTATTTGCGTCTAACTTCCCCTAAAACGATCGAGTAATAATAATAACTTTTACTATTTCTATTTTTAGATTCCGGCGCCGACGCCGTTCAGTTAATTTTAAATTCGATCTTTTAATATGCGTGTTTGCGCCCACGCACGCGTAACCTTCCCTGACGCCGCCGTGAGGGAAGGAATCCCCGCTAGCTCCCGCACACATCGTGGTTCTCAGTGATATCTCGAGCCGAGGTCGTCCCCGGTTGGAGCCCCCGAGATATCACTTTCGCGACACAGTGACTCACCTACATCACTTGTACTCACACATGAGATCAACTCTCACCACACGTGCACATACATACACATAGTGGATGGGTTTGTTTTTTTCCCTTTTTTCGAGCTGAATCGAATAGTTTAGCTTGTTTCATTCCGATATACACGTATGCATTTGTGAATCATGCAATTTCGATTGCATGATTCACAAATGAATATATGTATGAATAGCTTAGAATAGTTTAGCTAGGTTAGATCCGGGAGCTGTCAGACGGCTGTCGCCGCTCCCCGTGGTCCTCATGGGGGATTTAAATGCTAAATCGAGGATTCACAAATGAATATATGTATGAATAGCTTAGAATAGTTTAGCTAGGTTAGATCCGGGAGCTGTCAGACGGCTGTCGCCGCTCCCCGTGGTCCTCATGGGGGATTTAAATGCTAAATCGAGGACCTGGGGAGCGGCAGTCACGGACCTGAGGGGCATGGCCGTTGAGGAGTGGGCAGCCGAGTTGGGGCTGTCCCTCCTCAATCAGGGGAGCGTCCCCACGTGCGTGCGATGGAACGGGGCGTCGGTGGTGGACGTCTCGTTCGCCACACCGTCTGTCGCACGCCGTGTCCGGGGGTGGAGAGTGCTGGAGGAGGTGGAGACCTTATCGGACCACCGATATATCAGGTTCGAGGTCTCCACCTCCCAAGCCGGCATTGGCACCCGCCCCCGGAGGGGCGCGAAGTTCCCCTGTTGGGCGATGAGCCGCTTCAACCGTGAATTAGCGAAAGAGGCGGCCATCGTCCAGGCCTGGGCCATGCCCCCCCCCACAGGGGCTGATGTCGACGCGTCAGCAGCCCGCCTCCGTGCAGCCCTCACGGAGGTTTGCGACGCGTCGATGCCGCGGAGCGTACACCGTTTTTTTTTTTTTTTTTTTTTTCCCTTTTTTCGAGCTGAATCGAATAGTTTAGCTTGTTTCATTCCGATATACACGTATGCATTTGTGAATCATGCAATTTCGATTGCATGATTCACAAATGAATATATGTATGAATAGCTTAGAATAGTTTAGCTAGGTTAGATCCGGGAGCTGTCAGACGGCTGTCGCCGCTCCCCGTGGTCCTCATGGGGGATTTAAATGCTAAATCGAGGACCTGGGGAGCGGCAGTCACGGACCTGAGGGGCATGGCCGTTGAGGAGTGGGCAGCCGAGTTGGGGCTGTCCCTCCTCAATCAGGGGAGCGTCCCCACGTGCGTGCGATGGAACGGGGCGTCGGTGGTGGACGTCTCGTTCGCCACACCGTCTGTCGCACGCCGTGTCCGGGGGTGGAGAGTGCTGGAGGAGGTGGAGACCTTATCGGACCACCGATATATCAGGTTCGAGGTCTCCACCTCCCAAGCCGGCATTGGCACCCGCCCCCGGGGGGGCGCGAAGTTCCCCTGTTGGGCGATGAGCCGCTTCAACCGTGAATTAGCGAAAGAGGCGGCCATCGTCCAGGCCTGGGCCATGCCCCCCCCCACAGGGGCTGATGTCGACGCATCAGCAGCCCGCCTCCGTGCAGCCCTCACGGAGGTTTGCGACGCGTCGATGCCGCGGAGCGTACACCGCCCAGACAAACGGGCGGTGTACTGGTGGTCGCCGGAGATCGCCGCTCTCCGAGCGGCCTGCTCCGCGGCCCGGCGGCTGTTCGGGCGCAGCCGCCGGCGCCGGCATAGGGACCCGGAGGCGGAGGCCCGGCTGTATGGCAGCTATAGGGAGTGCAGGAAGACCCTGCAGGCTGCCATCAGCCGGGCGAAAGAAGCAGCATGGGAGGAGCTGCTCCAGACGCTGGAGGGGGATCCTTGGGGGCGCCCGTACAGGATCGTACGAATGAAGTTACGATCCTGGGCGCCCCCGGCGACGGAGACCCTCCGGCCGGAGGTGGTAGCGAGGGTCGTGGGAGAACTGTTCCCCGACCCTCCGATGCTATCAGCTCCTCCCATGCCTCCGCCTCGGGAGGTAGTCGAGGAGGTGCTCGACGGTCCTCCCCCTCCGATAACGGAGGAGGAGATGGGGAGGGCTGTCGAGCGCCTCCTCAACCGGCGAAGAGCGCCCGGCCCTGATGGGGTCCCGGGTCGGGTGCTCGGCCTCGCCTTGGGCCAATTAGGGGGGTGGCTTCGGGAGCTGTTCGACCGGTGTCTTTTGGTCGGGCAGTTCCCGAAGCCCTGGAAGCTTGGGCGGCTCTGCCTCATGGCAAAGGCAGGCCGCCCTCCGGACTGCGCGTCCGCGTATCGGCCCCTCGTCCTGCTGGACGACGCCGGGAAGGTGCTGGAGAGGATTATCTCCTCCCGGGTCGTCCAGCACCTAGAGGGCGTGGGGCCGAATCTGGCGGACACGCAATATGGCTTCCGGACAGGGCGTTCCACAGTGGACGCCCTGTGCCTCCTGAAGTCGCTGTCGACAGAGGCGACCTCCCAGGGGGACAGGGTTTTGGCGGTGTCAGTCGACATCGCCAACGCCTTCAACACCCTGCCGCATGGTGTCATACGGGAGGCGCTCCGATATTTCGGAGTGCCCCCGTACCTGCGGCGGGTGTTGGAGGCGTACCTCGAAGGTAGGGAGGTCGCCTATGTCGACGGCGACGGGCGGATGGTCCGACGGGCCACAAGGCGGGGGGTTCCACAGGGGTCGGCCTTGGGGCCGCTCCTGTGGAACATGGGCTACGACTGGGTGCTCCGCGGCGTGCTCCCATATGGGGCACGCCTCATATGTTACGCGGATGACACCCTAGTCGTAGCCCGGGGGGGGGGGAGTGGAGGGAGGTGGAGCGCCTGGCCACGATGGCCACAACCCTCGTGGTCAGGCGCATAAGGAGGTTGGGCCTCAGGGTGGCCCTCGAAAAGACCGAGGCCCTACTCTTTCATGGGCCTCGGCGAGGGCCACCACCAGGGGCCCACATAGTGGTGGAGGGCGCCCGGATCGGGGTGGGGACCCAGATGAAATATCTGGGCCTCACCCTGGACGGGCGCTGGCGGTTCGAGCCCCACTTTGCGGGGCTCGGACCGCGAATTGCTGGGGCGGCGGCGGCACTCGGCCGGTTGCTCCCCAACATAGGGGGGCCGGGCGCCGGGTGGCGCCGACTCTACATGGGAGTCGTGCGGGCGATGGCCGCCTACGGGGCACCGGTGTGGGCCGACGCCCTCGGTGCCGCCAACGTGCGCGCGCTGCGTAATGCGCAGCGCACGGTGGCACTGAGGGCGATCCGGGCGTACCGCACGGTGTCCTCGGCAGCGGCCTTTACGCTCGCCGGCTCCCTGCCCTGGGAGCTGGAGGCAGGAGTTCTCGCCGCCGTGTACGAGTTCACGGCGGCGAGGAAACGAAGGGGGGAGCCTCCGGCTCCCAGGGAGGTAGAAGCGGAGAGACGGCGTCTGCGGGAGGACGCCGTGGAAAGGTGGCAGCAGGACCTGGCGGACGAGCGGTTCGGACGATTTACCGTGGACGCCGTCCGCCCGGTCCTGCGGGTGTGGATTGGGAGGAAGTGGGGCTCCCTGACGTTCCGACTGGTGCAGGTACTCACCGGACACGGTTGTTTCGGGTGGTACCTGCACCGGATCGCACGCAGGGAGCCGACCGCCGCCTGCCACGAGTGCGGCGCTGTCGAAGATACCGCGCAGCACACTCTGTCTGAGTGTGCTGCGTGGGGGGAGCAGCGCCGCATTCTGGCGGCGGCGGTGGGAACGGACTTATCGCTGCCGAGCGTGGTTTCGGCCATGCTCGGCAGCGAACAGGCTTGGCGAGCGATGGCCTCCTTCTGCGAGGAGGTTATCTCGCAGAAGGAGGAGGCGGAGAGGGCTCGCGAGGCAGATCCTCAAAGTGGCCGTCTCCGCCAAAGGAGGACAGGCGGGAGGAGGCGGCGCTTCGCCCAACTCCTCCCGCCACCGTAGCCGGACCTGAGGGGATGGGCCGGGGGGCCCATCTCCTCATTGCACAGGTCCGGCGGACGAGGGGGGGCAGCCGGTGTGTACCCGGTCTGTCCCTCTATAGGTAGGAGCCCGGCGGTCACCTTCCGCCGGGCGGACCGTGGGGGCGGCTCTACAAGGTGATTAGCTGGAACGATCCCTTGCCGCCCCCACACAACGGTCTGTCGGTACACCGTGGGGTTTTAGTCCGTGCGAGTCGGACATAACCCACTCTCTCCCCCGGGAGGGTGGGTATCCATAAGGGATTTCCCCACGTTAAAAAAAAAAAAAAAAAAAGCTAGGTTAGATCCGGGATAACAGCAACAGCCCAAGCCGAGGTGTGCCGCGCACCCTTGAGCTAGTTGCCCAAATAAAATCGGCTGAGTGCCTTAAGCGCTCGCCTTAGTAGTCCGGTGAAGCTGTAGAGGCCTCTAAAAAGGCCAATAGCATAGTCAGTCCGAAATTTTTTTTTTTTTTTGTGGTACGAAGAATTAGAATTTTGAATGCTATCGTTTCGATTAGCTACAACAATTATTTTTAATGTTGCAAATTTATATATAACTGACACAAAATTTTTGTAGCTTGTTAATAGTACCTATATCTATACATATAATAAGAATGTAAATGTAGCGTGTCTGTACTTTTTAGATTTTTGTGAAAAAAAAAATCGTTGCCTTGGAATAATAAATAAATACATTTAATTTTTAGAAATGTCTATTTGTGTGTCTGTTTGTTTGAACACGCATCGCTGCTAAAGTACTGTGCGCATGATAAAACCTCAAGAAAATCATAAAGCATATCCTTGAGTAATATTTAGTCTCGGTTGACTCTATCAAAAGTTATTGTAATTTTAATGAAGACGCGACTTAGGTATGAGAAATAAGTAAATTGAATTAATATATTCAGATGATTCTAATAGTTACTGTTCTTGTACATTAGGCTACACGCGGGTTTTGAAATAAAAAACAGGCGATTATTTTTAATCTATGGTATGGATAATGGATGGTAAGGCTCTCAAATTTAAATAACTATATATAAATTATTAAATAAATTCTCTCGAAGTTAACATAACTTTACGAAAATAAAGAAATTTACCGCAACTCTGACATGATTTTCGATTTATTTTACACGACACCAGTTGGCAGTTATTGAATTAGATACAGTGATATTGAATTAGATGTAGTATGTAAATTAAGAGGAATAGTGATATCACTACATATGCCCACTGTCACCATTTAGACAAGTAATGGATCCGCTATAGAATCTAATTAAGAAACCAAAATAATGATGTTTTCAAAAATACCATTAACTTTTTAAAATGAATTCATTCTCGTTCATAATTCATCGTCAATTGTACTAAATATAACTGCTAC
Source organism: Antheraea yamamai (assembly GCA_036509395.1). Taxonomy (NCBI): domain Eukaryota; kingdom Metazoa; phylum Arthropoda; class Insecta; order Lepidoptera; family Saturniidae; genus Antheraea; species Antheraea yamamai. The sequence continues at coordinate 20,097,068 of AP028440.1, read as the reverse complement.
ATCAGTTTGAATTTGCATCATTGTAACCGTTGAGATCAAAGTTATGGTTTACTTTCATGAGTGTACACATTTCTTTATTTTGATTTTCAACGATCATTCATTGCGATAGATTACTACATATAATCATTACATTAAAAAGCGTTACATAATATGGTGAGCGACCATATCCATCAGACAATGGACCTTTTTTTTTTTAACGTGGGGAAATCCCTTATGGATACACCACCCTCTCGGGAGAGAGGGAGGGTTATGTGTCCGACTCGCACGGACTAAAACCCCACGGTGTACGTCTGCCGATGTAGTTGGGGCGGCACGAGATCTCTATAGACTTCATCGTGCCGCCCCAGCGGTTGGCCCAGCAGCGAAAGCGCCGCTGCCGGGCCCCGTCTTGTTAGGAGACAGCCGGGTACACACCGGCCGTCTCCTCCGTCCGCCGGACCTGTGCAATGGGAAGATGTGCCCCCCGACCCATCCTCCCTGGTCCGGCTACGGGCTACGGTGGGAGGAGGCGATCAAACTGCCGCCTCCTCCTGCCTGTCCTCCGTTGGTGGAGAGGGTCACTTTGAGGATCTTGCTCACGGAACCTCTCCGCCGAGCACACTCTGTCTGAGTGTGCTGCGTGGGAGGAGCAACGTCGCACTCTGGCTGCGGCGGTAGGGTAAGATCTGTCACTGCCGAGCGTGGTTGCGGCCATGCTCAGCAGTGAGGATGTGTGGAACGCAATGGCCTCCTTCTGCGAGGAAGTCGTCTCGCAGAAGGAGGCGGCGGAGAGGATCAGACAATGGACCTGCTATGTGATTAAAAAAAATACAACTGTATCGGAAACTTTAGTTTCTTAACTAACCATACGCATGTGTAAACGATGAATTATATTTGCGAATGTTTTCAAAGTAATTTTTTGGTTTATTTTTATGGAATCGTCATTTGAAATGAGTTACCATAAAAATATATTAAAATACTAAACATTAAAATATTTATATTTACTTAAGGCTGGTAACATTGCTTTACTCTTATGACAACATCTATGATTTTCATCACTTGCAGTGAGCATGTGGGTACTTTATCAATAATTATCATGATGATGAATTTATGTAACAACCATATTTGCAATAACATTCGCTACAAAATTTTCTAAAATGGTTATAGGCTTATATGGTTATAGGTTATATGGTTATAGGTTTAAACACATTGTGTAAAGCACTACCTCCAAATGTTAGAGTTGAAGTTATGCCACTGAACGCTGTTGCAAAACAATGAAGATTAAGGTTTAATTTAATTGGTGAATAATTTGCAAAAAACAATAATATTTTCAGTATCATGATGCAAAAACAAAAGCATAGTTAAAGTTTCTGGGTCATATTTAGTCTTTATGAAGCCATTATGAAGAATATTGCTATGGCACCCAGTATCACCATTTGGAAAAGTAATGGATACGCTATAAAGTCTAATGATGAATCTAGAAGTTTTTAATACTACCATTAACTTTTGAAAATGAATTAATTTTTGTTCAAAATTCATCGTCTACTGTACTATATATAACTGCTACATCAGTTTGAATTGCATTATTGTAAAGGAGATCTAAGTCACGGTTTACTTTCATGAGCATACGAATTTCTTTATTTTGTTTTCAACTTTCTGACAATGATCGTTCATTGCAATAAATTATTACATAAAAAGATTACTGAACTTCAATACGAGAGAAATTTCATGTACTTGCGTATAATATGGTGAGCGACCACATAAGTTATTGGATCTGCTCTGTGATAAAAAAAAAAACATATAAAACCTATATACATACCTATATACATACTCCATTCATGACTCTATCGGAAACTTTAGGTTCTTAGCTAACCATAGCAAATGGTGAATTGTATTTGCGAATGTTTTCAAAGAATTTTTCTTATTCAATGTTATTAGAAGTGAGTTCATCACAAAAAGATTTAAAATATTCACATTGACTTAAAGCTGGCAATATTGCCTTACTCTTATGACAATATGAAGTGAAAGCAGTCCTGTCACCTAAAAATTTTGACATTCGATAAGACCAAAGAAAATAATTATTATTTTAGTGGTTTTCTAAAAATTATTAAAGATATATTTTATTATTATTTAATTTATTACATTATTATTCATTTATTAATTATTTAAGTATTTACTAAAGTATATTATGTATTTATATATTATATTATTATAAAATTAACCTACAGTTTGACCATAAACATTAGAACATAGATTTTAATCATAAACAATAGAGCGATTAACATATGTATGTGTGTATATGTTGCGTGTCATTCAAGCAGTAGTGTGCATAATGTTTATTATAATTAATTTAAAATGTTTTAATGCATTTTATACAAAAATAATGCACTTCTCCCCAAATAAACTTTAACTATGCCAAATTTCTCGTTCATTTGTCGCGCAATTCCCTTAAAAAGGGCTACAAAATGTTGGCTTCACTAAATATATATATACATTGTTCATTTTATTCCAACTGTGTTAAATATCAAGTTTGTTTTTAACATTAGATCATTTCATGTTGGTAAACTAATCTTTACATACAGAATCATTCAATATTTTTAACGACTTAGGTCTAGCTAGCTACATTTTGGATCTAGATTGGTTCATTATTTCTCTAAGTAACAACTGAAGTAGAACATATTGTGACTACTAGTGGTGAAAACAAAAACCTTTTATTTGGTCTGTAATATCAAATCACACAAACAACTTGCCGAATTACCGATGCTAGTCGCAAATTAATAAGAATCATAAAGTATTAAAAAAAACAAACTTGACACCAAGAAAAATATTGGTGTGGTATATAAAAACAAAATTGCAAAGTTTTTAACAACATGAGATAAGAAACGCTTGATTACAAAAATTGACTTCATATTTTACGAGCTGTAACTAAGTTCGACATTAAAGACTACGTGTATTTATTAGTTAGATAAATATGTCTGAGTAAAATTATTGAGAGTAGTAGCGATAGAAAACATTCGGTAGGATTCCTAGGCTTTGAGCGCATTTCAAATTAATGCACGATTTAATACATGCCACGGCACTGTGTAACATATTTTATGTATTACTAGCGGACCGGGCGGACGTTGTCCTGCCTTGAAAACAAAAAAAATCCTAAAAGTCGATCGCAGCGCCACCTGCCGGGTCCAATTGTGAATCTAAACCATTCTCGAATCTCCACGAACACACACAAAAAATTTCATCAAAATCGGTCCAGTCGTTTAGGAGGAGTTCAGTCACATACACACGCACACAAGAAATATATATATTAAGATATGATTTTGTCAGTTTAAAATACTATGCAGTTTATATAAACATTGGGTAGAAGTTCTCAAAGGGAAACCAGAAAGAATGTGAAGATATCTTCATATGGACGCTTCGCTGCAGGAAACCAATAACAATATTGTAATTTGTAAACATGGTTATGTACTTAAGCTCCCAGTCTATATAAAAGTTTCTTCTCTTACATAAAGAAAAAGTGAGAAAACACTCAGCAAAATCTATTTTATGATAGCAGGCGCAACGTTATTCAACAGCGGCTCGTCTTGACAGTGTGATTTAGAAAATGGCGTTTCATTTTGAACGCCATCTATTGGCATTAATATATATTAATTAACTACTGAACTTCATTAGTATTACTGTTTATTTATTTTGTGTGAAAATAAGATATTAAACAGTTTTCTTTCGTTTACTATGTCTTAGTAATGCAATATTGCAGTAATGTTTACTTATGTAATAAAATACCCTAGTGTTTTAATGGGGTTGATCTCGTTTACTTATCTACTACATAAGTCGTATCCTCATTGGAATTACAATAAACTTTTGATAAAGTGGACCGATTTTAATGAAACAAAGACTAAACATTACTCGTGGATATGGTTTATACTTTTCTTGCTAATCTTTTATCGCAAGTCTATTACTTTGTTAGTGATGCCTATCCAAACATACAGACAGAGAGATATTTCTAAAAATAATTGAAATGTATTATTTTATTGCTAGACATCTGAAACAGTTTTTTCACAAAAATGTAAAAAGTACAGACACCTTAGATTTAGGATCTTATTATGTGTATAGAATACTAGCTGTAGCCCTCGGCCACGCACGCGTTTTTTTGAAATTTATTAAAGAAATGTCAAATTGTAGTAGGTGTGTACATTACAGAAATGCTCTTTCAAAAACATTTGTAAGTACGACACGCACGCCATCTACTGTAACATATAACGTGTACATTAGATATGTGAATACTAACAGTGTGTCGAATGGGATGGGATCTACCATCAGCAACATACCTGGAACTTTATCCTACTATATACCACCCTCAGTGCTCACTTACTCTATATAAGCAAGTAATGAAAATTTTAAGGTATACATTATCGAACAATATGTATTAAATATTTTATTATATAGATATAATATGCCCATATTGTCGATGTAATTAAGTTATTCTTACACGTTGCCCTTAATTAGAGTTATGTAGATAATATAATTACATACGGACATATATTACTTTCAATTATATTTATTCTTCTATATCCAGTACAGCGCAAGTCTCGCGCGCATGTTTACAGTAAGCAACAAATTTTTGATCAATTTAACACGGACGAACACACGGGTATCAGTTTAACACTACATAGTGTAAAACAAAGTCCTCTACCACATCTGTCTGTCTGTCTGTTCGCGATAAACTCAAAAACTACAGAACGGATTTTCATGCTGTTTTCAATGATTCATGGGGAAGGTTACGTATAATTTTGTAACAATCTTATTATGTAACTGATTAGTATAGAAAGAGCCACTACAAGAGAAAGACCTTTTCAAGTCATGGTATTTGTACCTTTTTTCATATCAATATCAATTAAATTTTATAATCTAATATGATTATCAAGGTTGCTATGTATTTGATATAAAACTCCTTGTCTTGCATATTAGTAAAGCAAATGTTTTCTCTGGTTGACTCTCTACTCCCATTTTTCTTCTATATTATTCTTTATGAAGTATCTACCCTTTAGCTAGGTTATAAGATATTTTCTTGCAATAAGTCTTATATAGAATAAATAGAAAGGATAATAGTGAATTTGATTTGCTAAAAACTTACCACTGTCATATTATTTTATCTGAATTATTAAATGTTAAGTGGGCTAATGCACTGAAAAATTTTATACAATAGAAATAACTAAAAAATCGGTAGTACTATAAGTCTACTTAGTAGGAGTATAATATGGGGTTTGTCGTTATAAATCTTTTAAGAAATTGCGTTATTTTATTACAAAATGGGTGTACATTGTAAAAGCGTAGTAAATAATATATTTAAAATTATATTTTGATACAAATATAATACTAATATATGAAAGAAACAATATATATTAATTGCAGCAAGTACAAGGCCAACACAGTTATCAAAAAATTGCTGTTGGAAATAAATGATGTACCTATAACAAAAAATAAATAAAAAGGTTAAATATTACAAACAAGATGTTATAATTATGCCATAGTACCTACTGCTATAAATATTTACTAAATATTACTTGTATATTTTTTCTGTTCTATATAAAAGAATAAATCCAATAAATAAATTGTAAATTTCATGGTTTTGTAAAAAAAAAAAACGTTCTTAGAAACGAATACATAATTTAATAACACATTATACATAGAAACTGTAATTTTTCACTACATTATTTGTTATTATTCAAATTTTTAAAATTTTGCAATATATTCGATATTTTTTTTGGATTTATACTACCAATTTTCTCTGTTGACCCGTGCCTCACGTAGTCTACTAAAGCATTATGGTTCTATGAGCTCCAGGGGTTAAATAACATTATTTCTCATTGTAAAAACTCATTAGCATTTATTAACACTGATTGACGTTTAGGCAGTGTCTACAGCGCGTGTGCTCACTGAATTTGGCCCCACTCTTTTTGATTTTTGGATTTTTTTTTATTTTTAATTATTTGTTCGTCGTTTGTTCGTTAATGTTCGAATGTAAAAATTGTTTGTTTGTTTGTCGGTTAGGTTAGGTTAAACTTGCGAAAAAGGATAACACGAGCCGGCCGCGGTATATTAATTTTAAGTGTTGGTTAGGTTAGACTTGCGAAAAAGGATAACGAGAGCCGGCCGAGGTGCAATGAGTACAAAATACAAAATAGAAAAAGATGAACAAACAATTTTTACATTCGAACATTAACGAACAAACGACGAACAAATAATTAAAAATAAAAAAAATCCAAAAATCAAAAAGAGTAGGGCCAAATTCAGTGAGCCCAGCGCGCGCTTGTTCGCTGTACTGACAGTGCTCGCCGCTCTGGGATAAATAAATTCATATTGTTTAAACTAATGGCGGGCAATGAAATTTTCTTTCAAAATATTAAACTTTAAGGTATAATGCATGGTCCTGAAAAAAAAAATCATAATTTGAGGGAGAAGTCATTACAATTTTTATTTGTTTATTTAAAAGTTTATTAACAATATGTTAATAAATAAATAATTTCAAATTATCGATTATTTAACTGTAAATATTAAACAACAAATCCTGAAAATTTCATTGAAATATCTTTAACGGTTTCTCTGTAATTTCTTTTTTGATTAAAAGTCTCCAAAATTTTCATTTACAAAATAAATGTTGTAAAAATGAAAATTAAAAAAACCGTTTTAGGGTATCATTATTGATAGTGACTACTTTCCAGTTCCGAAATGATTACTGCATACATAACTACAATATTGAGCGCGTGGAAACTTCATTAAAATATTTTTAAATTAGCATTTTGTTTGTAAAATGAATGATCCACTGTTTGATATATAATTTTTAATAAATAAATATTTCCCTTTAATGTTAAAAAACATTTTTTGATTTCGTTGACAGCGCATGTTTTTTTTTGGTTTATTTAGTTACATACTTAATTAGAATACAATTATATGATCATTATAAATTATTATAACGGGTTTTTATTAATATGTCGAATTACCTATACATAAGAATCATTAAAATATTTTAATTATTTTGTCCCCAAGCGCCTGTTATCGTTTCAGATGAATAATTGCTACGCGATTTATTATAGGCGTTTTTTAGGTTTGTACCGTTTGCAAAAAAGTTAATATCTACGATATAATGATATGGTTGTGTTTGTTACATTATTTCTAGTTATACTGTTCGTTTGAGATTATATTAGTCGTTACATTTTAAAATAATCTAAATCTAATTTTAGCCGTTTCTAATATTTTACGTTATTTGTCAAGATCTTCAAATTTTGTACATGTAAAATATGGACATTATAAAAAAAAAACTAAAGCCTTATGAACGGCAACATATGAACTTCGTTTTCGGTGTATAAACTGAAAATCTTAAAGAAAATATATGTTATATGAACGATTATAAAGGAATTTAATTCATTTTGAAATGTATCGACACAAATGTCTACTTATTCATTACTAATGCAAAGCTAATATTTTATTATATTTATACGATATTTGTGATCTACCTGTCTATCTATAAATATTATAAAACCTTGTTTTTGCTTCTGTTTGTTCCCTTAGTATAGTGGTCGGCAAATGGCTTCTTCTCTCCTTCACTGTAATTCTTCCATAAAGTGTTTAGTGTAGGCACGGAATATTATTTATTAACTAGCGTTCTTAGAGATGAGTTGTTTTCGAAACGCAATCCTAGAGAAAAGTTGCAATTTTTTTGAAGGCAACAATAGCACGGATATTCCTCGCAAAAAAAGATATACTTAGTCGAGGCAATCTCGAAAGTGTCCCTCTTAAATTTTAATTTAAAAAAAATCTTTGTATAAACTTCCCTTCGATCCCTGTGGCTTAGTACCTCTAAACTACATACTTAGATAGGGTTAGCTTTATCACTTAGAGAATTAGTTCTAGAAAGTTTATATGTATAATATACGAATATTATTATATATTTACAAAAGTCAGAAAAAGGCGATGTGATCTAATAAAGTCATAATAACGGGTTTTCGGCCGCTTGTATTGATAACGCGACTAAAAGTTATGGGATAATTTTTAATAATGTACTACGAATTACTAAATCTTAAAGATGCTTACAGAAAGTCCACGATGATATAAAAAACTCTCAGTAATCATTTTCACCTTTTACGTATTATTAAAAAAAAACCATTGGTTATTTACGACGCTATTTTGACAGACTTAGATTTTATGACATTGGGGATCTGTGAATGTTAAACCGCGAAAAATTATTCTAAATAGTTTAAAAACTTATGGCATAATATAGTACATTGCTCTCATGCGCATCTGGAGCAACTCGCTAGTTGTGAAAATAAAATGATTTTGCAAATCGGAAATAGTTATTTGAGATTTTATAGAGCTCGATCTTTCTACCCGCACTCGACAATACACGTGTGTTTAATAAAGTACTTACGCGTATAACGTACATATATGTGAACGATGTTTTTATGATCGACTTTAATAATATAGTTGATGTTAAGAGGAAACAAAAGATAAAAAAAAAGCAAAATATACTATCCTTACTTCGTCCGCATGGAATATTGACTTTGGGCTAGCGCTAACTTTAACTAGTGCTTCATTTATGTCGAAGATGAAAGTATGTTTAAATAATACGTACGTGAACCCCGATTTTGAAACATTCTTAGTGTAATGATATATAGCCTATAGTAGCCTTCCTCGATAAATGAGCTATCTAACACTGAAAGATTTTTTCAAATCGGACCAGAAGTTCCTGAGATTAGCGTGTTCAAGCAAACAAACTCATCAGCTGTATAATATTAGTATATATAAGAGAAACCTACCTTGCACCTCATAATTGTTATTCCGGCGGATAAATATCAAACTCAAGATTGTAAAAACGGCAGATGCACTCCTTTTTCTACGGACGGCAGTACTCAGGTACTCAGTTGTTTAACTTTGAACTAGAATCAAAATGAAATGAGTGTATACTTTGTACAACTGAAGTCGGGGAGAGTTTTTTTAATAAAAGAGATTTTTTTTCTATCTGTACAAAATACTATTGATACTTCCACTAATAATGACGTGTTTGACTACCACTACACGCAACGAGCACGACACGACATCGATCCGTTCACGTTCGAGTGCGACGTCATTATTATAAAGTGTACTTGATGTTTTTAAATAGAACATGATTATAATTGTAGAATGTAAGTTGGTGTCTTTTATTTATATAGAAATTAATAAAGTGATTTTCCGTTTTGTAGGGTTTAGGCGTTGACGACGTTTGATGTGCACTAAGACGCTAAACACGTTAAATCTAGAGGGGTTGGCTCGCATATGCAGCTGCTGAAACACACCAACAGGTGCTTAGCGACAGATTTTTAACTTGCGGGTGGAAGCTAGCCAGGCGGATTTAGAAACGGCCTTACCACCATTATGTGGTTCCATCACGATGCTTTCCTTCATCGGATGCACCGACTAAGATGCTAGGATTCGAACTTACGTCCATCAACGCGTTGCCCGAACACACTACCGACTAAGCCAGCAACGCTTCAAAATAATGACGATTTCATCGTTGCTAAGATATATTTTATGCTAAAAGAGGACAAGATAGAACAATTGGAGTCTAAAATAAATGACAGAACATCTTATGTGGTATTAATTGTCAATTTACAAGATTAAAAAATGTATTGGATGACTTCTCTTATTTTGCCACCACAGAAGCATTTGCCAGTGTCAAGGTTTTGTTTCAACGCAGTTTGTACAATGTTTTTGAATAACATAAGATTATTAAAACGTAGGAGGTTATATTAGATGACATAGTAGTAAAAAGAAAGCTGTTAAAATCATAATCTAGAAATCAAACACTATATTACATGTGAAATTTGGATGGAATATTATGTGTATGTTAAAAGAGATGTTTAATTAAGTAATATCACGTAGTATAAATAAAATTTTAAAGTCTTAATAGTCTAATCAAAGTCAAAAATACTTTATACAGTTTAGGTACTTCAGTATGCTTACTTACAATCGCTTAAAGCAGATGTACATAAAGGGTTGTTATTTTCAAACATCACCGTCGTTCATATATTAATCCGCTCTATAATAAAAAATAGCCCTTTGACATAAAAGCTTGAAATGATACTTGAACTTACTGTCCAGCAAATCGGGAATGTGCTTTGGGACTCTGCGGTAAAACTTAAGAATATCACCTAAAAAACTGTTACTGTTCTTACTGAGCCTGAAATATGGGATGACTAGTTTGTAACTCAAAATCTAAATCAACTTATAAATACTATACTATAAATTACACTTTATATTTATGTATATTTCGAATTATTGATAGGCTGTCGTGATTATTAAACGTCCCATTTCAATAAGGAAATGATGTTTATCGAAAAGTAATAGCATGCTGCTATCTGTACTCTATGAAAGGCCTAAAATGAAATAAAATTATAAGGTAATAATGTCGTATTAGAGGTCATTCTTAAAAACACCTCATGCAAAATGATACTTCGTCCATAAAAACATTATGCATCACGATATCCTATCGTATCCATCACGGTAGATCCTCTCCGCCCGTACGTAACGTGTATATGTATAAATATTTACAGATTTATAAATAGGAAGCAAATGATTTTTGAAGTGAAAATTTCTTTAGGCGCGTTTATCGGAATTTTTGGCAGGAGATAAATTTATAATTTCGCGTAATGACAAGCTACGTAAACATGACCGATCGTATTGCGGTCGCGCGGCTTGCATCAGACTAGTGACGCTTGGTATAGGGCCCTACGTACATGTAATATAGATATTTTGCAGCTCATATTACGTTTCATTGATTAATAGACTTTATAAAAAATGTACGTAATTATTGCTCCGAGTGCCAATAGATATGAAAACCACACTAATGTTAATAATGTTAATAAACAAATTCTGAAATTTAAATATTATCATTTACACTATAATTAATATGGCAATTCAAAAGAGAACACATTTATTTCATTCTTATAAGTGTTCAACTTCTGTCGGCAGTCCTTATCACTACCTTTTTTGATCACGACTTTTTTTTAACGTAACAAGAAAAAAAACTGAATGGAAAATTTGCAAAATTGATGAGTTTACAGCGCCTTATAAAATCGCAATCTTTCAACCCTTCTGTAATCCTCATTATATGTATAGTTTGTGTAAGTGATCATAGATGACGCTCTTACATATAATTGTATTAATCATGATGTATTTTAACATAAGATATATATGATATGTGTGTGACTTTACAACACAACGTGAAAATAAATAAAACGTATAATTTTTAGAAAGTCAGAAAAATATTTTAGAATGATTGTTATTTTTTATGTTTTGTTGGTTTTAAGCATTTGACCACAGTTTCAACTCAATTTTTTTATTAAATAAATTTTTCAACTTATTTTTTTATATCATAGGAGGCAAACGATCAGGTGGGTCACCTGATGGTGATTGATCACCACCGTCCATAGACATTAGCAACACCAGGGGAGTCGCAAGTGCGTTGCCAGTCTGTGTTTCGGGAGAGGGGGAAGAGAGGGGAGATGATCTTCAGTCGCTCTCACCAAGCACTGTTACTTCACGTCAGTTTTCTGTGATAGGATGGTAGTACCGCGGGCGAGCCGACCCATTTATGCTGAAACTGGTAATAGCTTCAGCGTGACGCTACCACCTATGAAATATCAATGCTCAAATAACATCTGATGTGGAATCACGATGTGGTCTAAGATCCTAATAAATAAAAAAATAAATAAATACGCAAAACCTAGAGAGGGGCTGGCTTTTAAGTGCGGCGGCTGGAACACACCTACGGGTGCTTGGCGAAAGATTCTCAACTTGAGGGTGGTAGCTAGCCAAGTGAGCTTAGAAAAAACCCTATCACCATGTCGTGGTCTCATCACGATGTTTTCTTACATCGAAGCTCCGGTTTATTGACAACCTACGTCTATCGATGCAGTATGCGAACACGCTTACTACTGAGCCAACATCGCTATGTACGCATCGTACATAGTCTGAATGTGGCCATTTTTAAGCCAATATCTAGCCATTTGAAGGTAGTCCGGTGATGCTGTTAAGGCCTTGCTAGGCCAATAGCGTAGTCAGTTCGAGAAAAAAAGGCATTCGAAGGGCTAAAGGAAAAAACTGGCTAAGTTTATTAAATTGATTTTTTTAGGTTATGGCCATAAAAGTACTCATTTCATAATATGACTATTTAAAACAAGTGTAAAACGCGTTGTCTCACATTTTTTTTGCTGTGTTTCTTCTTTAATCTATACTAATATTATTTATTATCTATACTAATATTATAAAGAGGCAAAGTTTGTGAGTTTGTGACGTTGTAGGGGGTAATCTCAGGAAACACTAGTCCGATTTGAAAAATTCTTTCAGTGATATATAGCTCATTTATCGAGAAAGGAGGAAGGTTATAGGGTATATATCATCACGCTAAGACCAGTAGAAGCGGAGCACCAATGAAGAATATTTCAAAATCTGGGTTATTTTTTCCTCTTGAGAGCTTGCGCTGCGTTAGCCCAAAGTAACTATTCCACACGGACGAAGTCCCGGGCAGAAGCTAGTAATTAGCTAAGTCCGTGACTTGACCACGTCCGTTATTATTATTATTAGGCATATTTTATAGAGAAAATAATTCCAAATACATATGACATACAAAATACCCTTTCAAAATCATTCATTCTAATGTATGCAAGTCCACCGAAATGCTTTCGAAATTGAAATTGCTTCTCCTGTAAAGTTTTATAAATGTGACTTAGCCAGTTTTTCCCTTCGTTTTTTATAGCCCGGTGAAGCTGTTAAGACCTTGCTAGATCAATAGCGTAGTCAGTTCGAAAAAAAATACCCTTCGTTTTTCAAATAAAACTACTTAGTTTGAGGGCCGGAGTCCCTGCGCCATATTTACTATGATTTTTAAATAGTTATTCTACTAGTATCTTACTTTCTACTTAATAATAAGTAGTTTCAAATAATATAAACAATGGTATTTACATAATTTTTATTGCTCACATTTTCGGTGTAAGATAAAAAATATCTAATCGCAGGACATTATCTATACCTGGAATCCGTTTTGTACTTTGGATGAGTGACTTAACTGATTTGGCGAGTTTTATGATATCTTTATTTTGTATGTCGATTTATAAGGGATAGCATTATACGATTAGATAGCAAAAAAATCAATTTGCGTAAACAACTTTTCCATGTTAATACAGTCTGTGACATATTTCAATTAATTTCTTTGATTGTAAAATTAAACTGTATGAAGAGTAAAATATACGTACTAGCTGCGCCTGCGACTCCGTCCGCGTGGAACCTAATGTAAAAAACGGAACCTAATGTAAAAAACGGAACCTAATGTAAAAATCAGGGATTAATAAAATTATCTGAATATATTAAGTTCATTTACTTCTCTAGTTTTCTCTCGTACTTAAGTCGCGTCGTCATTAAATTTACATTAACTTTTGACAGAGTGTTATCTTCCACCTCCGGTGCCATTGCATGTCGTCCGGGAAGCGAGACTACAACGCGATCGGACCACTGACGCTAGAGCCGCCATGTTAAAAATACATAAATAACTTTAATTATATAGACAATACATAAATAACATTAATTATATAGACTTCATATATTACTGTAATAACGCTAATTTGATTATTTTTGTGTTACATAAATTATTTTGCGGAATTACGACTAAATAGTAATTGCTGTGATTTTTCTAGTTCAGCCTGTAAAGGACAAGATGTCGCTGATCTACACACGTATATCGAACCATATTAAAGATACATAAATAAGAATAGGTGTACAAAATGATTGAATTGGTTAAATTGGTTAAATAAATTATTTTGTTCGTGATTTATTATTTTTGTGTGGAATGAAGTGTAAATATAATAATTGCTTTGACTTGCATAGTTCGGCCTACAAAAGGCAAGACGTCGCTGATCTACATTTCGAAACATATTAGAGATACATAAATACGAATAGTTGTATAAAATGATTGTATCGCTTAAATAACATTAATTTGTTCGATATTTATTATTTTTGGGTTACTTTGATTATTTTGTGGAATTATATGTAAATAATCATTGCTTTGACTTGCATAAGATCGGCCTGTAAAAGGCAAGATGTCGGTGCTATCTACACACTTCTTATATACAAAGTATTATTGTAAGGTGACACGTCACATCGTGGAAAATATTTGTAGCTGACTAAGTTATGTTTCGTACATCGTTATTTTTGTCTATTACAACATGGGATGTGCGAGAATGCTTTACAAAATAGAAACAAGCTCCTCTTAGTGGCATGTCTCACTCTTCTCCCCGACGTGCCAAATGAAATGCCGAGTACTGTAAGTGTTTTGCGATGAATTTCCGCAAAGTAACATCTTCATCACACAAATAAAATAGTAAACATTAATAAAGTAACGAAACAAATATTTCAAGTGAATTATGACCTGAACTGTATCTTTAGTAATATTAGTAGTCTTATCGGAATGGACTTTGCAACTTAAACTGTAATACCCGCTCAGGGTATTATAAGAATTTATGATTAATAATATCGTTCAAAGATCGTTTTGATATTACGTTTTCTTGGAAAATAATAAGAAGGTAATCTTTTCCTGTTTTCCTTTCCTTTACACATTATTATATACAATTTTTTTTTATAGTTATAGATAACACGGTAGTTAACAGCCTGATAAATAATAAAATAACAATAACAAAGAGGACTGAACATAGAACATAGACTGAAAATCTGAACATATTAAATCATTGATAAAACTTATACTACTAAAATTAATTAACTCCCATGTCTAGAGATTATTATTTCCATTATTAAATGAGTAACTATTGTAAAGTGACTTATTATCATTTCAGTATTGTCATAAGATGGTGGCGCCACTGTTGCATCTCTCCAGGGAGCTTTTGAGACATCTCAGAATTTATACTAAGTGATTTTATTTCTAATCTACTTCACATGTGCTCAATAATCCCACTAAATTGCGCAAAAAGTCAACTACATTACACAAAATAGGACCAGATAATGCAGAATTATGAATGAAATCTTTCAACAGGGTAATCTGAAAATTGATTCTAATTCAATTAGCAAGTATAACGATCGCTGTTTAACGACAACCTCAAAATATAAGACTGCAATTTAATTAGGAAAAGTTCATATGAGTCGTTACATTTAAAAATGAACTAAATCTAATTTTAATCGGTCATATAACGTACTTAACTTTTTTAAGATTTCCAGTTTTTATACACCGACATCTATCGTCACGGCATCCGAACGTTCATCATTGAGCCTCCAACATCTTCAATCAGGTTAATGTGTAATTCAAATCATGTACTTTGAGACTGTATCGAAGTGCATTCGGAACAATCGTTCAAGTTGAAAATCTGTCACAAAGCAGTACATGTGTTCTGGTAGCTTTACTTGAAAGCCAGTATTTATTTATGTGTAGAGTATTACCATATGAAGGGAAAACTCGCTAAGTCTCATTTACAAAACTTTACAGGAGGAACAATTTAAATTTCATGGTGAACTTGAATACATTAGAATGAATGATTTTAAAAGGAAATTTTGTATGTTTGGTTGAATGCGCTAGTCTTAGAAACTACTAGTCTAATTTGAAAAGGTTTTTCAGTGTTAGATAGCTTATTTATCGAGGAAGGCTATATATCATCAGGCTAAGAACAATAGGAGCGCAGCACCAATGAAGAATGTTTCAAAATCGTTTTTTTTTTCCTTTTTAGAGCTTCTGCTGCGTGTTATTTAGCGCAAAGAAACTATTCAACGCGGACGAAGTCGCGGGCAGAAACTAGTAAGTAATAAAATAAATTTCAATCATTTTTAGAAATCTCTGTCTGTTTGTTTAAACACGCATTGCTGCTAAAGTACTGCTTTCACGATAAAACCTCAAATCATAAAGCATATTCTCAAGTAACATTTAGTCTTGGTTTCATTAAAGTCGGTTTATTCTATCAAAAGTTATTGTAATTTTAATGATAACGCGACTTAAGTACGAGAGAAACGTAGATAGTGGTAGAAGTAAATGCACTTAATTTTTGATGTTATTAATAGTCACTGTTTTTTTACATTAGGTTCCACGTGGACGGAGTCGTTGCACAGCTAGTTTTGTATACTTTTAAGGTGTGTGTGCAAGAAACAGTCTATTAATATTACTATTAGAGTCTCACTTTCTTTAAATGAGGATGTCGCCTATATTAACCAAAATAAACTAAGCTAAGCTGTAGGGAAATAGTAGTAAAATATAATGAAATGTAATAATTAAAATCTGGGCAATACCCTGGCATAGTTAAGTGTGTGTTCAATGTCAATAAATCAGACAAAATTCTGAATACTAAAATATTTTGTCAGGTGTCGTAATTGCTATTGTTTAATCTTGAAATAATGGAAGTGATAATATGAATGTGTAGACGAAAATATGATAAGACAAGAGGATTACACGAACACATAAAGTGATCGATGCGAATCAGTAACCTTTGCTGTGACTTAACAAGGATTAAAAGTCACCGCAGAATTTAAGGTAACGAAATGAATTAACGTAAGGAAGGAAGGAAGTAAGGAATACAATCAAAAAGTTTCATGTAACATTTTAGAAAGAACATCCATTTTTTCAATACTAGCTCTTTCCCGCGGTTTCGCTCGAGTTAATGTCGGGAACAGTACTGTTTTTCTTGATAAATCGTTAAGCGATATTTTTTTGGCAGGAAATAAATTTATAATTTCGCATCATGACATACTAGTAATCGCGATCCACTGTATTACGCTTGCATGGCTTGCGTCATACTAGCGACACGTAGTATAGCAGCCTGTGTACATCTATGATCTAATATTGATGTTTTGTATTGAGATAGTGTAGCCCATGATATGCTTGATGAATTAATAAATAAACTATATAAAAAAGTATATATTAGATCTATACCTATGAAATTGCCGTTTTGTATGAAAAACTATAAACGAATTTTTTTCATGTATTTTTTATTTGTATTAATCGAAGTAATCACCCATGCAATCAATGCATCTTTGCCAACGCAGTGGCAGTTTATTGATGCCCTTCTTAAAGAAATCAGGTGGACGGGAGGCAACAAATTCTTCAAAGGCATTTTGTACTGCCTCTCGGGTATTGAATTTTTTTCCCGCCTAGGAGTTATCCAAATTCTGGAAAAAGTAGTAGTCTGTAGGCGCAAGGTCTGGTGAGCAGGGCGGATGACGGAGAACTTCCAACCCCAGTTCTTGCAACTTGGAGACCGTCTGATGTGCAGTATGAGGTCGCGCGTTGTCGTGCAGGAGCAGCGGAGACGAGCGATTGACCAATGCTGGTTGGAGATGTGCCAGCTTCTCCATCACTGTGTTCAGTTCTTCACAGTACACATCTGCAGTAATGCTCACCCCGTTTGGTAAGAAGCTGTGATGAATCACACCGGCGCTAGACCACCAAACAGTGACCACCACTTTTCTAGGGGTAAGTTTTCGTTTAGGGCATTGTTTAGGTGCTGAACCAGGATCCAACCAACTTGCTGAGCGCTTGCGGTTATCAAACAGAATCCATTTTTCATCGCAGGTAACAATGCGGTTGAAAATTCCTTCATTTGTGTGTCTGTTGAGCAGTGCAAGGCTCGTCTCGACGCGTACTTCGCGCTGACGATCATTGAGTTCGTGGGGCACCCATTTGTCAAGCTTTTTTACCTTGCCATTTTGACGCAAATGGACCAATGTTTTGACGCTAACATCGAAAGCTGCTGCTAATTCAGCCGTAGATCGTGTATCATCAGCTTCCACAATCGCCTTTAATTCGTCATTGTCGTCCAAAGTCTTCGGACGACCGCGAGGTTCATTTTTCAGGTCGAAATTCCCAGAACGGAAGCGAGCAAACCAATAACAGGTGGTGCGTTGGTTTGTAGTGTTAGCTCCGTAAACGTCGTTGATGTTGCGTGCCGCTTGTGCCGCATTACTGCGACGACGGTACTCATATACCATAATTACTCGAATTTTTAACGTATCCATGATGACAAAAAAGATTGAAATGCGATGAAAATGTAACACTAATCAATAAACAAATGACTACTTTTGGAAAAAGAATTCCATGTTTTTAAAATAAAATTAATTTGAAATTAGAATTCTTAGCCAAACAAAAATTATTTTGATTTGAAATCGCCAGTACTGCAGAACGGCAATTTCATAGGTAAAGACCTATTATTTATTATTCGGAGTGCCAATAGATGTCAAAACCAACTTAATGGTAATAATTTCAATTTTCAAATTATGAAGTTGAAATAATTCAGATTGAAATTAAATAATAATTGATTGAAAATTTCAAAAAAGTACACAGTTTATTGTTTTGAATTTCCACTGCTGTCGGCATTACTTATGACTGCCTCGACTTTTTGAAGTTATACTTCTTTTCGCGCGTTAGGGAAAAATGATGAGAGTAAATTTTTCGATGCGCGCGCACACCGTCACGAAAACCGACACCCTGAAGTTAGTACGATGCGCGCGCACTCGTTCACGAAAAACCGACACCCTGAAGTTAGCTATAGTCAAAATTTTGTTGCTTTGTATTTGTTGTTTGTATTTCTTTGTATTAAAACTTTCAATGTATTAAATACCTTTTTTCTATTGTTAGTGTCGTTTTTTCTACAAACGTAGAATAAGGCGAAAGATGAAATTTTTGAAAAGATTTTTATCTTGTTACGCTAAAGAAGTATAACTTCTAACGCGTGTACACAAGTACACACACACTTTTTTTATATCCTTGATACATAAATAAATAAAACAAAGTCTTTATTGAACAAAAATGTACACGACATAAAAGTCTACTGTAGATTCCTACACTAGGAACTGAATCCTGTGTCGCTGGTAATCGACCAAATACTTGTTACAAAATTTAGTTAGTGCCGTAAGTCGCTTACTTATTAGACAAATAAGATTAATAAAATATACCAAGCTGTTAATTTTACACATATTTTGTACTCAAAGCACATATAGGTATATAAAAACACAAACACACCCTTTTGTCATATTTAATTAGGATGTG
Source organism: Antheraea yamamai (assembly GCA_036509395.1). Lineage (NCBI taxonomy): Eukaryota > Metazoa > Arthropoda > Insecta > Lepidoptera > Saturniidae > Antheraea > Antheraea yamamai. Next base: position 20,078,029 of record AP028440.1, on the reverse strand, counting down.
ACTAAATTAAATATGTTGTAAATTGACCTTTCTTGTGGCTGTTTAAGAGAGGTTATGAAGAATATTTTCAGTCTCCTCGTATGTCAACGATAATAACCATTTTGTGATACTTGCTTTTACTTTTCTTAATACACATTCAGTTAATTAATTCACAGTGTTTATTCACTTGCCTATATATGAAGGGGAGGATATTATATATACCAGGTGACAGTTTAGACACTCGCAATATTCTAGGATATGACACTTCATTTAACATATAAAATAATGATATTAAAACAGATATGTACTAATAAGCAACCAAGAAAACTTAAAATAAAGTTTGTTCTAAGACTTTCAAAAGTATAGCTACAAACGTACGTAACAAACGTGTAAATTACATAGTATAAAATAAAATCCCCTACCGCGTCTGTCTGTCTGTCTGTTCGCGATAAAATCAAAAACTACTGAACGGATTTTCATGCGGTTTTCACCAGTGGATAAAGTGATTCCTGAGAAACGTTTTGGTATTTAATTTGTCAAGGATTTCTTTTTAATCAGGGTGGGACAACGTCTGCCGGGCCCGCTAGTAAAATAATAAACCTAAGTGCAATGACCGGTGCCAAAAGCTACAATGGGCGACCCGGAGTTAATATCTTTCGATAGTAAAACTGACAGTAAACACTTTCGTTTTGTTCCTGTTCGTTGTCACTTTCCCTTTCACATGAAAGTGGAATCCACCCGACGGTTATTGACACTATGCTTTAACATATACGCGTAGAGGATTGTGTATAATTTTTCTAGATAATTAGGTCAAACATTAAGCACCTATTTTTTTAATTGATTTAGAACGAGAATCGAGTGCAAAGTCTCATCCAGAAATATTACTACTGTCTAAACAGTCACCTGGTATATTCAAAACTTAATGATGATCGGTTGAGTAGTTAAGGTGTGAAAGCGTAACAAACAAACAAACTTACATTCGAATTTATAATATTAGCTAGTATTTGATATAAAATAATGAATTATAAATTATATAAAAAATATTTCGTATTTTTAAAAGTAAATATAAAAAAGTGCAATGGAATATCCACGTATTCAGTATTGAGGTTGTATAACCGGCAGTCCATACAATAGAAAAAGACAGAGAGAGTGAGAAAGTCGCATAGAGGGCGTAACGCTTTTTCCTTACATGACGATTTTTACCAGTGAATTCCTACTGGAAGCCGTGTTATGCAATATTATTCTAAAAAGCGATATACACTAGATTAAAGTTAGAGACACCAGCTAGAATTTATTTATGTTGTAAACTTTTTGAAAAACATTTATATTGTAATTTTAACATAAAAGACAATCAATTAACTCCCGCAGAATATGACGACCGCCATATTGTTGTGACTTCATGTATATATATATATTCTTATAATGTAGGTTTTATGATTTTAACCCACCCATTTAACTAATCCATAATCGCTTCAAGTAGATACTCCATCTATACATATAATAAGAATGTAAATCTAACGAATCTGTAACTTTTAGATTTTTGTAAAAAAAATGTTGCAGGTATTTAGGAATAAGTAATAAAATACATTTCAATCATTTTTAGCAATGTCTGTCTGTATGTTTCGACACGCGTCACTGCTAAAGTACTGCGTCCATGATGAAACCTTTTCAAGAAAATCATGAAGCATACTTTCGAGTATTGTTTCATTAAAATCGGTTTGCTCTATCAAAAGTCATTGTAAATTTTAATGACGACGGGACGTAAGTACGAGACAAAAGTAGTTAAGTATATGGGCTTAATACATTCAGATGATTTTATTAGTCACTGTTTTCTACATAAGGTTCCACGCGAATAAAGTCGCGAGCACAGCTAGTTATAAATAATTTCGAAATATCAACGGCTCGGTGGGAGGCTACGAGATCTTCTGTTTTCCACCCTGATTATATTATTGGGCTTTTTGACAAAAATCAGTATACAAATGTGTTTACCACTTTATTATACATTTAATCTCACTCTAAGTTAGTTATTTCCTCTTTAAAAAAGCTCCTATTTTTTCTGTGTGACAACCTACCACTTTGAGTTCAAAACCCTTTATTAAGCATCTAGTAGTGTATACCGAGCGCTGCAATTGAAGCTACGCTCGCTCGATTATCACTAAAAAAAAACTAAGCCAAACAGAAAACATGTACAGATGAACTATGAGTCATTTCTTTTAAAATAAACAAATGGTTTATACGAATTTCCGTAAGCCTCACCGTATATAACTGTTCAAAGTTCATCCTTTTCAACAACACTATTATATTTTCGACTGTAATGTTTGTGGTATACAGAATATTTTTCAACATTAACTTTTCCTATTCACATTATTCTTGTACGTTTACCTTGACGATCTTTTTTTTGTCATCATTATTGTTTGTAAAAACTTTATAACCTAGTCTCTCCAAGATGAATTACTTTGAACCCCAGAATTATATCAGTTTATACAGAAAGTACATTTACCTATCCTATTGTTGTCAGTTAAGATATAAATACATTAAGACGTGGTGGTCTTCAAAAATTTTAATTGTATTTTTTTTTTAACTGACTACTCTACTGGCCTGATTGACCTCCACAGCTTCACTGTACTACTAAGGAGAGCGCTTAAGGCACTTCGCCGCTTGGTAGCAAGTTCAAGGGTGCCAGAGTGGCCGAACCTCGGCTAGGATGTTGCTTTGGCCCTTTAATTGAATCCTGACATAGTGATATTAGATGAGCATAGATAGTGCATGAATGAAACGGCTATAGATTAGCGTGTTAGTGTAGTATGTCAAAAATGAGAATTATTGTTGAGGGAAATGATGAAATCATACCATGATAGTTGGATTTTTTCTATTGCCCACTTGGTTAGGTACCGTCATTAACCCCTCGGATTCCGAAATAAGATTTAAATCTCAAAATGGCGGATGCCATGTTTTTAAAACTGTTTGTCATTTGTTTGTATGTAGCCTAAACCATTCTGGTTTTTGGTGTTCCAGCAGGTGCATAGAGATAGAATCTGCTTTTAGTGTTAGCATATATCCATTTCGGAGCACATCAAAGTTTTAAAATCCGAACAGACATTTGCAATAGAAGTGTTTTTTTTTTGTTCCTGCAGAATCTTGGTACGCACTCTTTTTTCGTTTATTTTAGTAATGAAATCAAGTTAAAAATCGTTTTACAAGTAACGCGCCTTATAATATACTGTACTTACGATATTATTATTAATATTTTAATTATGAGTAAACATCAGATTTTTAATTGTGACTATAAACTTTATGGCGGCTTAATTATCACTTTTATTTATAATATATATATTATTTATTTATAATATGCTATTCGTAATATTATAGATGTATTTGACATACAAAAATACGTAGATTAAGTTGGTAGAAATAGGGTACCTGCGCTGCTAGTCGTTGAGGTGGCTATCTTATGTAAGATTTTCCTCAATGTAAAAAAATGGTACTGATCTCACTGTATAATTAAAGATACATTTATTCCTTTAATTTTGTCATTAATAAAATTAAGAAACAACGTAAATATCGTACGATCTTATCTTGTTTGATATTGACACGTTATATCATACTTTGAATACGTGCAAACTTAGATTTGGGCGATGTAGAAAAATAATAACGCGTTGCCTATATATTTATTGTTCATACGGACACACCTCCGAGTGAACGTTCAGTTCGGGTATTCTGTTTACTTGTTTGTAAGTACATTTTGTTTTTTAATAATTTGTTTCCAACGATATTATGCGGGTATTAAAAGGAATTTAGAATCGAGATGTCGTACTTTCAAAAGACGGAATAATAATAATTAATGGGTACATAATTATGTGTAAAAATATGTTAGTGTCAGTTAATTGCTAATATATTATCAAAATAATTAACAAAAACTGAATACTCGGATTTTGATATTCTAAAATCAATTTTAAGGTATCATTACTAAAAGTAAAGTTTTACGTAAGTTATTTTTTATACATTTCTGAAAGTGTTGTTGATATTTTTATACATAAATAGCTAGTTGTATATTAGAAATTAAAGTAATTTTAAGACGTTTCAAAATAAAATAAAAATTGATTCATAAGAGGACAGGATTACAGGAGTATTGGAAGATATCATATCTCCGCACAGAGTTATAATATCATATAAATCTAATGAAAATACAATTATATTTTAATTGATTTGAAAACATAATTAGATTTCAAGACCTAATTGTGATATTATTATTATTATTATTATTGATTATTTCTAGATTTTGATTGATTTAATATATGCCATTTTTTTTTTAAACTACGACCTGAAATTAGTCTGCTTGACTGATCTGATTATGAGGCTCTTGTGTTGTTCTGTTTTTAATCAGTACCCTATTTTTTTCATTTTCTATATTGTTAGTTATGTTGGTATCTTATATTTTTAAATACAATGAACATGACAATTTTTAAAATTTATGCTTCAGCTTATTTCTATAAAATTGAGTAGTACCCATCTCGTTAAATGATACCCTACAGATATATTTTAATTTAAAATTTACTTCATATCAAAAACACCTCAATTAATATTATACAAGATTGTAGTCATTGGTTGGTTACGGGTGGTGGAATATTAATCCCGTACTCTCTGGTTCGAGTATAATCTTTATATGAATTATTTTTTCGGTATTACTTGAAAGCATAATTTGATTTCTTTCATTTTCAGACGATGATTACTGTAATATGGGTGGCTATATTTCTGGTGGTTGCCGTGCGGTATCTATGGAACTCATATACGAAGTTTAGCTCTTATGGCGTGAATACACTTAAACCTGCTCCAATATTTGGTAATGCATATCCAGTTTTAAGTAGGAAGACACACGTTGCCCATGCCTTTGAAAAGGTTTACAGTGCCTTCCCAGAAGATAGGTGAGTTTTTTTTGTCAATATAGATATACTAGCGGACCGGGCGGACGTTGTCCTGCCTTGAAAACAAAAAAATCCTAAAAGTCGACCGCAGCGCCACCTACCGGGTCCAATTGTGAATCTAAACCATTCTCGGATCCACTCGAACACGCACACAAAATTTCATCAAAATCGGTCCAGTCGTTTAGGAGGAGTTCAGTCACATACACACGCACACAAGAAATATATATATTAAGATATATCTGAATATGTATCGATAATTTTCTGCTGAGTACCTCTCGCACTCGTTTCCAAACCTGGTAAAACGGTACAGACTCATTAGGCCAAAAGCGTTAGTCAGACCCAAAAATCTATACTAATATTATAAAGAAGTAGAGTTTATGACGTTGTAGAGGGTAATATCTGGATTTACTAAACCAATTTTGATTTAATATTATATAGATTTGATTTAGTATTTGATTTACCAGTAGAAAGCCATATTATTTGTGAGTGTCATAGGCTATATATTGACTCGAAAAATGAAAAGACTTTTTTGTGGAAATCGGATTTGCAAAGTAAGTCAAAGAAAAAACGGTCGACCGAAAACGTTTCTTATGAATGTTGCCTTAACGATTCGAGGTATGGTTGAGTTCCAGACAAAAGTTGTAGAGCTTGATAATACCTACAATAAAAGTCAGCGACAGCATGTCTAACTTTTATATTTAAGTTACAAAAAGTAGTTTTTTTATAAATGTTTACCGCCCAACGAAGTGGGCACGGTTCAGTTAGTAATCGACAATTGCCCATGCCACTAGTTCATTTAGTCTTTAGTAGTTGCTAGAAAGTACTTACAGAAAAGAAGTTAGGTACAAACGTAGACACTTCAAAATACCATATACTCATTTGAGTCTGTCAGACGTAGTTTAGGAAAGGTCTACATGTAAAAGATTATCTATACTATAATAAAACTGTAGCAAGGTCAAATCTGTACATTAAATATTTTTTGAAAATTTTGATCGAGGCAGTCTTTGTTATCGATATAGAAGCCAAAAATAATCTTTTTACAATTTTTGTCTGTCTGTCTGTCTGTCTGTCTGTCTGTCTGTCTTTCTGTCCCTGTGAACACGCATCACGCTGAAAGTACTGAACCGATTTTAACGAAACTTGACACAGTAATAACTAATATTCCAAGGTTACATTTAGGATACTTTTTGTCCCATAAAACGCAAGGGGTTCTCCAGGATAACGAAAGATAAAAAATTGTAGTTAATGTAACAAGACTTTTTTGCAACACCTTAGTACAAGAGCCAGCAACGTTGGAAGAACGAGAATTTTAGAAAAGCTGGTTCTTTAATATGAAGATATATTATGCCCTTCCAAACAGGATTCAAGATACGTGGTAGCTGGTTAACGTTGTGTTTTTAATACGCATCACACCTTTACAAGTCAAAATTTTGGGTTATAAATAATTTAAGGAACATTTTTTTTCACTTCTTTATCATACATAAAATGGGGTAAACATTAATGCAGATGCAGAATCTAGCTCTAGTCTTAACGTTTTAAAGCATTAGCCGGTTCTAACTGGGGTGTTCATCCATAACATTGAGTTCGTTTATACTTCAATATTATACGCAGTCGAATTGACTATGCGAGCTTTCTTTATGATAATAGCGCTAGATTAACCTCTATAAACTTGAAAAAGTCCAAAAAGGTCATGAGAATTTGGGGGTTTATTAAAAGTCTCCAATCATGTTATGGAAAGCGAATTGAGCATATGTCCGTTACATCTTAGGAGACAATATTTAGCTGGCAACACTATTAAAATAAATGTAGATAGTATTTGGAAGCAAAGAGTCAATATGATATTCTTAAAATAAAAGATATTTGTTTAATATATAAATAAATAGCGGACCTGGCGGACGTTGTCCTGCCTTGATAATAAAAAATATAAATCCCAAAAGTCAACCGCAGCGCCACCTACCGGGTCCAATTGTGAATCTAAACCATTCTCGGTCCACTGGAACACGCAAAAAAATTTCATCAAAATGGTAGTCGTTTAGGAGGAGTTCAGTCACATACACACGCACACGAGAAATATATATATTAAGATATTACCAAATTTTGTTAAAATATACATTGACAGATCTAAAGCTGGTAATTATTTAGGAGCCGCATTTTTTGAGTCAAATTCCAAAACTTTTATGAAATTTCAAATTGATGAAAATATTTCAATTATGCACACTGCATTGATAGCAATTGCAGAGGCCTTATCATTTGTAGAATCCACTGAGTCCATTAAGATTGTTATTTTATCCGATTCAAAAACTGCTCTTCAACACGTAGCTCGATGTACCTTGACTTTTCGAGGAATACCGATAGCCTACACTATTTTGAAGCAATTACTAGATTTCAAAGCAAAGAACAAAGTAATTGTTTTATAATGGATCCCTTCTCATATAGGTATAACTGGGAATGAAAGAGCTGATCTTTTAGCTAAAGAAGGTTCCTCCGAAGGTGCTATTATTAATATTTTACCAAGTTATTTGGATGTATGCTCAGTATTTAAAAATAGCTGTTACTCGCATTAGAAGGAATACTTTGATGAGCGTTCTAAAACAAAAGGAATATGGTACAGAACGATTCAGCCACATCCCTAAAGGTCACCATGGATTGATGACAGTACGATTTGCCGTCGGGAAGCAATCACAGGAATGAGATTACACTAAAAAAGTTCGCCTACCTGATGCGTAAAGTACCATCAACACTCTGCCAGAGTTGTGAGCTCATCGATGACGTGCACCACATCCTGGCAGAATGTGTTCGAAGCGAAGATATTAGATCTCGGCTTAATGCTACTGGTTCGTTCCACACTGGTTTGTACAATTCGTTATTGTCTGACCCCATTTCGAAAGATGCTAAAGAATTGTACAAAATTAATATAAGCTATTGTTAAGTTTATTGTCATTCTTATTGTTATATAGTTGTATGTTACTTAGGCGATATAGTCGCGCAGGCGACTAAGCCTTCATTAAAAATAATAACAATATTAAAATTATAGCTATCTTAACATGGTTTGAACATACTTATTTGATTTACAAAAAAATAGCATCGGGCACATTATTGTTAATAACAAAAATGTCTGGCGATAATAATTTCATGTGTTAGTAGCGTTTCAAAGTTAGTAAAAAACAATACATTAAAAAATTATATAAAAATCAATATTTTTGCCTGTAAAGGTGCGATATGCACTAATAAACGCAACGTTTACAGCCAGGTAGCCCGCACACTGTTCGGAAGAACATGAAGATATATAAAAACTGGCTTATTGAAATTCTTTTTCGAAACCATTACTAGCTCTTAGACAAATAGTTATAGGTAAGTGACATTTGACGCGTCGTGTTCATATCTTTTTAATATTTATATTTTTCTTCAATACAATGGAGTGTGAAAAAGTTTTAATACAAGTTGAAAATAGTTATGATATCATTCAGTGTTTAATTTTTCATTATTTATTTAATGAATATATTATATCGTTTAATTTACAATTTAACTCTATAATCTTGATATTTTATAATGTAAACTATGCTCACTATATAGTAAACGTCTACAAAAAAGGGAAAGGAACTGCGTTAGAAACTGGGGGTCCGTAGACCTCTAAAGCTTTTTTTCACATTACCGCCAATATATGTAGGTTGCTACGAACGGGTTTGTAGCCTTACTTTAAAAGATTTCTCACAAACCATCTGGGTTTGAGTGAGTCCCTTGATAGTTTGGATTTACAATTGGAAATTGATGGTGTGGCTGTAATAAGGTTTTAGTTATATTAAAATTTTTCACGTTTAAAAATACAATTGACACCAGTTATAACCGATTTGGTGCAGACGAAGTTGCACGGGTCAGCTAGTATTGACTAAAATTGTATGAAAACTTCTACCGAAACTAGATGGTAAAATGTATGCATTTATGAGCTTATATTGATATGAAATTGATTAAGAGCTATTGTCTAGAATAAAATATTTTATTTATTCATTTAAATCTAAATAGTTGTTGCTTGTGTTAAAACTAACTATCTTTTGTAAAGGTTCGTGGGCAGATATGAAATGGGGCGAGCTACAGTAATTCTTCGTGATTTAGATCTGATAAAGAAGGTTACTGTTAAGGATTTTGAGCATTTTCTGGATCACAGTGCAATGGTGGATGACACAGTTGAACCTATGTTCGGAAGAAATTTATTTTCATTAAGAGGTAGGTTCGAGTTCGAGTAAGCTATTAAATGTGTCTTGTTCTTAGAGATATATTTTTGCCCACATGCTCATATTTTATGCCAATAAGGTACATTAAAGTGTAAAATACATAAAATACTGAAACTTTATAAAATCTAAATGTAATACAGGATAAATGTAGTCATAGAAAATTATATTAAACATTAAGTTTCGCTTATACTTTTATGTTACAGGTCAAGAATGGAAAGACATGCGTTCGACGCTCAGTCCTGCGTTTACTAGTTCAAAAATACGTGGCATGGTACCTTTCATGGAGGATGTTAATACTTCTATGATAAATGTGCTCAAAAAGAAAATACAAGCATCTGGAAGTGAGTAACAATTATGGTTTGCTCTTTTGGAAGGTTATTTCAATTTTTAGTGAAGATAATCTAAGTTTCAATCTAAGCCTAAATCTATATTAATTAATTAATTATGTAAAGACAAACATGCAGAGAAAAAATTAAACCAAAAAAATGACGAGACGGAAAAGTTCTTATAACAGGCCTATCATCTGAAAATTTTTAATACACTAAGAGAGAGAGAGAGACGAACTTCTTAGCCTTCCATGGATTCACCGTGCGGGTGCCGGGTCCATCGTGTGGCAGAGGGAGAAACTCAGGGCCATTCCCAGGACTTGCGACCCAGGTGTAGGTTTAAGGAGGCCCCCTTTGAGATGCGCATCAACGCTCACCTTCACTGCTCGAGTTTCCCGCCCTGCCTAGCCAAATTTGGTAGGAACCTGTTAGTGCAGCCTTTGATACTCGATCTAAAATAGAACTTACTGCAGTTCTCGACAGGCCAAGGTCCTTCAGAAGGTTGTAGAGAGATTTTGCTGGTATACCTCTCGCTCCTACTTCTACCGCGTATAACTTAACCACATAGCCATTTTTACTTAGTTCATTTGTTAGTTCGTAATATTTATTTAACCTTAATCCATTTTATGTATTCATAGAAGAACCAATTTGAACGAATACTTGTTGATTATAGTAATGTATTTCCTATATTCTTCAAATATCTTTTCAGATGGTCAAATTGAAGTTGATTGCAAGGACCTGACAACTCGCTACGCAAATGATGTTATAGCCACTTGCGCCTTTGGAGTAAAAGTTGACTCACATGTTGATGAGGAAAACGAATTCTATCAGAAAGGCAGATCTACTGCCAATTTAGGTTTCCGTAGAGTTCTTGTATTTATGGGATATGCATCTTTCCCTAAACTGATGAAGGTACGTCGTGGATTCCTTACTAAAACCTTTATTAGAAATTATTTATTCATGTTAATTATGCTCGCTTGCATGATTTATTTCAGTTTGAGTTTCTCACTCGGTTTATTTTATTATACTTGATCAGTGCGTGTAGTATTTCCTTGTTTGTGTTAGATAAGAGTAAATTATATAATGAACGTATCTTTTTCGCTTTATTTTGTATGTGAGCGTTAGTATGATAAAAATAAGCCAATGGATTTTCACTTCACTTAGAATGTGTGGAGTTATATATTTTTAACATTCATACTCAAAACTCCAGCACGTAGCTGAATGGGAGCGTCATTGTTGGATAAACTATGTATATAATTCCTTTATTTATCTTATTGTTTCTAATTGTTTTCCAATAACAAATACTTTTCTTTCTTTCTTTCGTAAAATTGTCTCATAGTAATATATGGATAATAAAGTTATTTTATAAATACACGGCTTAAGCCGTATTTATCTATCTTATAATCGATCAATTGTTAAAACAAATATTAAAGAGCAGGCTTGAATGTTATTACAGTTATTAAAGTAACCTGTATTTTAATTTATGTCGTCAATCTTTGTCATACAAAGAGACTGATAAGAAAAGAATACATCTGGCAGACATGCGAATGTTAAGATGGATGTGTGGTGTAACTAGAATGGATAAGATTAAGAATGAGTATGTCAAAGGAAGTTTGAAAATAGCACCAGTGATAAAGAAGTTGTGGATTATGTGTATAAAATGTGCGAATACTGAGATGACATCTGACAGAGGAGAGTGAAAAGGAATGCATGTTGTCCCGACTCTACTTAGGTGGAGTAAGGATTAGAAGAAGAAGAAGCTTTATCATATAGGGCTGATATCATTTATGTACTGTATATTCTAAAATTTGCTAGCCATCGTTCAGAAGATATTATGAAAATTATCGACCTAAAGAATATAAAATTAAATTCACTGGCTTGGCTGTTTGTTCATGAGGAATATTTTTTTTGTATTTAACATAATTCTGTTACAGAAATTCAATGTCAGACTATTCTCCGAAACGACTACTAATTTCTTCACAAGTCTCGTCCTCAGTACCATGAAAGAGAGGGACATTCACAAGATTCTACGACCTGATATGATCCACTTACTCATGGAAGCCAAAAAGGGTACAAAATTATAATAGATTATTTTAATATATTATAGTTTTAAAATACAATATCAAAAAAGGTCATCTATATCTATATGTATTTACTATAAAAAAAATGTAACAAGGCCAAATCTGTACATTAAATATTTTTTGAAAATTATATTCGGGGTAAACTTTGTTATCGATATAGAAGCCAAAAATAATCCTTTTACAATTTTTGTCTGTCTGTCTGTCTGTCCCTGTGAACACGCATCACTCTGAAAGCACTGAACCGATTTTGACGAAAGTTGACACAGTGATAACTAATATTACAAGGTTACATTTAGGATACTTTTAGCCCCATAAAACGCAAGGAGTTCTCCAGAATAACGGACGAAAGTCAAAAATTTGTAGTTAGTGAAATTCTTGACGGGCTTTGGTAAATTTTCTTTGTGCTATATATAGCAGACAGATTAGCTATAAATTTAAGCTATATTGGAACGAAGTTCCTTATTGCGCGTTACGCGCTTTGAGCGGATGGAAGCTAGACCGAAAAAAGTGTACCAAGACTTTTTTGCGACACCTTAGTACAAGAGCCAGCAACGTTAGAAGAACAAAATTTTTAGAAAAGCTGGTTCTTTAATATATATTTCTTTATGCTCTTACAAACAAGGTTCAAGATACCTGATTGCCGGTAAACGTTGTGTTTATTAATACAACAATAATTTATTAAACAGGTAAAAATATTGCTTTTTAAATAATTTTAGGAAACTTTTTTTTCAGTAAAACTTTATTTTTAATCATTATTAAAAACATGAATTTATCACTGCCAGACAATTATGTTATTGACAATAATGTGCCTGATGATATTCTTATTAAATAAAAATAATTCATTTCAAACCATTTTATTTTTTCCATTGCAAAGAATATATTTCATTTTATTAACCATTATGATTTTACCGTAAACAATGAAAAACAACGATATATAACTTGGGACTGACGCCCTCTTGAATACATGTGTCTATAACAGGTGCTGCCACAATTATCGCTATCCTTATCATACAGCCAGTGTTGAGCTAAACTATAGCTATAGCTAAGATATTCTATACATGTTATTTTTCATTTACCGTCTTTTATGTCTAAATGAAATAATAATAAATTTACAGCTATCCTAACAGGTTTGAACATACTTTTTTTATTTACAAAAAATAACATCGGGCACATTATTTTTAATAATAAAAATGTCTGGCAATAATAATTACATGTTTTAGTAGCGTTTCAAAGTTAGTGAAAAACAAAATATTCAAAAATATTTTTTGCCTGTAAAGGTGCGATATGCACAAATAAACGCAACGTTTACCGGCAGCCAGGTAGCCTGCACGTTGTTTGGAAGAATATAATATATATAAAAAAACTGGCTTATTAAAATTCGCTCTTGAAACCTTTACTAGCTCTTAGACGAATAGTTACAGGCAAGTGACAGTTGATGCGTCGCGTCGACGCGATGCTGATATCTTTTACATATTTATATTTTTCTTCAATACAATGAGGTGTGAAAAAGCTTTAATACAGGTTGAAGATAGTTATGATAAAGTAAGTGGTAGAGATGATAATTAAATTTTATTTTTACGTATTGTCCATGTACAGAGTCTATGTGCAATAGATTAGGTGTCGTGATCGAGAAAAAGAGAGAGAGAGTGTATATAATCAACTCAAGGATTACCTATTGATGTATTAATTTTTATTAACTTGATTATCCCAGATTATTCAGTGTTTAATTTATCATTATTTATTTTATAAATATATTTTATCGTTTAATTTACAATTTAACTCTATCAACTTGATATTTTATAATGTAAATTAGCCTGACTCAATAGTAAACGTCTACAAAAAAGGGAAAGGAACTTCGTTCCAACCGAAGGTCTATAGACCCCTCAAGCTTATTTTTTCATTACCACCAATATATGTAGGTTAGTTTTTATCTTAATTCAACCCGGTAGATGATGCTACGAACTGGTTCTAGGCTTATTTTAAAAGATTTCTCACATACCATCTGGGTATATGTTTGAGTGAGTCCCTTGATAGTTTGGATTCACAATTGGAAAAGGTAGGTGTGGCTGCAATTGGGTTTTAGGCTTATTAAAATTTTTCGCGTTTACAAATACAATTGAAACCGGTGATAACCGGTTTGGTGCAGGTGCTAGTACTGAATAAAAATATTCAGGCTATTATATATATATATATATATTTTTTTTTTTTTTTAATTTATTTAGGAGCTTTTTTTTTGACTATATCAGCTCCATAGTAACCTTAACTTAATTTACACGCTGAATATCTTAAATAAAACACATTATTAAAGCTAATTAAACTACTAGAGCGTCATTAATGACGACTCAACATCTTAAATAAATTCAGTGCTTCAATACTATTAGGTTTGGATAATAACCCATGAAACATTCCAATATCTTGTAAATCCAAGTTAAAAGTCGACATCAGTAGTTGTCTACCCGCTTGAAACCGAATACATTCTGTTAATACATGATGAACATCTTCTACTACCCCACACACTTCACAGTTTGGTGTAGGCGATTTTTTAATTAAATATTTGTATTAGGTCAATGGAATGTGTCCGGATCTTACCCTAAAAGCGTTGACAATATTCTCTCTAGGATAATTATTATTTGCAAACCAAGGGTAGCGACAAGGCTCAGTTTGGATTGATCTGTACCAAATTCCTTTCATTGTGGATGAACGTTCGAATGTTGATTTCCACATCTGGAAGCATTTATCTTTATATTTATTAATCAGTTCTTAGAAATTTGGTGCAATATTAATTTCTTTGCCACAAACTACACTTATTTTAGCCAATTGGTCAGCCCTTTCATTGCCCTCTATACCCCAATGTGACGGAACCCACTGGAATCTTAATTCTTCTCCGCTATTGTGAATATTCATAATTTGTTGCAATATAATATATGCTATCGATACACCTCTGAAACCAGAGGCGCAGCGAGCAATATGTTGCAAAGCACTTTTACTGTCCGTGCATATGACTACTTTTTTGTATTGCATAGTTGCCACGTAAGCTATTGCCTCTGAGATTGCAGCGAGTTCCACCGACATTATACAAATATTACCTATGATTTTAATACAGTTGTAATATGTACTATTACTTCTAACTGAATCATAAAACGCTGCACCTTTACCATTATCATTTTTAGCGCCATCCGTATATATGAAATTAAATCCGTTATATTTTCTTTGTAGTTCATTTACAATTTTAGGTTTAAAATTAACATTTTCATATAATTGTTTTTTTTTTGTGACACTGTCTAATTGAGTTGAGATTATACTATTTACATTTATATAGCTAGTCCAAATCTGTAACGAGAACATTTCTAATCGTGGAGTGGAGGCCATAACATCAAAATCCATTTTATTATAAGTATCTGCAAGTATAGGTAGTTTTTTATATCGCCAGTAACTTCGAGAGAAAAGAGAATGCAACTTAAATAATAAGGTGTTTATATTATTGTTGGATAAAGTATTACATTTAAGCTTGTATTTAAATGCTAAAAATTGTCGCCTAAGCTCCAAAGGTGGTATACACAGTTCACTCTCCATAACATGTATTGGAGTAGATTTAATAAAGCTGCCAATTATTCTGAACGCCTGGTTTTGAACTTTATCAAGTTTAGACATATGCATTTTAGCATTACTACCATAAAGAAAACAGACATAATCCATTCTACTCCTAATTAGAGATATATATTCTACGTAATTGAATAGGGTGTAAACCCCAGGACGATCCAGCTAGAACTCGTAACAAATTAAGGAATCTTTGTGTTTTAGTAACTATATATTTAACATGACTTGTCCACCGTAACGATTGATCCAACCGTATCCCCAAGTACTTATATGTCGTTACATTTTCAAGTAAATTATTATTTAATTTAAGATCCAAAGTTTTCCTCATATGACCTCTACTAAATAGGCAAACCTTAATTTTATTTTCAGAAGCTCTTAGTCCTAATTCTTCAAGAAATGCTGTGAACATACCTAAGGAATGCTGAATTTTTTCAGTACTTTCTATGAGGTTTTTGTAATTGGAATATAAAACAAAATCATCAGCGTATTGACAAATAGATACGTTTTTAATATCACGACAAATTTTATATGTAGCAATGTTAAATAGTAAAGGTGAGAGAGGATCCCCTTGTGCAAGACCTTGACTAGTATGTCTAGTGACGTCATAACCATTAGAAAATTTAATTTTAAGATGACGCTGATTCAGAAAATTCCAAAGATAATTGCATATTAATTTACCTACATTTAGATCATCTAATATAGCTACTATTTTATCTACCAAAACATTGTTATATGCATTTTCGACATCGAGAAAACATGCAACGGTAGGGATCTTATTTGTGAATCCAATTTGTATTTGTGTGATAAGCCTAACTAAGCAATCATAACTAGATTGTCCTTTTCTGAATCCTGTGGAATAGTTTGACAAAATTTCGTTACTTTCAATGGACCATTCAAGCCGCTTTGCAATCATTAAATGTAAGATTTTACAGAAACATGAAATTAAGGATATAGGTCTTACTTTCATATTACTGTTAGGTGAATTGTTAACTTTTGGGATAGGGATTATACGTATATCTCGCTACTGCATAGGAATCTCACCCAGTTTAAAAATATTATTATATAACAATAATAAATAACGTTTGTGATTATCTGGCATATTAGCTATCATAGAGTATGATATTCCATCAACACCTACAGCTGAATCTTTCTTTTTAAGACAATGATATAATTCTTGACTAGTGAATTCTAAATCTAATGCTGCATTTTTTGAAGTGAAATTTGGTGTTAATGTTGAAACAAAATCCGGAGTTAGACTATTTAACAAATTAATTTTTGTTTCATCTGTAACGTTAAAGGACTGGGATGAATATCCTTTTATCCAGCGCATACGTCGCCACATATCCGCTACTGACGTAGATCCATCTATATTATTACAATAATTTTGCCAACTTTGCCATTTAGCTTTTTGGATTGCACATTTTGTTTCTTTACTTATATTTTCAAAAATAGTTAAATTAGCAGGAGTAGGATTAGGATTCTTTCTAAATTTTGTTAGAGCTAGTCTTCGCTGGGCTACGAGTTTCGAAATGGAAGGATTCCAATAAGACTTAGGTTTAAAGTTTTGATTTGGGTTATCAAGTATTTTCCGAAAGGGTATATACGTATCCGCTGCTTCTATAACATTTTGAATCAGCTTATTATAGTAAGATTGAATCTCGTTACCATTAACAGGTTCTAAAGAAGCCTTACTGAGATGAGACCTGTAACCTTTCCAATCAGCTGATTTAAAATTCCTTTTTTTCGTCGTGGTATTTGAAGCATTATAGTTAATTTTAATACGAATGCATAAATGATCACTACGTAGGTTTTCGCACATTACCGCCCAGTGACACCGGGGAACTAGGTCAGCTGAAGCAAAAGTTACATCTGGAGAGATTTCTTGGACCTATTATAGAATAAATCAATATGTGAAAGATGGTGATGTCTGGAATTGACTCCTTTCTGTGCATCCACTAAAAACGATTGTAATGTATTTTAAATATATGTTAAAAAGATAAGATCGAGTTTTTTGCCGGTTCTTCTCGATGACTAGGTAGTTTGTCCGAACTAGTGGTAGTTCTGACGTTTATAAGCAACTTCTTAGGGCCTTAATTGAATAAAGTATTTTTTATTTGATTTTGGAAATATTTTTTGTAGGTAAATTAACATACGAGGACAATCATGCCGAAACAATGGACACTGGATTCTCTACTGTAGAAGAGTCTGAAATCGGCAAGAAAACTGTAAATAGAGGTACTGAATCGAATCCTGTATATAAAACTATTAATGGTTTTTAACAAATCAATTACGTATATTAAATAAATACATGGGATAACAATGACGCCCAATTATTTCATTCATTTTTGTGATTATGTCACCATAATACTAGCATATAAATTGTAAAGACCTTTTTCTAGTGGAACTCGTGGGCTTAGTCACCAAGTCAAAAATGATAAATTAACTATTGGAAATGTCTAGAAATGTATAATTTGGAATATCTCATATATTGGATTTTTGATATAATATCTTCTATGATTTACTGTATTCTAAGTAACTTCAGAAATTCTTTGTGTTCGTGAATATATTTTCTTTGCAAAACTCTTAATTAATGCAGTAATTTACATTTCATGATTACAAAACTAACAACTATCAAATATCCACTTTCTTACCTTTAATCATTTAACCTATAATAAATTATATAGAAATACAATGTTATATAATTACAGTTTGGTCGGACACTGACCTCGTCGCCCAAGCTACGTTGTTCTTCATCGCCGGATTCGAAACAATATCTTCAGTCTTGTCTTTCATTTTACACGAACTTGCTGTGAATCCTGACGTTCAAGAAAAGGTAGTGAACGAGATCAGAGAGAATGAAGTAAAAACTGGTGGCAAATTTGATTATAATTCCATTCAGAACCTGAAGTATATGGACATGGTTGTTTCAGGTAAGATTTTAATTCTGCCTGCAGAGAAATAGCACTAAATTATTATTTTTTTTTACATGGGGAGATCCCTAACGATTATCATCCCGCTGGACAGCTGAGTATGGGTTATGTCCAATTCGCACGGATTAAAACGCCATGGTACTTCCTTATACCCTTATGTCCGGGAGAGCAGGGACTGTCTAATTGGCACTAAGTCTGCTCCCTCGACAGGTGTTGGCCCCTCCTAAGGGCGACTGCGGTCTGAGGGGTTAAAATGGTAGACCCCTCAAAGCGGAATAGATGTTAGACACCTCCTGACGAACTGTCGGAGCCGTTTCGGCACAATACGCTTCTACTCCATGGGCCTGTGCAGTTTAACTGCCAAGGCAACGGAAATGCCTGTGTTCATCGCGATGCAATGCGACCAAAAATCTAACAATGCTTCAATCATGCATCACTTATACTTCACAAATTATTTATAATCGAGATGCAATCTCGAATACAATATTTGTAAATAATCTTCTTTAAAGTATCCGATATAGAAATAATTCCGATTGAAATGCTAAAGAAGTGGCTGGCTAAATAATTCTGTACGAAGGAATTTCAGATATTCACACAAAATCGTCCAAACGTGGTGTTTGATCAATAACAACAGACGACATCCAGATATCTTTTTAGTTTGTGTCATAATTACCCATACTCTATTATGCAATTTTCGATTGTTTATAGGAACGTACTTATTATACCATCTTTTCCTATTCTGAGTATTTTTACCTTTCTAAATATGTTTAAAATTTTCAGAGGTTCTTCGTATGTGGCCTCCAGCGGTCGGATTGGATAGACTGTGTATTAAAGACTACAATTTAGGCAAAGCAAATAACAAAACTAACAAAGATTACATCGTAAGTATTATCATGTTTTAACTACTTGTAATAACAGATGATGAGTACTTGCATATATGAGAGATATATGCAAGTGCTCCTTTAATAGGTAACAAATAATAAATAGTTGCTTGATATTTTTTAAAGTGAAATTTATGGGTTAATGTGCGATTTGTTGAAACACGTGTGATTTTACATTGAAGGATATTTTCTAACGATTATAATTTCTCTTGATTAGATCGTATGATTCCATAAATGAATATACTAAAACTAAATTTTGAAGAGATTAAAGCGCAGTGTATTTGGTGTTCATAGCGTAGATTGTAGTTAGCTACAAACCTCAGGTTAAAAATCTGTAACCAAATACGTATTCGTTTGTTCCAACAGCTTCAAATGAGAGTTAGTCCCTTTTTAGGCAACAGGCTGTTACTATGTTAGTTCACATCGTTGCTTACTATGATATGGAATTGTAATTAAAGGCTTTAGATCCAAGGTTTAAATTAGTCAAATGGATTTTAAAGCAAACAAAGTTCTTTTGAATAAATAATTAAAAAAAAAAACATTCATTTGTTATATTTTAGATCCGCAAAGGAGAGAATTTGTTAATACCAGCATGGTCACTTCACCACGATCCGAATCACTTCCCAAATCCAAACAAATTCGATCCTGAGCGTTTCTCCGATGAAAACAAGAGCAAAATCGCACCATTCTCATATCTTCCATTCGGATCTGGACCAAGGAATTGCATTGGTGAGTCGATTATTGCCACTAACATAACCATAGCATCATAACGCAACACAGCGACTTTTGATTATGTTAAAGGAATCAAAAGCCTTGTATATAAAAATTGCATATAGGGCTTTAAATTTATGAAGATAAACAATGCAAGTCATTCCATGTACTCTAATTAAAACTATTTATATCTTGCAGGCGATATGAATTGATCTAAGGACTTTAAGACAAGAAACATTTTTAATGCAGTTATTAAATCCACATCACAAGCTGATGAACTGTGCAATTTATTTATTTTGATAATATTTTTGAGACTATTGATTGATTTGAGATATAAATATCTATAGATTAAGATCCCAGAGCGACCAGACACAACTTATTTTTAAATATATGAAACCTTACGTTCTGAGTAGTGTTTCATGTACTTAGCACGCTTGCGCACTCACAGAGTTTGAGTCTGTGGCCAATGTATAAATACACGGTGAGAATAGTGACTAAAAATAAGATTTACTTTCTTTACTTAAATTTCAATTGCTGATTTTTGTATATGTTTTGTAAAATTTCACTCTAAACTAGTATATCCAGTATCGCAAGACACTTTCTGATGACCACAATGTCTGCCAGACGCTTTAAAGCACACAGAAAAATGAATGAACTTATATTTAAATGCTTGATTTTTAAATATGTTATCCAAATAACTATTACATAACTATTTTATCAGCCAGAGAGATTGTAACGACCAAACATTCCACCAGCGCGAAAAATAGTCAGCTGTTAGTATGAGTGCTAGAACTTTATGTATACGTTAGTCTGTGAGAACAACTATTTATGTCGGTTATTTTTGGTTACCTTTCTCATCTGGTATATATAAATTGGCCACAGACTCAAACTCTGTAAGTGTGCAAGCGTTCTAAGTACATGAAACACTACTCAGAACGTAAGGTTTCAGTTGTGTCTGGTCGTTCTAGGATCTTGGACTACTGATTTTATAGATGACAAAGACAGAGTATGATTGGGGAACGTATTATTAAAACTCCGTTGTATAATTGAAAAGGACAAATAATTAAAATAGTTCCTTAAATATCTCCTTTCATCTTATTTAACTTTATATGGCATCGATTATTTTGTATTTCCAGGATCGCGATTTGCTCTCTGTGAAGTGAAAGTCATGTTGTATCAACTTCTTCAAAATTTTGAGATTACCGTTTGCGAAAAGACTGTTGTTCCTGCTAAATTAGCCACGAATACCTTCAATATACGCATCGATGGTGGACACTGGGTCGGAATGAAGTTAAGAAAGTAAACCAGATATAACATTATAATCCATCTGTACTTTACATTTAGGGTTGTTATTCCTGTTACGACTTACGTAAATTATTTGAAACTGATTAAACTATTGTTTTTTTTGTATCTACTTGAATTCATTTATCCTAATTCAGTTATATACTCAAAATTCTTTTTGACACATTGTTTGTCAACGGACACTCGCTGATAATAGGTCACTTGCTTGGAACCCGCGCTTACATTCGGATCTGTTCATACGTTTACTACCGACACGGCGGCACGGAACTCTGTTTTGTATGTGTGCTTTTTGAAAAGCTGGTGCTCTCACCAACGACATCGGCGGTGGAGAAGACGTATCAGGTAAATGTGCTATCTACCTCCAGTCAATTTAACCCCAGCCCGTGTGGGAGTGCTGACTGCTACCCCTATTATAGATTTATAATTTTACTTTAATACTGTAAATAAGTTCTCAATCTCCAGTTTTTCTTTTCGGTTACTAAGCATTTTTTCAAAATATTGAACGTTAACTGGAAGAATAATTGCAGCTGCAATAATAAAATGAATTGATGTAAACATACAAATAATTTTAACAATGAACCTTTTATAACTCGAGTGCATTAATGTTCAATACATCAATACATGACATTTTTTCTAGTACATTATGTCCGTATGTGCCGTTATCTATACATATAATAAAAATGAAGTGTCTGTATGTAATATCAAAATAAATTTTTTTTACTGCTTGGGTACGAAAGTATACACGCTACTGATAACAAAAATGCAATTTTTAAAATTTTTGTCGGTCTGTCTGTATGTCTGTCTGTTTGTTCCGGATAATCTTCTAAACGGCTGGACCGATTTTGACGGGAATTTAACTGGCAGATAGAAAAAATTACAGCGCGTTTCTTAGGCTACTTTAAATTAGACTATCTGTTAACCGCGGCTTCGTCTGCCATGCTGTCTTCAAAACGGTTGGACCGATTTCCACGGGACTTTTACTGACAGATAGCGGACATTATAAGTAATTGAAGCAATTTTAGTTTATACTAGCTGTTAACCGTGATGTCGCCCGCAGTGCTATCTCCAAAATGGTTCGATCGATCTTCACATAACTTTCACTGACAGATAGCTGATTTTATAAAAAGTAATTTAAGCAATTTTAGTTTATACTAGCTGTTAACCGTGGCTTCGCCCGCAGTGCTATCTTCAAAACGATTCGATCGATCTTCACATAACTTTCACTGGCAGATAGCTGATCTTATAAAAAGTAATTCGAGCAATTTTAGATTATACTAGCTGTTAACCGTGGTTTCGCCCACAATGCTATCTCCAAAACAGTTAGACCAGTTTTCACGAGACTTTCACTGGCAGATAGCTGACTTTACAAAAAGTAATTTAAGCAATTTTAGTTTATACTAGCTGTTAACCGTGGCTTCACCCACTGTGCTATCTTCAAAACGATTCGATCGATCTTCACATAACTTTCACTGGCAGATAGCTGATCTTATAAAAAGTAATTCGAGCAATTTTAGATTATACTAGCTGTTAACCGTGGTTTCGCCCACAATGCTATCTCCAAAACAGTTAGACCAGTTTTCACAAGACTTTCACTGGCAGATAGCTGACTTTACAAAAAGTAATTTAAGCAATTTTAGTTTATACTAACTGTTAACCGTGGCTTCGCCCGCTGTGCTATCTTCAAAACGATTCGATCGATCTTCACATAACTTTCACTGGCAGATAGCTGATCTTATAAAAAGTAATTCGAGCAATTTTAGTTTATACTAGCTGTTAACCGTGGTTTCGCCCACAATGCTATCTTCAAAACGATTCGATCGATCTTCACATAACTTTCACTGGCAGATAGCTGATCTTATAAAAAGTAATTTGAGCAATTTTAGTTTATACTAGCTGTTAACCGTGGCTTCGCCCGCTGTGCTATCACCAAAACGATTACATCGATTTTCACGGGACTTTCACTGGTAGATAGCGGACCTAATAAAAAGTAATTGTGGTTATTCTATTTTAGACTAGCTGTTACCCGCGACTTTGTCTGCATGAAATTTAGCAAGATTTCAACTCATTCTTTATTTTTAATAAGAGAAATAATTATCAGCTTATTGTATACAATTTGACATTATAATTATTAATAACATTAATTATATAGAGGTCTTCCTAATAAGATCTTAGATTATAAACGTATTACGTAAAGAGTTCCATAATACAATTTCTTGCGGAACAGACACACGTTTATTTTTTGTATAGTCACAAAATCTTGATTATAATAATGGCAATGTATATTAAATGTAATGTAAATCTTAATAATAATATTTTAAGTTATTGTTTCATTAGTTCTTTATACAGTGTAAGTGAGCACTGAGGTAGTTATATGGTGGGTTAAGGTTCCAAATGTGTTGCTGATGACAAACCTCATTTGGCACGCTCTTTGTATTTATATATCTAATGTACACGTTACATGTTACTTTTAGTGGCGTGCGCGTCGTACTTACAATTGTATTTAAAGAGCGTTTCTAGCATTACTATAATTGTACATAGTCTCACAATTCTATAATTCTTTAATACTATTTAAAAAAACGCATGCGGAGCCGAGGGTACAGCTAGTTATATAATATATCCAGCATTTACCTCGAGTCATAAAAAACTACTATGACTTGGAGACAAAAAAAAACTTCTTTTGAAATAAAACGTTCTTGAACGGTATTTTTGGCAGGAGATACATTTATAATTTCGCGTCATAACAAGCTAAGTAAGCACCACCGGCCGGTATTGTGTTTGCGCGGCTTACGTCAGACTATCGGCGTATAGTATCAATTATATCTTCTTCTTCTGTATCTTCTATTCTATATCTATACATATAATAAAAATGAAGTGTCTGTATATAATATCAAAATAAAGTTTTTTTACTGATAGGGTACGAAAGTATACACGCTACTGATAACAAAAATGCAATTTTTAAAATTTTTGTCGGTCTGTCTGTCTGTTTGTTCCGGCTAATCTCCGAAACGGCTGGACCGATTTTAACAAGAATTTCACTCGCAGATAATTGAAATTATAACGGGTTACTTAGGTCACTCTAAATTAGACTAGCTATTAACTGCGGCTTTGTCTGCAATGTTATCTCCAAAACGGTTGGACCGATTTTCAGGAGATTTTCACCGGCAGATAGCTGACCTTATAAAAAGTAATTTAGTTTATTTTAATTTAGATTAGCTGTTAATCGTGGCTTCGCCTGCGATACTATCTTCAAAACGGTTAGACTAATCTACACGAAACTTTCATTGATAGATATCTAACCTTATAAAAAGTAATTCAAGCAATTTTAGTTTATACTAGCTATTAACCGTGGATTTACCCGCAGTGCTATCTCCAAAACGGTTAGACAGGTTTTCACGACACTTTCATTGGCAGATAGCTAACTTTACAAAAAATAATTTAGGCAATTTTAGTTTATACTAGCTGTTAACCGTGGCTTCGCCTATAGTGCTTTCTCCAAAACGGTTAGACTAATTTTCACAAGACTTTCACAGTGAGATAGCTGACTTTATAAAAAGTAATTTAAGTAATTTTAGTATATACTAGCTGTTAACCGTGGCTTCGCCCGAAGTGCTATCTCCAAACCGGTTAAACCGGTTTTCACGAAACTTTCACTGGCAGATAGCTGACTTTACAAAAAGTAATTCAGGTAATTTTAATTTATTCTAGCTGTTAACCCTGGCTTCGCCCACAGTGCTTTCTCCAAAACGGTTAGACCAATTTTCACGAGACTTTCAGTGGCAGATAGCTGACTGTACAAAAAGTAATTTAGGCAATTTTAGTTTATTCTAGCTGTTAACCGTGGCTTCGCCCGCTGTCCTATCACCAAAACGGTTAGACCTATTTTCACAAGCATACAATACAATACAATTACAAGCGTTTATTTTTTGTATAGTCACAGAATCTTAATTATAATGGCAATGTATATTAAATGTAATGTAAATGTAAATCTTTATAATAATATTTTAAGTTATTGTTTCATTAGTTCCTTATACAGTGTAAGTGAGCACTGAGGTAGTTATATTGTGGGTTAAGGTGCCAAATATGTTGCTGATGACAAACCTCATTTGGCACGCTATTAGTATTTATATATCTAATGTACACGTTACATGTTACTGTAAGTGATGTGCATGTCGTATTTACAATTGCTTTTAAAGAGCAATACTATAATTGTACGTAGTCTCACAATTTTATAATTCTTTAACACTATTTAAAAACAACGCGTGCGGAGCTGCGGGTACAGCTAGTTATAAGTAAAAAGACGTAGATAATTTCTACGTGCTCCGAGCGCGACATGTCAAATTGTGGCTAGATAGCCAATAGTGACCTCAGTATCGAGTCAACGGTGACGGGAGTGCTTTGTGTACTGATCATTCCATTGAATTCCCCAAAACTGTCAAAATACCCTAGTATGTCATGAGATATTGTACAAACTATACAAACAAAACTTTGATAGTTAAGGAATCACATATCATTCGTAAATAATTACTATTTCCATGAATAAATTAATATTTTCAAAAATTCAATTAAAATTTTACGTCAAAAAACAAAAATCAAAGATTAAAATGATATTATACTAGCGGGCGCGGCAGACGTTGTTCCGCCTTGATTATAAAAAAAATCCGGGACGAATTATATACCAAAACGTTCCTCATGAATCACTTTATCCTTTATCCTTTATGAAAACCGCACAAAAATCCGTTCAGTAGTTTTTGAGTTTATCGCGAACAGACAGACAGACGCGGTAGGGGACTTTGTTTTATACTATGTAATGAAGAACAGTACTGCCTGACAATACAAATTGTGGAACATATTTCAATTGTAGATATTTTTGTTATTTAATTAAATTGAAAAATGTTTTTAATGTTTTCTATTAATTGCTATTTCATATTATTTAGCTGTATATTCTAATTACATGTAAACAGTGTAATGAAACGCAAATTTAACTATAAAAATTGAATCTATCTATACTTTATTTGAACCTATCTGTATAAAAATTATATATGTCGGGGTGACGTTGAGGGGCAATCATAAAAGTATTCTGTTAATCATAGATGACGTCCATTTTGTAATTTGATCGATCAGTTACTCAAGATCAAACAAATATTAATTATATAAAGTAAATTTTCAAAAAAAAGTATTAACCGACTTCAATATCAATCAAAAACCCATAAGGCACTAAAAAGCGGAAAATAAATAGTTTATCAAATTAACCAAATTAAATAAAACATATGAATATGTGTGCTACCTAGAGATGTATTGGAAGTCGGTGCGAACCGAAAATTATATCATCTACATAGGTAAAAAGTTTAAGTCCACTCTCGCGTCTCTGTAATACATTTCTACCTGGAACAAATTTGAAATTTCGGTTGGCACCGACTTCCAATACATCTCTAGGTAGCACACATATTCATATGTTTTATTTAATTTGATAAACTATTTATTTTCCGCTTTTTAGTGCCTTATGGGTTTTTGATTGATATTGAAGTCGTTTAATACTTTTTTTTGAAAATTTACTTTATAGGCATATATTTTAACAAAGCAAGATGTGATATCTGGTTTGATTATTCTTTATTTTTGACTGACAGATCTAAAATATAACTATTTGTTTTTCACCACAGAGTTTCAAATATTACTTTGCGCACGCAGCGTTATCGTGCCATTGACTTTGTTAAAATATCATATAGGTAACGTATCTACGTGTTTTACTTATAATATTATTGCATAGTATAGGGGCCTGTGTACATTTAATACTGATATTTTGTATTGAGATTGTGCAACTGTTATATGTTTAATTAATTAATAAACTGTATAAAAAGTATATAATTATCATTCGGAGTGCCAATAGATGTGAAAGAGAAACTAATGATAATAATTTCAATTTACAATTATGAAATTTAAGTAATTCATACTATAATAATTGATGTAACAATTTTAAAAATAACTTGTAATAATTTATAAAATATACTACTTATTAAGTAAATAAGCTTTTTCTTCTAATGCCTTAGAAGTTCAATAAAAAAAAAGTGTGTGTGTACTTATGTACACGCGTTAGAAGTTATACTTCTTTGGTGTAACAAGATAAAAATCTTTTCAAAAATTTTATCTTTCGCCGTAATCTACGTTTGTAGAAAAAAACGACACTAACAATAGAAAAAAAGGTATTTAACACATTGAAAGTTTTAATACAAAGAAATACAAACAACAAATACAAAGAAACATAATGTTGACTATAGCTAACTTCAGGGTGTCGGTTTTTCGTGACGGTGTGCGCGCATCGTAAAAATTTACTCTCATCATTTTTCACTAACGCGCCAAAAGAAGTATAACTTTAAAATCTTTTAGTGTGTCTGTAAATCTCTGTGCCATAAAAGGAGTCTGACCAAATTTAATGTTTCTAACTTCAATAGTTTCGGCTGTGCTTGAATGAGTAATAGTTATTTAGGTTAGATGTTAGATTTTGTAACAAAAACCTATAACATGTTACTGAATTGCCACATAGTAAGTTCAAGAACCATGTCAAGCGGAGCTTGATGTCAGTATGTGAACGATGGTGATGTCTGGAACCCTTTGTAAATATAATGCATTGTTATAAAATACGTGCGATAAAAAGATAAACCAGATTGAGTTTCTTACTAGTCCTTTTCGATGACTGGATGGTTTTCCGAACCGGTGGTAGTTTTAACGTTCATAATCGCCTTCCCAGGGTCTAAACCGAACAAAATATTCTTCGTTTTAAACTTGTACACGTTTAGTGTTTACAATGGAGTGACAGGAATTGACAATACTTAATATAGTTGCGATCACGAAAGCCAAGGAAAGTTTGAATTTTCTTCTAACCTAAATGTATGGTAGAAGTAGGATAACGATATAATAAGTCTAAATTCATTCGTTTTTCGTTGTGCCTCTTAAAAATCTCGGTTTATTTAGTTTTTTAGTGGCATAACATTATTTTTATTTATTTATTGATACGCATATAAAACGACAATGAAGTTCTTACACCTACTATAGTTTCAGAAATAATTTAATTTTTTATACTTACTATGTT
Organism: Antheraea yamamai; assembly: GCA_036509395.1. Taxonomy (NCBI): domain Eukaryota; kingdom Metazoa; phylum Arthropoda; class Insecta; order Lepidoptera; family Saturniidae; genus Antheraea; species Antheraea yamamai. The sequence goes on along the minus strand of AP028440.1, from coordinate 20,049,987 downwards.
TTATTTTGTCTTAGTATTTGAAAGTTCTGCTTCGTCACGCTGAATTTCGTATTTGTACCAAACAAATTCGAAGAAGTCTTTGTTATCGGTTTGATTTTGCAATACGGCGTGATTCGACAAAATCATATAATATTCTATGTACGTATTCGATTAATCTTGCATGATGTAGACGAGTGATTCTATATTTATCTTGGTATTATCTTTAGTCGTTTTAGCGTAATTATACACAGCTACATTATCTATCTATATTATTATTACAATAGTACAAAATAGTCTTTGACGTTCATAAGTGCCTTATTAGAGCGTAAACTGAATAAAGTATTTTTGATTTGATTTGAATGTATATTTTTTTATATATAAGCGATTTACCACTGACTGACTCATCACGATATCTGCGAATTTATATGTCCGATTGACTTGAAATTCAACACAGTTACTTTTGTTTGCGACGTAAATGCTCTTAGTGAGCTGATTTTATATAAAACGTATCCAAAATGTTTTTTAAAGTAAAATGATATAATTCTCTCACTGACACCGCCACCCACTGACATATGCCGTTATTATATGCGTTTATTTATTTACTAGCTGACCCGTGCAACTTCGTCTGCACCAAATAGGTTATTACCGGTTCCAATTTCATTTCCAAACGCCAAAAATCTTAAGAAACCTAAAACCCGATTGTAGCGAAACTTATTGGGTCCTATTGTGTCTCGGAACTATACTATATATATATATTGGCAAGAAATGTCTTCCCGATATACACTGGGTTGCTCCTTTGACCCGCACCTCCACGCCCCATTTACTATCTATACTAATATATAAAGCTGAGGAGTTTGTTTGTTTGGTTGAACGCGGTAATCTCAGGAACTATCGGTCCGATT